>JARHVA010002866.1:425000-1025000 GCA_037957365.1 Torreya grandis
CCTAGGGTTGATGCTTTTCTTGGCCATTATTTTGGTCGTTGAATTCTTGGAGAGATAGGGTGGTAATGAGATAGGAGTTTATGGAGAAAATGGAAGGGTTTTAGGATGCATTTTGAGAAGTAAATATGGGGTGAATTAAGGGATGGAAAATAAGAAGAGAGGAAGAAAGGTATGGGAAGCAGAATAGAAAAATAAATTAAAATGGAATGAAAAGAAGGGAGAGCTAGCCACTAGTTGGTGTGGCACCACTATGTGGAAAAATAAAAGAAAACCCTACTTATAATAACAGATATGTGTTTTCTTTTCTAGTTAAAGTTTAGTAATTTAATTTTTTTTTAGTGTAAGACCCATAAAAATTTCCACTAGGGTATATACTCATGTGGGTATGCTTGCCATAGCCACTTGAGCCTATGCTAAAACCATAAGAGTGACAGTTATATGTGCATAAAAATTCTGGTTGGGAACTTATTTTCAATGAATTACAAAACTTGGTAAATGCCTCTTGTTATCAATAATGTTGAATATAACCCTGTAAAATTTATTATCCAAATAATTATTTTGTTTTGTACATTAAAAATAGAATTGTAAACAATTTGGTTATTTTGGAGGATTATGGTATGACTTCATTTTTTGCCTTTTGTATGTTGAATGTTTTATTACATTGACTAAAAATGTATTTGGGTCATCGTCTTTGATGGTTTGTTCTTGTTTGGTACACCCATTCACATTGGAAATATTCTCTTGTGAAAATTAGATAAGGTGTAACCATGAAGCTCTATATGTTGTTATTTAAATTTCTTATAAACAAAATTGTATGGTGTTGTGTTTAGTTCTCTTAAAAATTTATTAAAACCACTTGTAATATGCGTACATTAATTTTGAGTTAAGAAAGTAATTAGAGAATCATCTGCTTAGTTTAGCTGGTTGTTTTATACATCCATGATGGTAAATTTTGATCCCTATAAAAGAGGGAGAAAATTATTATTCTATATTGAAATTTGAAATAGTCATTTGCATCATAGACTCAAGTTAAAAATCATGTTTGTTATTAATCAGGAGCTAGATTGTTTTCATTTAAGTATGACATTTGAACATATCTTACATTGATTTTTGTTCATTTTGGGCTGGAAGACAAATATGACCTGTTGATTATCCCCTTTGTTCATGAAATATTGTTATTAGTTAATGAATGTTGTAGGACTAATTGGACCATTTTGTTATATGATTGGATCATTGTTTTTGAAAAGCTTAATGTTACCTTGTTTCCCTTACACTTGATTTTCTAATTGGATAGAAAATAGGTTTTGCCAATCTATGGGCTTGCTAACATGATATATATTATTTTTAGTAAATAGGATTTATTTTGGGGTACCTTGCAACACATATATCATAAGGTACTTGGATGATATATGCATTTCATCTATTTCATTTTATTTGTTTCATTTTGCCTTAAGATGATAGTATTCAATAAGGAAGAAAATAAATGGTTAAGTAAAGAACTAGTTAAGATTAGAAGAGAGTCTAGTATAGTCATTGATTGTTTAGACCATCATATACTTGTCATATACATTTTGGTGTTACTTTGGATGATATATTTGATCATATATTATTTTGTTTATTTTAAATGTTATAGCATAAATTCATAGATAATGTACTAGTTGTGAAAAATGTACAATAGTAGGAATTATGAGACCATCAATCTTCCCCCTATGATGTAAGAAGATAGCTTGAATTATTTTCCTTCCCTAATGGGCTTGCATAATTGGAATTAGATTAATTTATAGAAAATTGATTATAAATAAATTCACATTGCTAGCTTAAGTTGACACATTATTTTTACCCCTTTCGTGCTTGGATTTTATTTAGTTGGCCATCACTTGTTATTGGTTTCTTGATTTAATTGTCACCTATGGAAGGATGTGTTTGTATTGTTAACCCATGAAGGGTTTTGGGGTGGTTGAGTTATTATAATTCTAAATTATGTTAGTTGGCATATATTGTAATGAATACTTGATTCAAACATTTATACTTGTGGGATAACACAATAGTTTCCTTGTGCTTATGCCTTCAGGCTTGTATTTATATTCATATGTTAAAGCTATCAACCTTTGTATTCTATAGTGTTTTATTTTTACTTATGAAAAACATCCTTATTTAAGGATTGGTTATTTTATATTGCAGCTATGTATTTGAGTACTTCAACCTTAAGCATGACTAAATGTATGTTATTAGAATTCCCTGGTGTTGGGAAGAGTTACCTAGGTGGTTTGGTAATGACAGGCTATGATAACCATGGCTGGAATATTTATGCAAATGAGTTAATGTTATTTAAATTTCCTTAGATATTAAGTTACGTTATATGAGGTGATTATGCTATTCATTTTTCTATTGGTTAGTTGTGAGGTGATTTTAGCATTCTAGTTACTTATTTTGGCATACCTAATCTTGTGAACACTTATTGATTAAGCATTTAAGTATATAGATACTTTTCATATATATGTATTCATACATGTGGTTAATAAGGCCACCTCATGCTAATAAGTGATTGAAATTCATATTATAAATGTACCATGTTATGGCCTTGTAAAAACTTGTTTTATAATGTTATTTTAAGTGGTTTATATCTCCACATTAACCTATGAATCCAACTTAATGGATGTCCTTATCTCATGATACTACCATTGTTATTATTGAAGGATTCAAACATATTATAGTGTGGTAATGTGAGAATGAAGCCATAGCCAACCGAAAAGTAATAAATGGTTATTCTTAACTCATAATTACATGAGAGCAATCATGATCTATAATTGTTAGTGTGACTGTGGGTTGAAGCTTCAGAACCCTTTATGTCTCTAATTTAATAATTACTCTTGGTATGATTGGTTAGTCATGTGCAAGCAATACTTTTGTGGCAATCAACTATTCATTAATATAGCCATAGATGGTCTAAATTTATGACAATGTAATTAGCCTAATGGCTGAATTGTCATTCAATTATGTCATTGCTCTTTGGGTTAAGTCATTCATTGTTCTTAAGTTAAGGAGTAGGAACAAATTATTAGTGTGAGGATCCTATGGTTGATAATTCATTAATATAATTCCAAATGGATAGCATAATTAATGTTGGTACATTTTATTAATTGGTGTTTATCTCATACCAGGAAAAATGCCATATGGATAAGTCTATGGTTGTCTAATGGGATGGTTAAGGATGTTATGTCCTTTTCAGCATGTGCACTTTGTTGGTGAATGATAAACATTCACAATGGTTGAATTTATACGGTTCCTAATGCCATGGGAATATTGTAAGGTTGGAATAAGTTTCTAATGGATTAAGACCTGATCTAGTCCTCGTTTATGTGATTATAAGTTTTTATGTTCATTGTCTTATGTCAGGTCACCTTGGTAGTGGATTGATGTTAGCTACTAGTCAATCTTAAAATGTTGTAAGGTTGGCATAAGCCAAAGTGTGGCTTGATGGTACCTGGCCCACTTGTTAGGACATATTATACCTTTTATGGCACCTCCATTTTATCTAAATCATATGTTTAATCATAGCCAATAAGTTGTCTTGTTGTTATGTAAAATCTTACCCTATGTCATTAACCTTGTTAAGGATACCTGAGTGCTAAACGACCTTTTTGCAGTATGAGTTTCTAGGTCATAATCATATAGGGTTATCATATGCTTATATTGAGATAAGAATCCCTAGGTGGTTTGATGGGGAAACTGAGTGCCTTAAAAAAATTTAATATTATTAGTGTGGGCCCACACACTAATACCCCTCATACGATGTTTTATGTTTTAGGTGACCCCTTTCCCTATAGAACCCTCTAATGATGGTAATCTTAGCATAAGTATCTCATTAACCCAATCCATTTATGGGTTGTCTTCTCATCTTGTGTAGGACCATGTTAATGCATCATGTATGGTGTGAAGATGTAGTGGACTCTTCATGTAGTATCATTGAGTACTTTGTTAATAATTCCTAAAAATTGTTATGGTTGTTTAATCTGATATCAGAGCTTATGCTATGATTATATTTGAGAATAAGGTTTAGTTTATCTCACTTATTAGAATTCAAGATAAATGTTAATTCGTTTTATGACTAAGTTAAGTTATATTTATTAGTTGGTTCTTACTAGTAGCTACTCTTAGTAAGGTTTAGAAATGGAAATATGCCTGATTTGGTTATCCAATGATTCATAAATCAAGGATAATTTTAGATCAAATGGGGCTCATGATGATAAAATCCAAGGGATGGGTAGATTGAAAAGAAATAATAAGTCCTCATTAGATTTATAATATCTTTTGAATCTATTCAAGGCATGATTCGAAACAAGAACATGTGTTGAGTAATCTCAAAAATGTTCCTAAAGAATTGCCCCACTTTGAGATGGATTTGGTAATGGACCTGGGCTACAAGTAAGGGTGTTGTTCATGGTTGACCAAGCACTAAGGAGATCAAAAGGTTCCCAACAACTACTTATAGGGGTGTAAAATCTGATGATGCATCTGATGCATGAAGGTGTGTATACATGAGTATATCCACCTCCAAGGTGTGATAGCTATTGTGTTTGAGTTAGTGTTATTTGTATGATATCAGGATGATGGAAGTATGATTTAATCATGATGGATATTAATATCTACATTGGCCTTGGTTGGGTTAACCCTTCCCATTTTTAGTTGCATATGGGTAAGCCTCACTTGTCAACCATTAGCTTGTATGGGTGGGTCAATGGGAGATAAGTGGTAAAGGCTTCACTCTTAGAATAAAGGTAAATAGTGTATGGTATATTTTGATGGGTTGTATGGGTATCATATCACTAGATACTTGGAAAATTATGACCCTAAGAGGACCAAGGGTTTAACTCTAACATGAAGGGCTAGATTAGTTATGGGAGCTGGTCTTTGTGGGTGAATCAGTCAAGCTTGAACTTTCCTCTTATCAGAAGAATATCTTGAGTCTTTGAGGAGTTATAAAACATGAATGGTGGTAATAGCCATTGTTAGCCTCATAGATAAGATTGCTTTAATTTATTATTTAGTAAACTAAATATCTAGTTTATTTTGTTGAAAGAAGTTTAATGCTGGAATTAAGGAACCAACATGCCTCATGTAAGTTGCATGGTTGTAAGTGGAGTAAGAATGTCTCCATGAGCTTGAGTTTTTCCTAGTTGAGAAATTTTGTTGCCATAAAGTTTACTTTTATGGAGCTATGAAGTTAAACCTTGGCTAAGGTATGTTGAAATATTACGTATATGTAATAGTTTCCTTTACAACTGTGTATATATGTTAGTTTAGTTGACTGATTAGTGCCATGATAGTGATTTGAAAAATAAATAACCTTATGAGGCATTGTTATAGTATTTATGGTTTTGAAATAACATCAAAGGGATTTTTACTTGCTTCTTTTGATTGTTTTATTAGCACTTGGTGTGGATAAATTGTGAGTTCATCTAGCTATAATTGTTGATAACTAGTGCAAGCAATGGTAAATTCTTGATTGGTTTATGTGTTACTATACTTGATGGGTTGCATCAAGAAAATAAATTTATAATAATTATTTTTAACACTTTGGAACATTATTTTATTCCAATTAATGGAATTATAAGCTAAGTCTAGATAGGGTTTCATCTTGGAAACTTTGATATGGTTGGTTGATTGCAACCATTATAACCTGGAAATGAACTAGTATTATATATCATAATGCTAAGGTAATGAAATTATATGTATTCAACTGAATTAGGCTTGGGTTTTGATGTGCATTTAGCCCTTCGAGCTAAATGAAAGAGCTTACATTTTGTCACTCAAAAAGGCTAGCAGCTATTTAGTGTGTGGATGTATTTTGATTTCATGATGTGGTTATTTTAATCATGGGAATGTTTTAATCCCATAAGGTGGTAGTGATGCCCCTGGTTATGTTTCACATCTAAGTGACATTTTTTTATTTTTGGGTTGAGTTTTGGCATCCATGAGGATGTCATGATTCTCATATATATATATATATATATATATATCATCCATGAGGATGTATTTTGTGATTGCAACTATATTATGGTTATGGAAACTATGATTTACATCATGATGATGTAATATTCACTAAATCCTTGGCTAAGTTTGTCCTTTCCCTAAGATTATGTTGCATTAAAGCAAGCACTCATAGTCAACCTTTGACTTGTTGACATAAGTCAAATGGAAGGGTAGTTACAGAGCTTGCTAATAGATTCATGAAACCATATTTGGTGATCATAGGTGGCTTACGTGTATACTCCTAAGATGACTCTACGCTAGTAGGTCATCAAGGTGATGCCACATAGAATAATCCCATCTTTACACTATCTTAAAAATGTCCATACCAATGTAATGGCTCCAAGCTAGTGAGTTAGTGAGACAATGCCATGTGGCATCATCCCATTTATATTTTATCCCAAATATGTTCATATTTAGCAAAGAGTATATGGGTGAGTGGGTGAGTGGGATCATGCCACATGGCATAATCCTACTACCTTTTTCACTCTTTTGAAGATTTATGTGCAGGATATAAATGATGTTAGATCCCTAGACAAGTGGATGAGTGAGGATAATCATGTGGTAGGGAACCTATTAGAGATAAGTATGTGTTGGTTATAAAACCAATAAAGCATATCTTAAACTTGATGGCCCATCTAACCATCAAAACTATCACAAGTATTAGGAGGGAGAGGAGGATTATTAGTCATAATAGGGCTTATAGAGGCAAAACGAACCATGTAGTATGGGAAAATTAGAGGTAAAGAAATTAGAATCCACATGGTAGAATCCCATCAAAGTAAATGACATGTTGTCTTCATAGCGAGGGAAACACAAGCTTGCATTTGATGTCCTGTCTAGTCATCAAAACCATTAGGAGGCATGGCTCTAACTACAAAAGATGTGAAGATTAGTTGTCCCAATGTGATCTCAACTAAATTCCCCATCAACATTCATTCTTGACTTGGTCCTCCTTGGGCCTTGATATTTTCATGTTGCAATAGAGTAGGATTTACCCCAATAGAATATGAGTGGGCATGTAATGTTGATGATTGTTGTAACTACCCCCATGAGTAGGTGAATTCAAATTTAAAAATTAATTTTGAACTCTTTAGGCCTGTGTTCCTATTTAAGATTAGTTCTTATGCCATAATAAGGTTTGGCTATGGGTCAATTGTGAAAGGATACATATAGAACCATAAAAAATATTACTTTTTTAGGATAATTTCTTCCCTTCCTCATTTTAGCTTGCAATTACATAGTTTCTTTTTGAGTATTTGATTATTGTATGAGTTTCTTAGTATTGTTAATCAAAATGAATATTTAGATAACTAGAATATTTTCAAGTCTAAGTGGTCATTCTCTGCACATTTTCATGGTAGTTAGGTCCTTATTTCTTACAGTCATTTTATCTCTCAGACTCTTTCATCATATTCAGTTAGATTTGTTCTAAATCTAGATCAATTAGAGATAGGTTTAAATGGGAATTTATTTAGTCAGATAGATTAGATTTGACTTGGTTTTATAACAATCATTTTTATCTCTCTAACTCTAATCTTTAGATTTTTATTTATAATCAGTTTAATCTAGGGATATAATAATCTAAATTCAACTATATATCCTGGTTGGTTTTATCATTCTATCTCAAAAGTTTATCATTGTCATTGTATTTTTGCATTGTTTGACATGATGAACTCATGAGAGAATTCAGCTCATGAAATAAATTAAATCCTTAAAGGCTGATAACTATTGAATACTTTAGTTAAAATTAATTCTTTTGATTTAAATTGCTAAAATAGGCCCCTATCATGGAATACTTCACATCAACCAACTAATTGAATAACATCATACCAATACCTAGTATATTTAGACCTTCGAGTGGTATTTTCTTTGTAGGATCTCCATCCTTTTAGGAGAGGTCAGGGATTAACAACCTATTTGCCTATTTTTTGGCTACATGTCAAAACCTGCATCGATAGAATCTTCATTCCATAGTATAATCTAATAGGAAACATAACTTTTATTACTTTCTTTCTTATATATTTATCCACCTAGTATGTGAAAATTTACTCTTATTCTATTATACCATATATCCTCATACAATTATATATAGACTATCATAAATAATCTCACATGTATGCTATTTTAAACTATCTAATCTTCAATCCTATATAATGAAAATTTATATAAATAAGGTCCTTAGTATAATATAAAGCATTCATAATTTAACTCAGAATATATTTACATAGAGCTGTGAACTAGGGAGGTGAGGGTTTTGATATTTAGACCCACATCCAAGAACAAAAAAGAGGGTTAAAAGGATCCCCCTAATAACCAAGTATAGCTAAGAGGGTTTGAAGGCTCCCCCAGTCTTTGACAAGTGAAGTAAAGGTACCCAGGACCTTGGTGAGATAAGAGGGTTTTAAGGATCCCTAGACATAGAGAAACTAAACAAAGAACAACTAGAGGGTTTGAAGGCTCCCATAACCTTGAGGAACATGAGGGTTTTAAGGGATCCCATAACTAGGGGTTTTAAGGGTCTAGTAACCTATAGCACATAAAGATGTTATGAATTTTTTTTTTTAAGGGTTGCTACCCTTCTTCATGTCTTCCCTAGGGATACAATAGGATAAAATTTAAACTAAAGGACTTCTACCTCTTGGACCATCCACATAGCTTTTGCACATTTGAGTCACATCAAGTGGGTTTATCTTCCCACTAAGATCCACAACCTTTACAAATCATATCAAGGGGGTTTTAAGGCTCATACAACCATTGAACATGAAACATGAGGGTTTTAAGGTACCCACAACTAGGGGTTTTAAGGATTCTACAACTTTGAGTATAAAGAGGTGATAAAAAATAGAGAATCTAAAAGGGCTAACACCCTTCCTCATGGCATTCCAAGGGACACTAATAAATAGAAGGCCATCTAGAGAAGGTCTTATGCCACTTGAGTCTTTCACCCAACCTCCACATGACCAAATCATAGTGAGTGGGATCTTCCTCCCACTAAGATTCATAACTTTTACAGATCATAAAAAGGGTGTTTTATGGCTCCCTCAACCATCTCCTCTATCATTCACTCTTAAATAGTAAAAGAAGGAAACAATAAAACAAGGTCTTTTTAAGGCCAAAAACTAGCCAACCATAGAATAAAACACTTTAAAATAGACCAAAGAACTTATAGTGATAGGATGATATAAATGTATTATTCCATTGTTCAATAGATCAGGTGATATTTAAGCAGGGACTCCTCTAATAGCCATGTTAGTCAACAATCCAGGGGAGAGGGTTCCTCTAACACCCATCTTGCTTTGAAAAATAAATGGTACTTGTAGAAGGCAAAAGTTGACTCCTCTAACATCCTCTATATTATAGCAAACAGTCTCTTTAGCAAAATAAATCCCTCTTAGGTCAAAGAGATAACTTCCCTCAAGAAGCACCTCAAGATCAGATCTTGTTCTTATAGTGCTTATGTGACTCAAATGGATTTCTCCATTATTTGAGTAACCAAGCGGGACTATAGCTAAGACTCCTGTAATATCTAGGCCATTCAAAAGGCCAATGGGATGAGTTCTTCCAAGCCCCATCATAACCCAATGAGATTTTAGGGGTGAAATCCCCCATCATACCCCTCATAGGAGATCCTCTAGAGAATAACCATGTTATGGGTGATAGAGAAATGAGGTGGATGCCAATGACATCCTTAATTTTTTTTGTTCCCCTTCCCACCCAAGAAGTCAAATAAAATCCAAAATTGGATGTTATCACCCATGTCCCACCACTAAAATCACCATGAATAAGCATAGATGAATAGATCCTTACCATTTGTAAAAGGTTGAGGACCATGTGAAGCAATAACAACACCTATTATATTCCTCTAAACTTGCACAAGGGTCATCCCCTCTAAGATGCCTATTCTAACTTCTAAGCAATATCCTAACAACAAATACATATCCTTCATTTTATAGCTGTGTAGTAGACACCCAACACCACCAACATAGGGCCATAGGGTAGTAAGGATTCAAAGACCAAATAATATTTGTCATCACCAAATAGCTACCATCATCAACTACCATCACCACCCAATAGCCCAAAATTCCCACATCACCTCCTCCTTATAATATGCATTTTACCATCAACACCAAATGTCCAATCTTTTCCCCTTCATCCCCATCCTCCTCACTATCCCCATCCTCTTCCTATGCACCCTAGTTCACTATCTGTTCCCCACTCCCTTTCTTGCTCATCCTCATTCAAAAGGATTGTATGTTTACTTCAAAGAGGTCACATAGAGGTAGTATTAATTACATATACACCTATATATATATATATATATATATATATATATATATATATATATATATATATATATATATATATATATATATATATATATATATATATATACACATATCATAACCTTGGATCATCAAATTTATTCACATAATTTTATCAATTATGAATCCTATAGGTATATACAACCTTCCTATTTAGTTTTCAATTGGTGGAATCATGAAACCATATTATGATGATTGAGGTGTAATACTCCTAGGAGGTCTAAGAATGTAACTTAAGCTTGGAAGACCTAGTGGGTGGAGATGACTTGCTTGGGTATGTGAGGGTGTTTGGGGATCTCATATTGTTAATAGATAGTGTGCACCATCTAATCTATGAGGTGCAAACTTTGTTGGAAACACTATGAGACTCATAGATATAAATTTATCAGCTATGTTGGAACATACCCTTCCTTAAAGGAAGGTGTTGATAGAATTGAGACCCTTAAAACTAAGCATGATGTTTTACGTTGGATATTTATGTCATCTTTGATGACATTTGGAAATCAGGTAAAACGATGACGACCATAGACCCTTGTACTTCACTTACAAATGTGTTTAAGTCATGTGATGTGAAAAATACCTTAGCATAATTTACCAAAACTTTATACCCACATGTGTGTCATTGTAATTGTGTTTTCCTTCAGTGAATGTAAATTATTGTGTGTGGACATATTTTACATTTTGTTGATTCTATTGATCATGGAAACTTGTAACTTCTCTATTTTGTGAGAATGTAATTATATTGTGAACCTCCATGTTGACCCTTGATGTCAGAATTATTTATGAATATGATTTGATTATGTGATGTGATCATGGACCACCTTGTGATGTATTTGTCCTTCTAAAATCATCCCCTTTCAATTTAAAACCTGCCAAAGTATAGTGAATGTGTTGTTTAGTATGATCCCACATCATTTCTCTAACATTGAGTTTTGATGTAAGTAGGAAGTTTAGGGTGAAGATAAAACTATATCTAGGATGATTAGACTACGTATAGGCTAGGGAATCAAGTCTCACTTAGGCTAAAAACCCACTTCTCCCCTTTGCATGAAGTATCCACTTGATTCATTCAGGTTGTACACCATGAGTGCCATAATATGGCCACGGGATCTTTATGCATAATGGTCACCTCTTGGATTTGAGTATTCATTTACCCACCTATTTAAGGTTGTTGTATAAACAACCTTGTGGAATCTCTTTATGTAGCCTCTTAAAAGCACTATTTGGTCCTAGAAATTGGAATTTTATGAAAAACCAACAATACTGAACTTGTTGAAATACAATTACGTATTGAATTATAAATTCAATCATGTTATTCATATGGTAATGGTTAAATTACCTAAAAATAATGTTCTATTATGAATGTTCTAATTTATTGGCATGTGTTGATTGGTAAGTGCAAACATGTTGTGTGCAAGGTATTGTTGTATATACCTGATATTATTTTTTGATTGTTTAAGCATGGCTAAATACATGCTAATTTTATGCTCGAGAGGAGCAATGTTAAGTCCTAATCAGGTGGATTTTGAATTTTTATGCATTTTGATATGATACCATGAGGTAAATGTAGTGAGATGGCTGGATTGTAATCCCTATAACCATCATGTGAGCTCATAAAATTATACAAAGCATGCAAAAAAACTTGGGGTTACATGTGAATTCCTAGTATGACTTCTCTGATGTTTGATGTGGTTGGTGTAGGATGCTGCACTAACCCATGAATGGTGAGTGGTGAAAAGTAAGTAAACATGGTTTGATATATCTATATTGTTGTTTACATTATGTGATGAATGTTACCAAGAAGATATGTGTATCAAGAAAATCTAAAAAACCAAATAAGCTAAGAAATCAAAAGAAATTTTATTCTAAACTGACTCAACCTATGATAGAGCTATAAATGAAAGAAACAAAATGAAATTATACCTTAGTAATAAAATGAAGCTTCTTCCATTATGATATGGATTTTATTTTTTCTCTTTGGATTGTGGTTTCTCACTCTTCCAACACAAGTGCAAAATGGGTAGCATCATGATTTGTAATCTCTTATAATCTCAACATAATAAACCTATAATTAAGAAACTTGTAGATATAACATAATAGCTTTAGGATGAAGAAGTTTAACAAAATTAGATTAAGAACCTCTAATTTATAGAATTTGGAAATGAATGTGAACCGTCCATCTTGAGATGAAGATCAAGGGATGAGAATAAAAGGTAAATTTTAATTCATAATGAGAATCTTGAATTAAAAATTAAAGTGGAGAACATGTGGGACTCACAAATGAATATAAAAATCATTTGGGAGGAATGTATGATATAAAATTAGTAAGTGGATGTGAGGTAGATTATTAAATTGGAAAAATTTAGATCATGGAATATAATGGGAATAAAGGTGGATTATTAAATTGGATCATGGAGGATAATGGGAATAAAGGTAGATTATTAAATTAGATCATAGAGGATAATAGGAATAAAGGTGGATTATTAAATTGGATCATGGAAGATAATGGGAATAAAGGTGGATTATTAAATTAGATCATATAAGACAATGAGAATAAAGGTGGATTATTAATTCAAAATGATGGGGGATAGGTGGAGCCTTTGGGCATGTGAGGATAATTTTGATTTTTTATATATATGAAAATTATGAATTTCTAAAATCCATGAAATTTTTAATTAGAGAAAGATTAATTAATTAACTTTGGATTTATTTAGGGATAATAAAGTAGTGAATAGTGAATAGTGATTATGGAAAAGTAAGGATTCTTAGAGAGGATTAGAATTGATTAGGTATTTAAAGAAAATAAGGTTAAAATTAAAATTAAGTGTCTAATTTTAAGTGTCTACATTTTTCCTTTCTTTGAGAAGTTGTTGTGAGACATTGTCAAAGTAATGAATTTTCAAAGAATGAAAAAGTCAACAAAAAGGTGGGGAAAAATTTAAAAAAATTAGATGAATAAAAAATGGATGTTATGATTTGATCATTTTTAATCGATAGGTGAAAGAGTTTGGATAGAATAATATGATAATGATTGGAACAAAATGAGGGACCCATGATGATGCCCACTCGAGTGTTCATGCAGTAAAGTGGAGGAACACTCAAAATGATGTAGCTATAAAAAATAATGAAGTGGTTAGAACGAAGGTCATAAATAAATTAAAGCACTAGAAATCAATATCATACTTGCAAGATTAAAGTTGGTGTAAAATGATTTGCCCCTAGTTAAAAACTAGAGAATAGATCAAAAAAATAGTATTTCTTGCTTAGAAGCTACACACTTGGATGGCAATCAAGACTCAAGGGTCATATGTGCAAAGGTGGGAACTATCTATCCCAGTAAGTTGTGGGCCTTAAAATAAACATTATAATTTTTTTAATTAGAGAGGAAGATTTTATAGAATCGATAGTTGTAAGTAGTTGATTAAGATTGATAACATTTTAATTAATTGGGGCCTAAATTTGTGGAGAAAATTATTGAAAAATATGAAAAGGATGAGTTGGATGGAAAAAAAATTGGAATGGGAGGGGAAAGGTTATATAGACAGGATGAATTGGAAAGTGTAACTAGATGGAGATTGCATGGATGGTTAGATAGATACATTGTATCTTTATTTGCGTTGCTTTGGAATTCTGACATGAATAGGTAAGAGTGAAGCAACCTAAGTTTTAATTTAGCATAAAACAATAATCACCAATGATATGAAATAACTATGATGAATATCTGTGTTTGATGTATAGGGACCTAAAAGATTATAATTTGTGCAAAACATAGTGCATCATGATATGGAAAAATCATAATCACACTAAAGTCTAATACATAAAATAATCTTGACTCAAAACATGATAAAAATAAAGAAAAACAAATAAGTGGAAAAAAGATGAACACAATCATAAATAAAAAATAAAAGTATACACAAATAAAAATGATGAGTGTAAGATAAAAGAAGACATATGAAAAGAAAATCAAGAGGAAACAACTGTAACAAAGATAAGGTTAGCAAAATCACAACAAAACATAGGTGAAAACAAAATTTAATAAATGAAACCAAAAAAGGAATTAAATGACATGACTAACTTCCTAGTCCATGGTTGAGACTTTTGGTAGCCAACATCATTGAATGAAAAATGAGGATGCCCAGAGATAACCATGTGGTTTCTGATATAAATGAGAATAAGTGAAATCATATTTTGGATGAATGGAGATGATGGAGATAGTGGCCTAACTGACCCTAGGGGCCCCATGCCCCCGAGCATTGCCTACATAGTCTAAATGTTCTTACCATTAAAAATGGTGTTAATGCCTATGATAATAGGGATAGACTTCAGGCCACATGTAGTTCTCCCAAAAATGGGAGGAAAAATAAAGAAGAATTATTAGATGATGTTAAAATATAAGGATGTTAAGAAAAAACTCAAAGCTTCCCTAATTTAGGATGCCCTAAGAAAGAGGGTGTTGTTAGCAATGGAAATTAGTGAGAAGAAAAGATGAAGAATGGGGATGGTAGTTAGTTTTTAGTGACCAAGCTGCCCTTAGAATTTAAAAACCACCTAAATAGTTTGTGGACATTAGGCCAATGTAGTTCAACACATATGAGAAGTGATGAGAAAATGGGTTGATGGATGATGGGTAAGATGAACCCATGGATGTTATACTTAATTTAATTATTACATATTATGATTGGATGATGGAAAAAGGATGGAAATTATGATTTTATCGGTCTCAATCGACACGTGTGGGAGATTAAATGAAAAGATTAGGAAATGATTATGAATAATTAATGCACAATCATTAATAAATAAATGAAACAACTACATGGATTAGATAAAGATGGATGAAAGAGAGAGATGACACACAGATGGTTCCCCTGATAACATGATATGGTTTGATAGTTGCCTCAAAGAATATCTAGTAAAGGGTTTGATAGCTAAGAAAATGGGTTTTTTTTTTGGATTTATAGGTGTATATATAGGGAATATGCAGCAAAGGTAAACTCATATTCTAGCACCGGAGAGTGAATGGTAGGGGATGGAATGAATACATTATATATGGAGTATGGATGAATAGGAATGGATTAGAATTAATATGATAACTCTAGGTAACACTTGATGTAAGAACCAAGTGTCTAGTTGTCAAAATAACATTGTAAATATATACCAATTTTTTTTTAAGAACATGTCTCAAGACATTTCCACTTCTATATCAAGGCCAAAATGGGAAGAATGATGTTTTTATGGTGACAAGGATTGGATGGGTTTCAATGGGTTTGGTGTCTAATGGATAAGGATGTGTTTGGATAGGTAATGGGTATTCAAGGATGGTATATGATGGTTGAGGATGACTTTAGGATGGATTAGATAGGCATATGATGGGTAACTATGCTTTAGGATAACTTAGGATAAGTAAGGATGCTTTAGGGTAAGTTTATGATGGTAAAGGATAGGATTAAAAATGTTGTAAGATAGGTAAGGATGGAGGGATGATTTAGAATGCATAGGATTGAAATGGAATGAACTTGCCCCTAAGTGTAGGGTACGTAAATAACTGATTATTTTATGCATGATGCTAAAAAATTGGATTTCATCATGCTACTTGCCCAAGGAACCATATAAATGTTTTTCACCTTTGGATGATTTTATTTATCTTTCTTTTTTTTTTTTGCCTTTTTTTTAATTTTTTTAATTTTTGGTATATAAATTATAAAAGGGTTCAAGATGCATGATGCTTACCACTATTGATATTTCAAGTATGCATTCTAGATATGTCCTTAGTAACTTCATTTATTTCTAATTTGGATTCTTCCAAATTTACCAAGATATAGTCATAGCCCCTATGATAGACAGTGTTACCAGATAGGGTGAAGTGAAAAGTATGTTGGATGAGGGATGTGTGTTAAGTGCATGAAGGATTTAGATGGATATAAGTATAGTGGGTATTAGTAAATGGGTCATGATGTAAAGGGTGCATGGGACCAATAATATTGCATTCAACAAGACTAGGAGTAATTGCAAGTTGGATTATTTGAGAATTTAATGCTTCTTTAATGATATCTTCAACTTATGATGGAGATTTATCCTACAACTATGCTAATGTAGAGGATATATTAATTTTCTCATCCATTGGTTCTTTAGAAAGGTTTTCACCAAGGGATTATTCTTGATTGTTTTTATTGGGATTTAGATTTGGATTATTTAATAGTGCCTCAAAGAGGTTTTCACTAAGGGACTCATATTTTTGATTTTCTATATTTTGATTTGGATTTTGACTATAATTTGTATTTTAATCATCCAATAGTTCCTCAAATAGGTTTTCACTATGGGTTGTGGATTTTATATTTAGACTATAGGATTTATTTTTATTGAGGTACACATGTTGTTCCTAAGAATATGCATATGCTTCTTAATGCTCTTCTGGCAGGAAACTAGCTAAGAAGTCTGCAATTATTTTATTATCATGGAAGGAAGTTAACTGTAAGTAAGATAATTGGTCCTAATCAAAAAGTGTAGGATACTAACTTGTAAGATTCAAGGTACGATTGGTGATGTTTATGAAAAGAGTGATGTTAGAACAATCCTCATAGAGACTATGAATGAATCCTATTTTGATTATGGATGAACTTCCCTTAGAAACCACAAAAATATCACTAACATCTTTACATTGACTTTCAAATGGTTTATATTTTATGTTATGCGGTCTAGCATTTATTCAAAAGGGATGAGTTCAATAATTACTTGATCATGGATTGTTTTTATCTATAAGAACTTGGGGTGCATGTTTTGGAATGATGGGGAATTCAATAGGTGATAAGGGTTTGGGTGTTTGGATAATGGGTAATAGTTATGTTAGTTAAAGGAGGTTTTGTCCAAGATAGGATCTTGGTCAGAAATAGGATCTTTGTCAAAAATGGGATCTTGATCAAAGATAGGATCTCCAATAAAGATAGGCTCTTCAATAAAGATGGGATCTTAATAAAAAATGTATGGTAAACCATGGTTGTCAAAGGTAGGTTGATCAGCTATGGATTGGTTGAAAATATATGTGTCAAAAAATGGGATATTGAGAAATGGATGGAAGGTTATGACCTTGACTTGGAAGTGGTGTGGATTGATTAGGCTCAGGAAAGACATCTTTGCATATCCTCAAGCTATGATTTTTAGATGTGGATACACTTGGATTTACCTTGATGTACCTTTTTTTAATAATATATTCGATATAATGATTTAGTCTAATATGATGGTTTATAGAATGACCTTTAATTTTGTGATAATCACAATATTTTTTAGGTCTATACCACTTCAGTTTTGGGACATTTAGCTCAAAGTATTTTGTGTTTGGATATATGACTAAGTTTCTATCAACCAATTTTTGAAAGAATACATCACAAGGTTCCCCTAAAGGAGTGAATTTTTTTTTAATAGGCATGGTACTATTTTGACAAGCTAGGAGTTTTGTAACTTTGGGGGTGGAGTGATACTAGATGGTAGGGGTTCTAGAATTATATTCCCTTTGTTAGTGTGATAGGAGATGTTAAAATAAAGACTATAAATAGTGGAGGGGAGAATTGGTTGATTTTTAAAAATATTTTTACTAATGGTAAGGTGATATTGATTTGGAATTTTTTGGGATTCCATAGTAATGAAGTGAGCTAGAGAGGTAGCTTGATCTTGGAAGGATAAATTTATTATATTTGTGTTGAATGTGAAAGTATTTGGATTTTGTGGATTTGTGAAGATTGATAGAATTGAATCTATTGAGTTTGTGAAAAAATTTGAATTTTATGTAGTTTGGTTCAAGTTTGGGAATGGGTTGGATGTAGAACCAAATGGTTGATTTTGATGAATTTGGAAAGGCTGATTTTGAAGGGTGTAGGAGTTTAAAGGTTGATTTGGGAAGCATGAATGTATATTCAAGTGTGGATTTGATTGATTGATGGATGAGGATAAATACATGTTCAAACTTGGATTTGGATTGGCTTAGTGATTGATTTGACATTGATTCAAAAATGTGTTTGAATCAAAATTAGTTGGATAGAATCCTAGGTTATAATATACACTATTTGGATTATCATTTAGGATGAAACGGGTCAAAGAATTATTCCAAATATCCATACTTATTACAATGGTTAATTTTACTATTAAATACTTGACTCAATAATGAAAAAAACTTGAGATTAGACTCTAGTAAAGAAAAATACCAAAGTGACTAAAAGTTTGATTGTTAACTAAATGCTTTTGAGATTTTAGAGAGAAAGTTATAGTTTTTAGGATAAATTTTAAACTCAAAATAATTTGTTTCCAAAAAATTATTTTAAAATATGTGTTAGACATAAGGAAACAATAAAAAAAATTCTATTCTAAACAAACAAGCAAATTTGCACATAAAGGGTGAAAACTAGGATGAAGGGTTTGTGAACAATGTTTGGGACTTTAAATGTCACTCATCCATGTTCTCAATTGTATCCTAATATTTCAAGTCACTAACAATGGAGGATTTTTTCATTACCATGACCCATTTAATCTAGTTTTTAGGGTGTGTGGAAGCTAACTTCTCAATGTTAATCGCTAACTAATGCACCAAAGTCGAATGGCAAAAAAGGCTTTCCTAAGCTTAAAGTTTAAAAAATATTATGTAAGGAGAGTCCTATAATATACCTTTTGGTAAAAAAGGTCAAAAACTATGGAATAAATAGATAAAGTAGATATACACTATTGGGTCTTGTCCTAAAGTTCTCAACATAGCTGTAGAGATTTTAATGTGTTGATAATAAATGATATCATATTTTGAGGCAACTATTGAAACCCTGGGTATTGGAGCATGAAATATCTTCACATCATAGTGTTCTAAAACAAACAATTGATTAGGTAGTTTAAATAGTTAGATATCAATTTATATACCCCACTGGTACATGGGGCTTCACCTACTATGTAGTGGTGAAATCCATAGTCAATAAAGCCCCTAGAAAAAAATAAAAATAAATAAGTGTTTGTTTCTAATTTATAGGTATCATCACCAATGTGATGCTAAGGAAAGAGAATAAACAAACATCACTTGGATAACACAAAAAATTATGAATTTATTTTTGATTCCCGAGTATCATCACCAAAATGTATCAAGGAAATCTAGAAAAGTAAATAAGCTAAGAAATCAAAGTAAATCTTATTTTAAACTAAACCAATATATGATAGAGCTAAAAATGAAAGAAATAAAATGAAATTATACCTTAGAAATAAAATTAATCTTCTTCAATTGTGATATGGATTTGATTTTCTCTCTTTGGTTTATGGTTGATCACTCTTCCAACACAAGGGCAAAATGGGTAGCATCGTGATATGCAATCTCTTATAATCTTAGTATAATAAACCTGTAATGAAGAAGCTTGGAGATATAATATCAAAATAAATTTGAGATGAATAATCTTGACTAAATTAGATAAATAAAATCTAAATATATAATTTTAAAATAGATGTGAACTGTCCATCTTTAGATGAAGATCAAGGGATGAGAATAAAAGGCAATTTTTAATTTATAATGGGAATCTTGAATTAAAAATTGGAGTGGAGAACATGCAAGAATCATAAATGAATATAACATTAATTTGGGAGGAATATATGATATAAAATTATTAAATGGATGTGAGATGGATTATTAAATTGGAAAAAATTATATCGTGAAAGATAATGAGAATAAAGGTGGATTATTAAATTGGATCATGAAGGATAATAGGAATAAAGGTGGATTATTGAATTGGATCATGGAGGATAATGGGAATAAAGGTGGATTATTAAATTGGATCATGGAGGACAATGGGAATAAAGGTGGATTATTAAATTATTAAATTAGATCACGGAAGACATTGAGAATAAAGGTGGGTTATTTAATCAGAATGGTTGGGGATAGGTGGAGCCTTTGGGCATGTGAGGATGATTTTGGATATTTATATTTATGAAAATTATGAATTTCCAAAATCCATGCAATTTTTAATTAGATAAAGTTTAATTAATCAAATTTGGATTAATTTAGGGATAATAAAATAGTGAACAGTGAATAATGATGATGAATAATGATTAGGGAAAATTAAGGATGATTAAAGATGATTAGGTATTTAGTGCAAAAAAAGTTAAAATTAACACAAAATGTCTGATTTTAAGTGTCTACAATATGCATGCACCATATGTATTATGGGGACCATAATAGTATGGTTGTTGTTATTGATTTTCATTCTAGAATGAAAGAAATAAGTATGTATAAAACATACTTTAGGTGGTGGCAATGCCACGTACTTGTATAAACATTTTATTCTTCAACATTCTATAGAATGATATAAAATTATGAGTATGTGTATATATATATATATATATATATATATATATATATATATATATATATATATATATATATATATATGTTGTGTGAAGATAACACCTCAAATCCAAATATTTTTGAAAATCTATTGGATTACTTTTGGGCAACTACTGTTTGAAGTGACTGATTTATATGATAATATTTCCTCATAATGAGGAAGGTTCTATTGAAAACTATTTTACTATTTAATTCTAGTCATGATTTCATGGCTAAAATGTAATTCTTGTGTGTGTGTGTGTGTAAAGCTAAAATATGTGAATTTGTGGTCGAAGATCGCTAAAAACTCTTATTTATTTATTTATTGAAGTATTTATGTAACTACAACATATAATGCATAATTTTGCATTAATTGACTGATTGTCTAGTTGCATTGGTGGCTAGGAATTAGGTAGAATTCAAGGGTGCTCAATTAAAAATATCAGTTCATCAATAAGCTCACCATGGTAAGGTCAAGCTTAAGTTAGAATAACATATTGATATTAGTGTTGATGTTTTCTTGAGTGAAATTGTGACCTTGTGAGGCAAAAAAATTAAGATTTTTATGTTATCCAAGTTAAATTTTATAGAATTTATTGGTTGGTAAAGGTGCATGCAACATCTCATTTTTCTCACCTTGGCCTTACGAAAGGGAAACCAAGTTGAAAGGATGGTTTTTCTAGCTTGGTTAAATGAAGGGAATGGTTGTCTTAGAGGTAGCATATGGTTTTCAGTAAGGAAAGGTTATGTTTTTTTTACTCATGATGTGAGTTTGATAGATCATCTAGTTATACCAAAAAGGTAAGCATATGATAATATTTATTGTTTTGATATTATACCATGCAAGTGTGTAATATGTGTTAATGATCAACATTCCCCTATTTTTAGAATGGGGACCCTCTTTTCTTGAATTTTCAAAAGAGCCCAAGATGCTAAGCAGATTAAATCATTTGACTGCATGGAGAATTAATTGAATTTACCAATACTTGTGTTTATGGAATTTTTGGTTAATCATTAATTTTTCAATAAGGATTGATACTTAGAAATATTCAAATTATTACAAGTCCTCTTCAAGTTTTATTCAATAATGGATTATTGACCATGGATGGTTTAATGATATACATATAAGCTTTTTCTAAATAAGTATGACCTAACTCTCTAATAGACATAAACACAACAAGATTCATTGGATTTTATTAAATTAACATTATGTTGTGTTTAAGGAATCTGATTAGAATTTTTTGCTTTAAACTTGTTTAAATTTGCCTAAGACGGGAAATGAAATCTTCAAGAAACTAACTTAGATTCTCGCTTGACCTTATGGGACATTAAATTAAAGTTGTAGTTTATGACACCTCATGAGATGTCAAAGTTCAAAATATAGACTAAAAGGATAGACATCCACCTCATTGATCCTCATAACACCTTAAGGATTCATCACATCCTACATAAGACACCTGGAGTAAATCTACCAAGTCCATGAGCTATGTGGCATCATCTAGAGGGCTCAAAAGAAGCTAGTCATTAGAATTCAAATCCTAGGGCTATGTGTTAGGATCTTAGCCTCCATGAGTGAGCCCATCAAATCCAATCTACCATTCTTCCCCCATGTATCTTTCCATAGTGCAAAATCTCATGAGATGCTATCACGTGTCTCAACAATAACCAACCAGACCTGAGTGACCTTCTGAGGTGATGCATGTCCCCCTTGGGTTCATCTGAGGTCACCACTTATCCATGTTACATTACATCCATCCAAATATTATGAGAGATTATGAGGTAGACATGTAGTTACATTCAAGCTATTTGATCAAGTTTCAATGAGACAGTTATTTGAGGTACCTTTTAAGAATGATACTTGGAATAAGAACAAATAATATCCTGTAAGAATGACGTGTGTCCTCTTTGGGCCTATATGATGATGTCGTGTGTCATTCTCTCATTGTTTCTATTTGAGATCCATGAGATCACCTCTAAGAGGGACACATGTCTTCAAATAATCCATATGATTAGTGACAAGTTGTTGATAGTTGTCCAAAAGGCCGTTTGAGAGAGACACTTGGCAAGGAAATTTATGATTGCCCATAAAAGAGATGCATGACATTCTTGTGGCCAATCAGAATTGAATAGAACCACCCTAGAGCTCAATATGAATTGAAAGATGCCATGTGGTGAGATAAAAATTAGTCATCACATAAATATGTATTTTAAGATTCTATGAGGCAATCAAAAGGTGCCACATGTTCAAATTTTGAGCCAACTAAGCAGCTTAGTCATTCAATCCACATGAGTACTTAGCTAGATCTGAGGTGGCAACCATGTGTCAAAAGGTGTCAATATTTAGATTTAAACATAGAATTGATGACAAATCAAAGATAAATTAAATCTAAAATTGAATTATGGTACAATCAATTTCTAAAATCAATAGTTCAAAGTTATCTCAAATATATGCAAGTTTGACAAGCTTGCCATTAATATAGTATGAACCAGGATCATCATTAACATTACATTAATCAGATTAGTCATTAAAAATGTTACATAATCAAGGCTATTTTTATTTTCATTCCAAAGTTAGACAAGTTTAATTTCTCTACTACTCTCTCATAATTCAACAAAGCTCAAGCCATTAGCAAATTGCACTTCCAACCACCATTACTGGAACTTGAAAATTGTAGAAGGATATAAAGAAACATTGATTTCTATCTAAAGCATTATAAAAGATGGCACAATAACGTCCTTATAATCTAGGTAGATTATATCCTTTGGGAATGATGACTTTTTATTTCAAAATGGTTTTTTAGTTATCTTTAAAGATACTAAATTTATTCTTGAGGCCATAGCATCTAGTGACTTACATTACAATAACATATATTTTAATGTAGAAGAAACTAGGGCTATTGATGGTAATGAAACCATGCCTCATGTGATCCAAATATATTCTAATATCCTTTCCATTAATGTAGTCAGTATCCACAAGGCCATAACCAAGCCAAAGGTCATGCCATACACTAACCTAATTTACAATATTTTGGGAGGTCAAAGTATGAGGACAGGTTGATTAAATCAATGTCACAAGGGATCCCTATTTCTTTCATAGTAGGATCAAGGTTTGATAAATATTATGACCTTCCCTCACCATAGATAGAATATAACTAGGGCATCATTGACAATTGGTATGAAATACACTCCCTGGATAAGGTCTTGGCTTCATGGGTGATTGACCCAATGGGAACTATTTTCATGGATGATCAAGGAAACTTGACCATCCAACAATTCAAATAAGGATTTATAATTAGCCTAACCCTCTTAATAGAATATTTGGTAGTCCACACATTGCTTATGTGGACATATGGATTATTCCATTACTAAAAATAATCTTAGAAGACCAATAGATTCCCCCACTTGGGGAAATTATCATCAATAACTTGGTGTATGAAATATAAGACACTTGCAAGAATAGTTCCCCCTTCTTTATGATGAGATACTTATTGGATGAAATTTATGCATCTACTTAACTAGTTTGAAGTTCATGGTCTCTTAAGGGTATATAAACCATGCCTTAACTCTTTTTTTACAATGCATATTCATAAATTTCAATGCAATATAAACAGTGATTGCGGAAGAGTTCTACTCAGTAGTCTACCAATCGATCAATGAATGAGATATGTAGAGGGTTTCCCATGAAATCAAAAAAACTTAAATGACATGGGTAGCTACTAGTTATACCTAGATTGCATGATTATCAGAATAGAAATAGTGATGGTGGCCCCTCTTAGACTACCAAGGTTTATGCCAATGAAGCTAGCTGAAGAAGAAATGGCCTATCAACTTCTTCATGGAGTTGATGGAATATTCAAGGACAATAATAAAATGGTCCCCCATAAGGTTTCTTAAAAATTGGGGAGGACCAAGATTACTAAGTGGCATGATGTTGTTGTAGATATTAAGCATAGGGATCCATACCTATTGCCTAAAGATGAATTTAGACCATGATATCCCAATCAGGTCATTCCCAAGCATCTATTCAGATTCAAGAAAGATGTAGCAATAGAATACAATCATAGATAATAATTCCATAAGTGGATATATAGAGATGATCTAAATTATGAGGTGGTACTTTAGAATGCAATAATGAAAAACATCGAACTAGAGATGAGAATTGATAGGGAGAAGAAAAATTAATATATTTCAAAGTCACAACCACCACCAGCACATGGGAACATTTTTTATGCTGACTATGAGGATGAGAGATATGAATAAGATGAAGATAGCATTCCTCTTGTTAGGAACAAGCCAAATAGACCTCCACAACTTACCACTTCAAGCATTTAGGACTTACTTCTAAGATTTGAGCAAGGAGGATCTAGTAGTCAGCCTGACCCCTCCCAAGTGCCCATGATAATCTTTTCATCTAATATGGGATCCATTCTAGAAATCCTAGATCAACCTAAACCTACTGCTATTAACCTTAAGGAATTGGAACAATGCAATAAGCTCTTTATCAAAGAAGTGCATGCACTGATTGGTAGAAACATTGAGAAAGTTTACAAGAGGAAAAGGGAGCCTAAGACCACTATGAGTAGAGCAATAACTCCTCCAATAGCTTCTCAAGTGACTACAAAGCCTCCAATGAAAACTAGCATACCACGTGGGACTACTCTTATTGTTACTTCCACAACTATCCCATCTATTGTTGTTCCCCCATTGGCTTTAGTATCATCACTAATTATAACTACCACTTCTCAATATTTAATTAGTACTAGCCTAGGCCAAGCTATTGGTTCCTTGGGATTTACCATCATCCATTTCATTCTCATGCCACTACAAATATTGCATCTTTATCAGGCACTAGTGCTAGTCAGACTATTAGTTCCACTTCTTCCTAGGTAGCAACAACTAGTGCAATACTTCCTATTGGTTTCCCTGTAATGGCAAGGCCATTAAGGCCCATTTAAAAACTTTTCACCTTTCCAAAGCCACCTTTGCCTATATCCCCATTCAATTTTTCTATGATTGCAAAGGTGAGTGTGCTCCCAAAATTTCCTTTGTTTATTCTAAATATGGGCCTTGCAAAAACTCCATTTGGCACACTTGGGCAAATAGACCCAATAAACTTGCCACACATTCTAGCTACAACTCTAACCTCTGCCCCAACTACACCACCTCCAGTGCCACCTCTTGTAAATATAATGCCTATTTTTGTCCCAAATTAGGTTACATATATTATATTGACAACAAGATAAGAAAAACCTCATGTAGTCCTATATACACCATAGATTGGCATGAAATTTGATGTTGATATAGGTAACATGAAAGGAGTGGTGAAGAAGAGGGTTAAATAACTCCAATATAGCTCAGTTGTGGCTCATGAAAGTGAAGATTCCTTCAATTTAATAAAGAAGAGGAAGGTTTGCCTAAGTGAATTAGATAAGTATTTATAGGACCCTATGTTCATGGTCCAAGCCAATGTAAAATCCACAATGGCCTTAATGAAAGGTATGCAACAAGAAGTGAAAATATTGAGGGAGTAAGCATTGCCTATAGTGCCAAAGAATACTATAGTCCAGATAATAAATTTAATCATCAATGTCTTTAGTTTATACAAGGTCATGAAGAGACGGCAAGAGGATGGGACTTTACAATTTAATGTGGTCATTAACTATGAGCAAATACTTGGACTCTATGATTCCAAGTTCAAAAAATTGGCTAGAGTTGTAAGGGATAATAAGTTCCTAGACCTTAATAAATTGTCACTTGAAGATATCATCCTAACATGGACTATAATGATGAATAAAAGGAGAATATTGAAAAGGTGGATAGAATAAGTTAAGGATGTAATCGCATCCTTAGAAAAAATAGAGTTCAAGATTTCACTATTGTTAAAGGATGTTATGGTCACTAAGGTGACCAAACTTGATGGTAGATTTATGGATGACTAGGAGTTTAGGGCTCAAATGAAATTATTTATTGCAAAATTCCAACAAGACATAGCCAATGCCAAGACTTCCACTGAAGTGATAATCGTTGTGGCTTTTGCTAACCAAAGGCTTGAGAGAGCTAAGTCTATTGAAAAATCACTGAGCCCAATGCTTGTAGAGCATGGTAGGATTATTTAAGAAACACCTAACTTATTTTGGCCTATGATCTTGAATTTTGGTCAAATTGACTAAGACTACTTAGCATGCACTAAAAGTTGGAAAAGAGAAGATGTAGAGAAATAAAGGTTGTAACAGCAAGATGTTCAACAAGTAGCTATCCAACATCCCCTTCTATGACAACATCTAGCACCTCAACAACCTCCTCTAGGGTCTTGAGGAATATTTTGCTTTGCTTTGTAAATTCAAATTTGGAATATTCCTTTGTAATATGTGGCATTTTAGCTATTGTTATTCAAAATCTAAAAGCCACTTAGTTATATTTGGGCATACTTTAATGGGCCCACTTGAACTTTCATAGGAATTTTAAGGCATATATATAGGGGTATTCCCCCTCATTGTAATTAGAATAGGAACTGTTGTTAGAGAATTAATGCAAAAGAGCTAAGAATTTGTGAGATTGTATGAATTCTTTGTTGTGTATTCTGTCGTTTTTGCTTCTCATGCTTTTAGAGATTTAATGGTTGATTTTCTACTAACTAATTTGGAAATAATATTAATGTATGCATCTATTGGTTTGAGTTTAACACTTGGCTAATAAATTTATTGGTTTATGTGCTCTATTTCATCTTATTTTCAAGTTGAACGTGCTTATGCAATTTGATGTGAATAATTAAATTTCATTCAACATATGCTTTCAAATATATGCATCTCTTTTCCTTTGAAGTCTCGACTACATTTATTTGGCTTTGATTATTACCTTAGGGTTGGTGAATTCTAGTTTTACATGTTATTATCATATAAGTTATAAGAATTGACACCTCTAATCATATAAAGCAAACTTTCTTTTCTACCCTACCCTACTTACCTTTGGATCTACCACATGAGTCACTTTAGTTTAACTCATTCTATAAATATTCATGGTTTGTTTGTGCTTGGGAAATAATTAGAAAAGTTTAGAGAAATTTCACAAAGATTAGCAAGAAATAAAGTGTCACTATTATATAATCTATTATCCCTATAGTAGGGTCTACTTGTAGACTTACAAGTGGTGGCCATATCTCTGCTATTTTTCTATTTTCAGTAGTTGTTGTATAAATAACTCAAGCAATGAGTCTTCTAGGACTAAAAATTGAGTTTATTACTTTCCTCCCATTCCCTAGTGACATAGGAAGCACAGTAATTGCATCAATATTATGCATGACAATTATGTTGATAATAATTGATAAAGTTATCAATTCAGTTGTACTATTATTGAGTTATTTGTTGAGCTCTTATAAAGGGTAATATTACATGAAAATAATATTAAGCCTCTTTTTAGTTTAACACAATTCTTGGTTGTATACTTGTCATCGGGATGACTCCTATTTAACGAGGGGAGGATGTCATGACCCCACCAATTGGCACCATCCTCATAACCAAATTGACAAGTCTAGAAATGTGTTTTGTTGATCATCAATCAAAATTATCTCACCTTGTAGAGGTGGTGTTGATGATACACACACACACACACACACACACACACACACACACACACACACACACACACACACACACACACACACACACACACACACACACACACACACACACACACACACACATACACTCTATTTGGGTTGTTGAAGTGCTAGCCTACCAATGTGATTTTTTGAATAGCCACTAAGGCCCTTAAGCTTGCTCAGGCTAATTTTTTAATCTTGCATAATTAACTGATGCCTTAGCATGAACTCATTTAAAATAATTTTAATTATCTAATGATCTTTTTTTTTGCTTAAGATGTAAATGCATTGGCATGTATATTTAAAAAAGGGATTTGAATTGCCCTAAGTCTTGTGCATTGGCATATATAGCAAAAGGCTTCTCTTTTGTTTCAAAAACTTATGTATAATTTTATAAAAAAAATTAATTGTGATTCATATGTGATAATAAGTCTTTTTTTGGTTCGTGTATGCTAATACGTAATGGTTTAAGAGATATATTTTGATTTTGTTTATGACTAAGGCATCAACATAAGTATTTAAAAGACTTTATTTGAGTATCAAAGTCATGATATTTTGGCCATTTAGAAGGCCATATAAATGTTAAAATGAGATGACATTTATTTATATGGGATTTTAAATGATTGCTAATTATTTTGGTTAAAGGAAAAGTGACCAATGACTAAACCATGAACTGCATGAGTTAGAGATAGTCTTGGACCATGTGGGGGGGTCTTAGGATGCATGTAAGAAGTGTGTTATTTGAATGCCTCTATGAAAAATAAATAAAAGAGATTGAAATGTTATCTTCCTCCCCCTAACCACTGATTAATGTGGAGTTCATCATGTATATTCAGGTTTGGAAAGAAATAGTAAATGTATGATAGAAACTATGTTTTCTCCTTAATTAAAATCAAATGTTAGGTGGAACCTTATTAATTTTAAACCAATAATTTGGATGGGAAATAAATCCAACATAAGATAACTATTACTAGGGTTAATGCTTTGCTTGGCCATTATTTGGGTTGTTGACTTCATGGAAAGATAAGGTGGTGATGAGAAAGGAGTTTGTGGAGAGAATGGAAGGGTTTCAGGATACATTTTGAGAAGCCATGATGGGGTGAATTAAGGGATGGAAAATAGAAGATAGGAAGAAAAGCATGGGAGGTAGAGGAGAAAAATAAAGTAGAATAGAATGAAAAGAAGGAAAATTTAGGTGTAGATAGGCCATTGGTTGGTGTGGCACCACTATGTGGAAAAATAAAATAAAACCCTACATACACTAACATGGATGTGTTTTATTTTCTAGTTAAAGTTTTGTAATTTAATTCTTTTTTTTAGTGCAAGTTCTGTAGAAATTCCCACCAAGCTATATACTCATGTGGGTATGCTTGCCATAGCCACCTGAGCTTATGCCATGACCATGGGAGTGGAAGGTGTATGTGCATATAAATTCTATTTAGGAACTTATTTTTAATGAATTAAAAAACCTAGTAAATACCTCTTATTATCAATAATGTTGGATATAAACTTGTAACATTTATTAGCCAGATTATTATTTTTTCTTGTACATTAAAAATGGAATTTTAAACAATTTGGTTATTTAGGGGAATTTTGGTATGACTTCATTTTCTACCTATTATATGCTGAATGTTTTATTACAGACTAAAAATATATCTGGGTTGTTGTCTTTGATGGGCTATTCTTGTTTGGTACACCCACTCATGTTAGAAATCTCCTCTTATGAAAATCAGATAAGGTGTAACCATGAAACTCTGTATGCTATTGTAATTTAAATTTATTCAAAAAAAATTGTATGGTGTTGTGTTTGGTTCTCTTAACAAATTATTAAAACCACATGCAATATGCATACATTAATTTTGAGTTAATAAAATAATTATAAAATTATCTATTTAGTTTAACTGGCTATTTTATACAGCCATGACGGTAAATTTTGATCCCTATAAAGGAAGGAGAAAATTATTATTATGTATTACAATTTCAAGGAAGCATTTGCATCATAGACTCAGGTTAAAAACCATGTTTTTTTATTAATCAAGAGCTAGATTGTTTTCATTTGAGTATGACATTTGAACATATCTTACATTGCTTTAAAACCTAAACCAAAAATAATGATTGTTGTTCATTTTGGGGTGGAAGATAAATCTAACATGTTGGTTGTCCCCTTTGTTCATGAAATATTATTATTAGTTAATGAATGTTGTAGAACTAATTGGACTATTTTGTTATATGATTAGATAATTATTTTAGAAAGGCTTAATGTTAATTTGTTTCCCTTACAATTGATTGTATGAGTGGATAGAAAATAGTTTTTGCCAATCTATGGGCTTACTGACACGATTTACATTATGGTTAGTGAATAGGATTTATTTTGGGGTACCTTGAAACACATATATCATAAAGTACTTATCTGATATATGCATTTCATATATTTCATTTTGCCTTAAGATGATAGTATTTAATAAGGAAGAAAATAAATGGTTAAGTAAAGAACCAGTTAAGATTAGAAGAGAGTCTAGTATACTTGTTGATTGTTTAGACCATCATATACTTATCATATGCATTGTGGTGTTACTTTGGATGAGATATTTGATCATACATTTTATTTTATTTTTAGACGTTATAGCATAAATTCATAGATAATGTACTAGTTGTGAAAAATGTACAATAGTAGGAATTATGAGACTATCAATCTTCCCCCTATGATGTAAGAAGATAGCTTGAATTATTTTCCTTCCGTACGGGACTTGCTTAATTAGAATTGGATTAATTTATAGAACATTTATTAGAAAAAAATTCACATTTCCAGCTTAAGCTAACACATTATTTTCACCCCTTCAGTGTATGGATTTTATTTAGTTGGTCATCACTTGTTATTGGTTTCTTGATTTAATTGTCACCTTGTGGAAGGTTGTGTTCATCATTTTTAACCCTTGAAGGGTTTCAAGGTGGTAGAGTTATTATAATGCTAAATTATGTTAGTTGGTATATATTGTAATGAATCCCTGATTCAAACATTTATACTTATGGGATATCACAACAGCTTCCTTGTGTGTATGCCTTCAAGCTTGTATTTGTATTCATATGTTAAAGCTATCAATGTTTATATTCTAAAGTATTTTATTTTCACTTATGAATATCATCCTTATTTAAGGATTGATTATTTTATACTACAGCTATGTATTTGATTATTTCAACCTTACACATGACTAAATGTAATTTATTGGAATTCCCTAGTGTTGGGAAGAGTTACCCAGGTGGTTTGGTAATGAAAGGCTATAATAACCATGTCTAGAATATTTATGCAAATGAGTTAATGTTATTTAACTTGACTCATCTATTAAGTTACATTATTTGAGGTGAGTATGCTATTCATTTTCATGTTTTTTAGTTGTGAGGTGCTTGTAGCATTCTAGTTATTTATTTTAGCATACCTGATAATGTGAACACTTATTGCTTAAGCAATTAAATGTACAGATCCTTTTCATACATATGTATTCATACATGTGGTTAACAAGGCCACTTCATGATAATAAGTGCTATAAATTTATATTGTAAATCTACCATGTTATGGCATTATGGAACTTGTTTTATGATGTTATTTTTAATGGGTTATATCTCCATATTAACCTATGAGTCCAACTTAATGGATGTCCTTGTCTCATGATAATACCATTATTATTATTGAAGGATACAAACATATTATAGTGTGATAGTCTAAGCAATAAGCTATAGTCAACTGACAAGTAATAAATGGTTATTATTAACTCGTAATTACATGAGAGTAATCATGATCTATAATTATTAGTGTGACTATGGGTTGAAGCTTCAGAACCCTTTGTCTCCAATTTAGTAATTACTCTTGGTATGTTTGGTTAGCAATGTGTAAGAAATGCTTTTGTGGAAATTAACTATTCATTAATATAGCCATATCTGGTCTAAATTTATGACACTATAATTAGCTTAATGGCTAAATGATCATTTAATTATGTCATTGCTCTTTGGGTTAAATCATTCATTTTTCTTAAGTTAAGGAATGGGAATGAATTATTAGTGTGAGGATCATATGGTTTATAATTCATTAATATAATTCTAACTTGATATTATAATTAATGTTGGTATATTTTATCAACTAGTGTTTATCTCATATCGGGTAGAAGGCCATATGGATAAGTCCTTGGGTGTATAACAAGACAATTAAGGATGTTGTGTCCTCTTCAACATGTGTACTTTGTTGGTGAATGATAAACACTCATGATGGTTGAATGTATGTGGTTCCTAATGCCATCAAAATATTTTAAGGTTGGCATTAGGTTCTAATGGGGTAAGACATGATCTAGTCCTCATTTATATGATTATAAGTGTTCATAGTCTTCTATCGGGTCACCTTGGTAGCGGATTGATGTTGGATACTGGTCGATGTTAAAATATTTTAAGGTTGGCATAAGTTAAAACATAGCTTGATGGTACCTTGGCCCACTTGTTAGGACTTATTGTACCTATTATGGCACCTCCCTTTTAGCTAAATCATATATTTAATCATAGCCAATAAGTTATCTTAATTTTATGTTAAATCTTACCATGTGTCATTAACCTTGTTAAGGATACCCGAGAGTTGAGCAAACCTTCTTATGGTATGAGTTTCTAGGTCATAATCATATAGGGTTATCAGATGCTTATATTGTGTTGAGGATCCCTGGGTGGTTTGATGAGGAAACTAAGTGCCTTCTAAAGGTTCAAATGTTATTAATGTGTTCCCACACACTAATACCCCTCAAATGGCGTTTCACTCTTTAGGCAACCCTTTTCCATATGGAACCCTCTAGCGATGGTCATCCTAGCATAAGTATCTTATTAACCCAATCTATTTATAGGTTATCTACTCATCTTGTGTAGGATCTTATTGATGTGTCATGCATGGTGTGATGATGTAGTGGACTCTTATGTAGTTTTATTGAGTACTATGTTAATAATTCTCCATTTTTTTGGAGTTGTTTCATGTTTGTGATTGATAAATTTATATGACATACAAACAATGCACATCTGAGATTTGTTATAATTTTTAATGGGTTTTTGAAATAAGTATATTACCTATTTGTATCAATTAAAAATGATAATGGCAATTAGATGTGGTAGATGAGATCCATTCGTTGATTTTTATTTTGTCAATTTTGGGTTTCCAATATGAGTTATGAGGTGGTTATCTATTTGGAATTATTTATAGTAGATAGATATCAAATTTGGGTGCAACATGTTAGATTTAATTTAGATAAGTATTTGAATTCTCAATTTTGAGTTATGATAGTTATTTTTAACTTATTTGAGAATTTCTATAGAAAATAAATATGGCAAATGGGTTTGTGTGAGACTTTTGGTTTTCAGTTATAAGTTTGTTTTTTTTAGTATAAGTTAAAGTTGGCAAATTTTTATGAAGTGGGAAATACACATAGAAAATATTAGATGATTTTTGTATTCTCATGCATGCAAGTTTTGATATGAGAAATATGTTCTGTTTGAAGTTTGGTTTCCTAATGTGAACATTTATGGGTTGAAGAAAATTATTGATTTGTCTTGATTATATTTTATACATGGATATGAGGAGGTTATTTTTATTCAATTAGACAATGTCGTGATTCAGTGCATTTTGATATTCATAGTTAATTACAAAGATTTAAATTTGAATGTTTGTACCATAACAATTAATAGTGTTACTTCATTATCAGTTTATAAAGAAATTAGTGAGATCTTAAGCATATTTTATTTATTTAGATGGTTTTCAGGTAGATTATTATTCATTTGAAATCATGGAAAATCCTTTGCCATTTATCAAAATTATGTTGTTTTTTAGAATTATGTTGTTTATTTAGAATGTGTTGATGAGTTTATTTTTCAAATTTCAATCATTGTATTGAAATTATTGATATAGTTTTATATGTATTTAATATATGGTTATGAACAATTTCATTAGAATTAATTAGGGTTTTTGATCTAATTTATCTTTCAAAAAATGTCAGGGTGGGCACCTCCTCAATATAATAATTCTCATGGTAATTTATGGAGGAATGATCAGACTTGGAATAGAGAAGATTCATCTACTCACAATTTTGCTTCTAGAAGTCAATTTTTTGGAGGTAGAAGGCCTAGTAGGAATTTCCATAGACCCTTTAATAGAAATCATATCCCATTCATATTTATGCCTCAGATCCCACATTTTTAGATGTTATTGATGCCTTGGCATTTAATATTGTAAATAATTAAGGAAATCAAGGATTGAGAAGGCCTCATTGGAGAACCTGTCTTCATGGACGTGGAAATCCAAGTGGTACAACTCAACATATACAAACAAATTTGTAGTTTGAACATAATTCAATTATCATCATTTTCCACAACACCATCATCCATTACTTGGAAATGACTTGCAAAAAATTGCTAAATTGCCTTCTCCTGCTTTAGTTCCTCTTAACCATAAAAGTTCATTTTGTGAACCTGTGAATCCAGTTGAAACTTGTTTAAAATTGAATATTTTAGATTTACCTCATCATTTTATAGAAGAAGAAAGGTCAGTGCCTTTTAACCATAAAATATGAGAGATAAGTCCCTCAACTTCACAACTATCACCAGGATGGTAAATAAAGTTAAGCTAGAAATGGATGATGAAGACAATGAAGAGGCTGTCAAACTGATAAAATTGCCTACCACAACCATGAGTTATAAAGAGCCTTTGACTGATAAAGGATATCTATTGATTGAAATACTCTCTGATTTATATAATAAGTGAAATTTGAAATGGTGTTTAATATTATTATTCTAACACCTTTTTAGGTACTATATATGCTTTAATACTATTTAAAACTTTATTTTAATATTTAATAGTGGTTTTATGTGTGTGTTTGTTTTAATATTTTATAGTGGTTTTTTTTTTTTTTTTTTTTTTGTGTGTGTGTGTGTGTGTGGGTTGGGGGGGGGGGGGGGGGGGGGGGGGGGGAGGGCGGGGCGGGGGGGCCGACGCGGTTGGGGAATATATGAACTTATGGATAATGCATTTGGTTAAATGTTAGTGTATTAATTTTCATATAAATTGCTTATGTTATTTTAAATGTTTTGAATAATAAATTTATTTTAGATATTGTGATTTCTAAGAGCACCCACCCAATTAGAGTTTGTCTCCTTTGATCTATTAATATTTATTTTTATCTTAAGACTTACACACACACACACACACACACACACATGTATGTGTGTGTGTGGAATATATGAACTTATGGATAATGCATTTGGTTAAATGTTTGATGTATTAATTTTCATATAAATTGCTTATGTCATTTTAAATGTTTTGAATAATAAGTTTATTTTAGATATTGTGATTTCTAAGAGCACCCACTCAATTAGATTTTATCTCCTTTGGTCTATTAATATTTATTTTGATCGTAAGACTTATTTTTAAATTTTTAAATTAAGTTAAGTTATAACTAAAATTTAATTGACTCAATTAAAGTCAATTAGGACTTAACTAATAACTAACTAAAGTTAGTTATATCTTATCCCTTGACCATATATTGAGAAAGGATTATAAAAGAAGATCAAAGTGACATAAAAAAGGAGGAACATTACACAAGTATTTTTGAAGACTCTAATTTGATTCAAATTTTATCATAATACTCTTTTCTATGAAATATATTTGAGATAGAACAACTTTTACAGATAGATCAAGGACACATTCTCTGATAGTTATGTAATATGCTTAATTAGCACATATATATTTAGATTTCATTGTTTAGTTTATAAACTAATTATTTGAAAGTTGTTAGTTTTAATATCTTATGATGATTACATATTTTTAGTCATATGAGTAGAATTCAAACTACTTAGCCTGAATACTAATGAATACTTTGATTTATGTGACATGTTTTTGATCTATTTAGATTGTTTTAGTTGTTATATGAAGGATTTATATACTGAACATTTTGTTTCTCAATAAAATTTATTTTATCTCAGCTAAGATGACTCTTTTTTGAAGTCTCACAATCTTTTATTTAGCTTTAATTTATTTTGTTTATTTATTTGAATTTATTTTGTTTTGTTTATTTATTTGATTGCTATTTAAATTGGTAATTAGTTTATTTTAAATTTACTTGATTTTTTTATTATATTTTATACATTAGTTAGTCTAGATTATTGTGTTTCTTTAATTCTTAGTCTTTCTCTTACTTAGTAAGATTTTATTTAATATTTAATATTTTCTTTAGTTTAAATATTTAGTTCTATTTTATAAGTTATTCATTTATTTTCTTAATTCTATTTAGGCTTATTTTAATTTTTAGAATAGAGTTAGTTTTTGTTAAATTTATTTCACATTAAATTAAGTTTTATTATATTGTTGAATCTTTTATTTAGTTTATTTCTAGATTTGTTTTAATTTTAGGTTAGATTTAAATGAGTTTTAGCTTTAATTTAGTTGTTTATTGTTTTAGTTTTAGTTTATTATGTGAATATGTTAGTTGTTATTTCAATTTCTTTCTTTGGCATTCATTACAATGTTATTTTTTTTATCTTTCAGGTCTTTGTGTTTCTTTTTTTTTATCTATTCTGAGTAAAACATGAAGATTCCAGGGTATTTGAGTGGAAACAAAATAACACAAGTCTTTCCTTCAATAGATTATTTTGTTCATATGTCTTCTCTGTTGAATAGATTAAATTATATGTTTACATTTGTTTCCTTCATTTGAATTAAAGAGAATAATTAATTTCTAAAAGATATAATGATGTATTGATAATTTATTCATATAAAATGTCCAAATTGGTAGTTTGAGTGTGGCTTGTGACACCTAATTCATAGGTCCTTCTTGCATGCTCTTATGACCCTTCTAGACACCTTTTTGCTCATTACCAGTCATTCACAGCCTTCTATATGGTCATTCCAGCTCAGTCAAAATCTATTTCCTAAGATAATACTATCCCCCTAGGTCCCAAGCTTATAGGATAGGAGTGCCATACTTGGAATATAGCACCAAATCTAAGGGTGTCTTGTTTTTTACGCTCCTATCTAGTCACAATTTGAGCCTAAACAGTTAATTTCATCTTATTCATATCCTTCATCATGTCAGCTTAGTGCAAATACATTTAACCCATGACCAATAGTTCCATATAAAATCCCATTCAAAGTTCATTTTCAAAGGGAGGGAATAAATCTTACAAAGCAAGAAAGAATACAAACAAACCACTAAGGTAAATTTTCCTATTCTTTGCATACAGTCACCCAACACAACTGTAAACATATTCAAACTCTCACACTAGTCCTTAGCCACCTCAAGCACTCTTAATTTGGCATTTTTGCTTCTACATCACACTATTGCATAAAGCACATCAAGTGGGAGAACTACGTATGGATTGATCCCTCTTTGGAGTATTGGTATGTAGGCAACATGCCCACACAAGGGGTGTAGATCATATGTTGAGTGCATCTTACACACACTAACCCCCCCTTTTCAAATTATTTAAATCCCATTAATCAAGCATGATGGAGGGTTAGATTTTGAAGATTAAAATATCTCTACAACAAGTCATGTTGATATTTATCACTCAAAATTTCACAAGCAGGCTCACACAGGAATAGTGTAAAGAACCCAAAAAAATCAAGTCTCTATGAGTTGTTTGGACAATAACAACATAAGTAGATAATAGTGTCAGACCCTAGGGTGTCCTATTTTTGGTGGTCCTATCCTTTCACCAAATGAAATCTAGATTCTGATTTGCAACACCATCCTAGTCCTGCACAGCCAATTTCAGACCCTGCAATAGTTGTTTCAGCATATTTTAAGTTAAGTTGTAATTTATCTTAATTTATTGATATTTTTAGAAAGGTAAAAAAGGATAGATAAATTATATAAATCAAGACTATTAAAATATTATTTATTGATTTATTAATATAGACCCTTAACTAAAATAGGAATAAAATTTCATTATTCCCAAAAAATTAAAATCATTTGGTGAACCTGACTTACTTTGTTTATGCATAAAAACCCTATAAACCCTAGGGAAAATTCCTTGCTAATTTTTCCAAAATATTTTTTCTGATTTTTCCTGCATATTTAAATCATAAATTCACATTTAATTTTTAAAATTCACCATAGTAGTTTTAAAAAATTATTTCTTTCAAACCCTAGTTGCCTGTATTAGGTCCTGGTGTTTTTCCAAGTATTTTTTTGATTTTTTTTCCTACATATTTAAACCATAATTTATCATTTAAATTTTAAATTTTATAATAGTAATTTTGAAAATCAATTTCTTTCAAACCCTAGTTGAATTTACTAGGTCCCTTTGCTTTTGAGGTATCATCTTACATCCAATTTAAATTTTTCATAAAAATAAAAAATGGATCTTACTCATTTTAAAACATTTCTTACAAATAATGAGTCTATACTTGGCCCTATCATATATATGAATGATGAAGTTGACTATATGTTAATGCAAAGATTCATTGTTTCCCTTTCATGCTTACTTTTCATAATGTGAGATGATATTAAGAAATGTACTGCTAAACATGTTCAGATCCCTTTTCTTTAAAGCAATGTTTACCTTTCCTTAATACAAAGTTTCATTACTTCTTTAACATTCTATTTCTCTATTATGTGTAATTCAATTAAGAATAAAATTATTACATACTTAGAGGATCCATTACATAAGCTAACAACCACGTATCAAGTTTCAATGTCATATCTAATGCATAGGAAATAGTTTCCTTCTCCTCCTCTCCCCCAAGAGGGTGATAGCTACTTTCCCTCTAACTAGGTCCATGCTATCACCCCTCCAAAAGGTGAGGAAACCTATACTATTATTCCTTATACATATATTTAGCCTATATCTTCTTCAAACCTTCTTCAACATATGTGCTTACCTATTCAATTGAAAGTAACCAGGGTTTGCACTTGTGAGACTTTAAAGAATCAAATCACCAATATGAGCAAGTTAATTTTAGATTTACAAACATAGAATCAAATATTACATGAAAATATCACAAAATTAAAAAATCAAATTATAATACAAAAGCCTTAAAGGTACCCTAGTGCCAATTATGTATATGCACCTTCACCCAATCAATTGGTTGCAAGAAATGTTACATATCAAAACAAGAAATCATAAAAAAGTAACTTTATAACTAGTGATTCAAAAATCATTCAAAGATAAAATAAAATTTCAAGTAAGGTATTATGTGAAATGATTAAATCTAATTTGATCAAACTACCTCCTTTACATCCAGTGAGAAAATCTAGATATTATTGTGTATATCATAGAATGCATGAGCATCACACAGATTCATGTTTGGTAATGAAAAAACATATATAATAGATAATTACTAATGAGGACCCTATATAATGTAAATCAGTCAAAAAATCCATAGTGACACAGAAACACATTCATAAAGGGTCAAATTTAGAAATAGTATAAAAGTGGTTACCAAAGCATAACTCAGAACAACAAGGGGACCAAAAAGCAAAATCAGAGCATGAAATAGTACCACCAACATAGGTAAATAATGAAAAATATGCAAATCTACCTCTCCAAAATGAGGTTAAACTTTCAAAGTAGTATGGGTTTGGTTAAAAATATCTACAACAATTTGATTATCAAGGTCAAGGGTTGGGCAAGCATGCTCAAGACATCACTACTCCTATTATAGTAGTTGATAATGTTTGTCACTAAGGTTTAGTATTTATTGAACATCCTAATACAAATCATTCATAGACATAATTTATCAAAGGAAAAGATACAGATACAACAAAAGTTAACACTAGCATTCTATTGGTTCAAAACCAAGATGATAATGATGAGTGAAACAACACAAATTATTATGACTTTCAAGATACTGATAATGAATCTAAATATTTAGAGTTATATTCACAGTCATTCCCTCATGATTCACAATTATGCATGATTCCTTTGTTTGATATAGGGCACCATGATAGGGAGTCTCTTATGAGATTCATCGGTTGGTATTATTTCTTCTTAGTATTTCTTGTACATATCTTCTTTTTGTTACTTGTACATATTTTTTTAGCCTTTTTGTACATAATTTCCTTATGATTTATTGTACATAGCTTATTCCAAAAGTAAGAAAACATTCACATATGTCAAAATACTAAAAACATTCAAATAAACCAAAATACAAAAAACATTCAGATAAACTCAAAACACCAAAAACATTTCAACTATATGCATTATCCATGCTTTACATTTCTACTACCATGATAGACTTACATTTTATTAGTCTATGCTATTGTTTGTTGATTTATCTACATTACCATACTTCACTTGATTTTATTTGAGTGTGTGCAGTGACACCCAAATCCTTAATTGCTTCACTCTACCCATTGAGGGGGCATCCTAATTCTACATTCAAGACATACATTGATATATCTACCCACTGGGGGCATCTTCTACATGACTACACCATCCAGGTTGTCATTCTTACACCACATACTATATTTATCATGTTGATGTAAATAAATTACTATCTTACATAAATTACTCTATCAACATTCACTAGTATATAACACTTGTGTATTTCTTAACATATACCTAGTTTTGTACTCCATATATTGCATGCTTTCACTTATCTCTTTGATTAGTTAGATGTGGTTGTATTTATAGAATTTACATGTTTTACTTTCTTACTTTGTGTAACTATAAGTTATTGCATTTCTTAATTCCTATTTTGTCTTTTGTGTGTGCTTTAGGAGATTTTTCAATGTCCTTTACTTGTGTTCTTCTATGTGCTTGTGGCCCTCGTGCCAACCTTGCTTATTTTCAATTGTATGTGTATGTGGGCATTTGAACATGCCTTGTATTCTTGCTTTCTTAATTTGAGTGACATGTGCCCATGTCCCTTGTTTACTTGGCCCCTTAGCCAATCTTGTATGTTTCTTGCCTTGTGTGCTTGTTTCTTGTTTTCTTCTTACTATTTATAATGCCATGATCTATATCATGAATTATTATTATTTTCTTGGATGTCATAATGGAAATCATGCTCCATCCCCCCTTGATAACTAACAATTAACAACTAAAAAAAAATCTATTTTAGTTCAGTATATTACATTGTTACATCTATTTAGGCATACCCCTATTGATCTAACAATCTCCAATACAAACTATGGTATATCTTAAGACATCTTTTCAATTATCATTGTTATATCATATATTTCATAGAATAACACACTTGTAGGGCTATTTTTTTTTAGGGTATTCATTTCAAGGTCTTCATTCCTACCCTCAAAAGAGGGGGTAATAAATAGGGGTTTTGTCATAGAGATCAGAGCCTCTATCGGTAAAAAAAATAGTTTTAAAACACTTAGAATATCAACCAAAACCCAAACTAGGAAAATAGTGACGAACATATAATAGTGATAAAAAATAGCAAAGGACAAGAGTGCCATACTTAGACTACAACACCAAATAGTAGGGTGTCCTATTTTTGGTGCTCCTATCCAAACAAAAAAAAACCTAGATTTTCTAGAAATAAATAGAAAAGTAAGTATAGTTATAGTTTTGTCAATAATAGTTCAGTTTAGAATCAATAATTTTAGTATAGTTTTTCTTAGAGAATCTAGATATAGGTGGAATCATGTATGAAATGATGGCTCTTACTTCCAATTTTAGATTAGATAGTTGGTATAACTTCCAGATCAGAGTATATGTTACAAACACTAGTGATTGTGGGCAATGTGCATGGCACATTTATCTTCTTTTATTTTTGAGTTCAATACATTACCTAGGTATTCTTAATAGTTGTGTGCCTTATTACATATATAGGTGGTTGGTATCATTCCCAAGTAGCTTCCACATAAGCCTAGTTCCTAGTTTTAGAGTGGCTTTCATACAAGCCTAATCTCCATCTTTCAAAGTGGCAAAGATTGGCCTAATTCTTAGTACATATTAAAATATCCATGTCACATTGTTAGATTATAGAGAATTTATGAGCTTTAAGATTCATCTCACATGACATATATTCATATCAATATCAGTTCATAGCTTCACTTAGTAAGAAACGATGGAGCCAAAGGACTAACTAGCCTTTGTATTCTTGAGCCACCTACTCAAATGGATTAGACACATAGTCCAAACATTGATTAACACATGCATTATGGCATAGTTTCACTTAGTGAATGATGATGCAGCCAAAGGGATAGCCTTTGCATTTTTGAGCCACTCTTGGGGAATTGAGCACTTAGATCCATTTGCAAAATTAATTTTAGTACATCACATACCCAACATCACTCAACATCATTCAACAACACAATAGGTTTTATATTGGTTTGCATACCTAGTGAGGTGTATTCATTTCTTTCTCTTCCTCTCTCCTTTACCTAGCTTTTGAACATTCTTATTTTAGACATATCATGTCTAGTAAGAACTAATCTACTCTTTGTTTTCTCTTGCATATTTGCACTTCACAATTTGATATCTCTATGCACACTCAGCATCACATAGCTTCATGGGATTCACCCTTGCAGGTAAGTTCAGGTATGCTTTCTACTTTTCCTTTATCCTAGTGTTTCACTTTATTACATCAATAAAATAAAGAGGGGGTAAATGTAGTCATATAAAATATCCAAATTGGTAGTTTGAGTGTGGTTTGTGACACCCAATCTATAGGTCCTTCTTGCAAGTTATTATGACCCTTCTAAACACATTTTTTCTCATTGCCAATCATCCATAGCCTTCTAGATGGTCATTCCATCTCATCTAGACTTGATTTCCTAGGCCAATCCTATCCCCTTAAGTCTTGAGCCTGTAAGATATGAGTGTCATACCTGAACTATAACACTAGACCCTAGGGTGTCCTATTTTTAGTGCTCCTATCCAATCAAGTTAGCCTGACGTGAATAAATTTAACCCATGACCAATATATCCCTATAAAATACCATTTAAAGTTTAGTTACAAAGGGAAGAGATAAATCTTACAAAGCAAGAAAGAATATAAACAAACTACTAAGGCAAATTTCCCTATTCTCTACATATAATCACCCAACATAGCTACAAACATATTCAATCTCTCATACCAGTCCCTAGCCACCTCAAGCACTCTTAATTTGGAATTTTTGCATCTACATCACACTATTTCATAACCACATCAAGTGGGAGAACTACATATGGCTTGATCCTTCTTCAAAGTATTGGTATGTAGGCAATGTGCCCACATAAGGGGTGTGGAACACACATTCAGTGCATCTTACACAGGCTGAACCCCCCTTTTCAAATGATTCAAATCCCATTTATTAAGCATGAATGAGGGTTAGGGTTTGAAGATTAAAAAAATATAAAATTAATTCTATCGACATTCAACACTTAAAATTTCATAGGCAAGCTCATATAGGAACAACACAAAGAACCCAAAAAAATAAAGTCTCTATGAATAGTTTGGACAATAACGACATGAGTGGACAACAACACCAAACTCTAGGGTGTCTTATTTTTAGCAGTCTTATCCTTTCACTAAACAAAAGTTAGATTTTGAATTGTGACACTATCCTAGTCCTACACAGCCAGTTTCAAACCCTAAATAGTTATTTTAGCCTATTTTAAGATAATTTATAATTTTCTGTAATTTATTGCTATTTTTAGAAAGGTAAAAAAGTATAGATAAATTATACAAATTAGGACTGTAATTATTACAATATTATTTACTAATTTATTAATCCAGACCCTTAACTAAAATAAAAATAAAACTTCAATATTCCCAAAAAAAGTTAAATCAAATAGGTATTTAACATATTTATTATTTTCCCAAAATATTTAAAATACCTTATGCATCTTTTTGATCCTTTGTGAAATATTAAACCTTAACTATTAGACTGGTACAATTACACCTTAAACTTCATGATAAGGAAAAAGGACAATTCATTGATATGATAATTTTGATCATCAACACCCTCATTAAAGTTTTAAAGGTGATTATATGTTAAGCTACACATAAATTCATCTACATTAGTCATTATAATTTTATGAGAATGGAACCTAAAATAATTTCCAATAAATATGATAATTATGAATCCATTGTTACGTAAAGGATTTTAGACTGAATCTGTGCCAACCTATGCATATCTAATTATATTTAAATATGGAATGACATAATTCATCACTCATTTTGATAACTTGTGCATTCCGAGTCATATAATTGGTGTCATAATTTTTTTAACTATAACTCATAATCATGTATAATTTATCACATATGCCCCCAATTTGTGTCAATTTGAATCAAATTTGTGCCAAATTTGAATCAATATATGCTAATATGAATCAATACATGTAATTTTAATTAATCTATGCCAGTCTAAATTATGTAATTAGGCCTAAAATCTGAATCAATCTATTTATAAAGTATTAAGTCTATAAGATAATCCCTCTATGTATGCCTCCTTTTTGAGGTGATGGATGTAGGCTACAAACATATCATCTCAAAATAAAGGATTTTTACACATCATTTTATTATATAAAATATGTAAGCATATGAAACATGTGCTAACAAGGCTAAATTATGTCATCATATAAATATTAGATCATCAAAGCATATATGAAACATGTATAGTAAGGTATACGAGTGTCATGTTAAGTAGATATGTAAATAAGGCACACAATAGTAATCATCATAGAAATGATTATAAAAGCATAAAGTAATAACCATGTAAAAGATGCATGATATGAATCGTTGCATGGCACACTAGTAGAAGAATGCATGATATGAATCACAACATCACAAGCTATAAAAATAATCCTAGATGTTTTCACATGTGGTCACACACAATGTCATGGCCATGAAACACACAATAAATCATAGAAACACACATTATAAGATTGAATGTCATGCAAAGTAATATTCACACATAGAAGGAGACGCAAAATTAAAAATAAATGTCACACAAAGTAAGAGTCACATATAGAACAATAATTGTCATGCAAAGTAAGATTCACACATAAAAGGATCCACTCATATAAAAAGTCACATAATGAGCACTCAATATCATGCAAAGTAATAATTATACCAAAAATAATCAATGTCTCATAGATTAAGAGTCATATAGTTTACACTAAATTTCCCACATATTAATATTCACACAATGCAATACCCAATCAAGAATCACACCATGTAACATGTAACAACATCAAACATGCATAGAAAAATCAACACTAGTTTAAAAAATCAATCCATGTCATCATCACACATATTAAAGTATAGTATCCATGCAAGGTACCACTCTATAGATTATATGCAAGAGTAAGTCATGTATAATTAGTGTAAGTAGCTTAATATGATAAATATATTGGTCATATATGTAACATGTATAAATGTACTAAGATTCCCCCAGTATAGGCATGCCCCCCAATTTAGGAAGGTAGACTTTGGATGTAGGAGTGTCCTACATCTAAATGCCCCTACCATATATATATCTTGTATGTCCTACATCCCATTCATGTATACCAAGAAAATCATGTGCATAGGAAAATATGGATATGTGATCTATTATTTTTATAAAAATGATATAAATGAATCATGTTAACTAGTAGTACATGCCATGTATAGGTCATAGTTTTTTATTTTTTAAATATTTTATTTTTGAATTCTTTTGTATATGTTTGAATAATAATTATGTCAAGCTTCGAGGCCTAATATGGCATCTAATGGATGTGCAAATTCATTTAGAGATTATAGTGATAAAGTATTAAATTATTGATATAAGATATTATTGAATGCCTATATGTCATCATCATTATCATCATCAAATTTATGTACTTTAAACATTTTTTTCTTTATTTATGCTCATTATTGGATGCTATGCACACATATTATATTTATTTAATTAAATATGAAATTTGACAACTAGTTTTATGATATAATTATATCTAATTTATCTTTGGGTCCTTTATATTTTGATGTTTATTATTTCCATCATGTTGAATCTTGATTGTTTGTCCTTCATAAAAGAAGGATATGTATTTATTTGGAATATCAACTATATCTTACATCTTTAGTAACCATTTTTGTCCAAGTGCAACCCAAATTTGGTCACCATGGTGCATCACAAATATCAATGTATCAACAACCTTTGTCCCACATATACGATTGACAATGTATTATGTCTGATTGATCTATCACAATGTATATTATGTTGTAATTCATGTTTCTTATGACCCAACTATTGTAATAATGTAATGTTATAATTATTTGGCCCCTATTACCAATTAGTTTGAATTTGTTGGTCATAATTACCCTTGATGTATACTGTAATGGTTAAGAGATGTCTTGGATGTTTTAAATCTCTAAATGTTATGTTTATGGATTGGTTCATGTTATAAACCACTATTAGTGGTTTATATTGTACATGGATTACTGTGATGATCCATTCTTCCTTAAACTTATGAATATATTTGTATTAAATCTGCACAATGACTCATCTCATGTCTTGTTATTTTATGATAAATTAAAAATGGTTTTCCCTCTTGATTTGATAATCTAACCAAAGTTATATATCAAGTGGTAGTTATAAAAATCAAATGCTTATCTATAAATATATGTAGTATATTTACCACTTTATCTTGTGCATTAGTAATATGTGATTTGATAGCATGTTCTATATCCATGAGCTTTACATTTTTTGATGAATCTATCATAAATTCTTGGTATTCACCTTTGATGCATTATGAAATATATTGTGCTTCTTATTTTCAAGTCATACCTGATTTGAAAAAAAAATGTTTTAGTGGAGCACTTATCATTGAAGCATGTTATCATGAATTGATACTGAAAAGACTAATTTTATTTGTATCCTTATGAGTATTTGGAATATTTTCCTTTAATTTATTTGATTTAATGTTGATGATTATTTTAAAATCATATTTGTACTCTCATAGACTGATGGGTGTAAATATAGATGAGACAAACACTCATCCATGTTCATTGGCATCTCATTCTCATAGTCATCGCTATCATCTTCTCTGATAATTATCTAATTGATATCAACTAAATTGATTAATAAGGAAAGATCTAATATCTTATCTTTTTGTGTATCCTTTATTATTTCTTTCTTTATTGATATGTCTAGAGTTGGTTCATTTTCATTAGATTTTAATTGAATCCCCAATTTTATATGTATGTATCCTTTCTGGTGGTATAATTTATGATGAAGGTATTATGGTATATTTAAAATCACCAAATTTTGGATTGTATCCATTACTTGGTTCTATTAATTTTTAGTATTTGAAAGGTTGATTATCCGTTGGGTATGTACACAAGTGTCCCTTATGGACAAAATTTAAACATAAATGTAAAGTAGATGGTACAAATTTCATTTCAAAGATACAAGGTCTACCTAATATTAGGCTATAGTAAAAATGATTTGGCATTACATCTAAAGTAATTGATCATATTACTTGGCAAGGAACATTTTAAAAGCATTTAATGTTCTTATTAGATATTTGAATAGAGTCCATATTGACACCCACTATTTGTAAAAATTTTATGTTATAAATATTCAATCCTAATCCATTATATATCAAGACCCATTTGACTCCCTTATTTAATATTTTCAATTGAATGAAAAATTGGAGATTTTAATCAACAACATGTTGGATATACAAGTCATACTTCTCAAAAGATATCACATCTTCACTATTCTTCAATGTATTAATGATAAATGCAAAATATGTTGGTTATACATCATTTGGTAAAGTTGTGTGACATAATGTTGCATATAGGATATCCTTATAAATATTTGACCTTGTGTTTAGCTCTATTATGGATATCATAGCTTAAGTACTCTTAGGTTGATCAATGATATCATACCCGTTAGTTATATTGCTTGGCATCTTAGGTGGTGGAAGGGTAATGAGGAGGAACATTTTGACTTCCCTCATTTTTCCATACATGATGGGGTACCCTACCTCATCTAGTGGTGATATCATGGACTTAGTATAATATAATACTAGAATGAATAATGGGTGTGGGATGGTAGTTATCATGATCATAGATTCTAAAGGTAGGAATGTAATAAATCATGCATACATTTGTCATCCAAACTTAGATTAATGGTTGGATTAATGGTTTTTCCTTTGAGGTGTTTTCAAAACTAGATGATTTAGTGTTGTGCTTCAAAGATGTACATATGTATTTCTCAATGTGCAAGTGGTTTATTAATTAGTGACCAAGTCCATAAGACCTTAGGCTAGTATTACATATATAATTAAATATTTGGGTAATTTACCTCTAAACTAACATGTAAAACATGTGGGCTGACCAAAAAGAAGGATTTAAATTTGAAAAATATTTGTTTGGATAACATGGGATGAATCTAATGAAGGTGAAACTATTTCCATATCCATGCAGTAATAAGAAAATAATGATTTGGAAAATGGGTTTAGTTTTCTTAGGATGATATAACATTTAGGAACAAACTAGGGAGATCTTGCATGTGAATGATGACAAACCAGGAAGGTAGAGCCCATATATACATGAATTACTAGGAGATAATGTGAGCAAGAGTCATATAAGTTTGAAGAAGTCATGTATGATAATGATTGATCAAAATTGACATTTTCAAATGTATAATACCAAATTTATGTGTCTATATTATCTTAACTCATACTCTAGCAATAGGGGGAAATAGGACATTAGATGATCCAAAGGTGCTATAAATTCAAGTGCACAAGGAGAGGAATGAAGTGGGTTGTCATATAGAACTAAAAAATTTAGATAATCATCATGGTTAGAGTCACACAACATATCTTCAATAGATAAAAAAACATGTACAAACATTGAAAATATACTAAATCAATTCAATATTATTTTGTACACAATGATGTAGGTTTTCAGTAAATGAATACTATTGAGAGTAAATATTATTTGGCATTTTACAATTTATAATGTGGTTTTATTATATTTTGCATTTATTTTTTGAAAAAATAAGATGGGTACATGGTAAAATGCACTTCATAACCCATAAACCCTCATATATGCTATATTATCCACATATTGATCTCCTTTACATACGTGTGTTATCTCCATTGTAATTATTATCTCATCTGAAAAATGTGGGATGCCCTAATAACTTTGTTTTATTTTATTGAAATTATTTATTTAAATTATTATTTTTTGAAGTTAGGGCATTAATGACATTTATGACAAAATATGTCATAAATCTATGATAGATTAATAACATACAACATTTATTTATAAAATGCATATTCCACATAAATGACTGACTAACAATATGCTTATGACAATAAAAATAATGATTTACAATAGACTTTGAAACTTTTACGTTTACAATGTTTTACATTGTTTTAAAAATACAAACTTATAATGGGTGTATGCCACATTTAAGTAACAACAAGTTTACAATAGATTTACAAAAAACAAATTAAGTTATAATTATAATTGAAAAAAATATCTTAGACATGACTTTAAAATAACTTACGTGTTTGTCTTAAACTTGACATGAAACACATGAAATGTAGTAGTGCATTTATCAAGGTTTTTGAAATTGTAACATATGCCAAATATCAAAATTTGATTATGCTCTAATGAATATAAATACATTTATGCAGTACATCCTTCTTCATTGTGTTCCTTGGAAGCATGATGATTTTATTTTTTTATCATTTTTACATCAAAATTTTGACATCTGATTATTTTTTAGGGTCCTTGGAAAGTTTCTCTACTAGGGTTTTCACCATTAATCAGAAATATAATATCTTAGAATAGGGTCTCAAATTTATTGTGTTGCACCTACCAGGATATCAGCCCTTGGGCAATGTGTTGGTTTAAAAAATGACTTACTCCGTATCTATTAAATCATTTGATGTAGGTGTATTTAGTGGAGCTATAGAACATGATGGAACTAAAAAGAGCCAAGAATTTCATTTTGAAACTAATCCACAAGGAAATGAAACTATCCTAGTAGATTATTTTCATGACGTTGTTTTGGATTGCCCAAAATTTGATAAGGCATTTAATTGGTTTTAAATTTTTACTTTGTTTGCATACATTATTAACAAAGTCCCCTCTAAAATTATGCTCAAAACTATTAGGTTGTGGAGCTAAAAGTTTCACTAATGCAAACAAGGAAGGAGGTTGCTGAAGTGTCACAGACACCAGCGTCGGTCAGGCCAACCGACGTCGGTAGGATTAGACAGGAATAACAACCAATGTCGATTAGGGATCGGCCGACATCGGTCACCTCCAGGTAGATAGGGACCGATGTCGGTCACCTTTGCAGATTGAAACTGCGAGTGTTACAGATAGTTTGTTAATAAACCATTTGTTTGCATGAAGGAGGCTAATTTTAGTCTTGAGCTGCAGATCTAATTATTGTAATTAGGTGTCTAATTATTGTTTGCATGAGATCTATTTAAGAGACTCATAGGCTGTATTGAAAAGTGTTCTAGTTTGAGTTGAGAAAAGTTAGCTCCTTCTGTGTGTGAAGTGAGCAAGGGTGTTCCTCCTAGTTCCATAGCAGTGCCAAGTGTGGGTGCTAGTTTTGGAGAATCAGAAGGGTTCTTCAGGTGTGTAAGATCTTGGTCAGCAGGGGTGCAAGGCCATGTTTGGAGATCTACATGGTAAGTAAGATCATTGATCTGTAGGTGTATGTGTGTGCAAGGTTTGCAGGTGTGCAGAACCAGGTTGATCTGTAGGTAGCAGTAGAATCAAGGTGATAGAAACACAACAGGGAGCAAGATCAAGCAGTATCTACTTGGAGTACGGTGTGTACTCGGTTATTGAGTAGAGAGGAAGGCAAAGTAGTTCCTTCCATAAGTAAGATCATTTGGGTTGCAAGTTGTTGCAGTTCTTGGGAGATATACTTGAAGTACATTGAGTACTTGTGGAGTGCGTGGAGCACTGGTGTACTAGTAGTAGTGGATACTGACTGGTTGGAGGTGAAGACCAACTCTGTGTTTGAGTTGTGTGTTGGGACTGTAAGAGAGAGAGCTTTGAGGAAAGAAGTACTGTACACTTGAGGTGTGGGAAGCCTCTGAGAGGTGTGAAGAAGAAGTGACATCTTCTTTATTGTATTCTTTTCTGGATGAGTATTAATACAAGTTGTGTATTGTCTCTCATATTCTGTGTTGTTTTTGGTTTCCAGTTACTTGTTACTTCTGGTTTAATTCAGCATCTTAAGTTGCTTGTATATGGTAATCAATTGTGCTTCCACGGGTTCCTAACAAAAACTTGGGTGTATAATACATGGAAATCCCAAGGTGTAGATATAGAGGGTGTGAAAAACATGACCAAGGTTTTTTTATTTAAATTTAATAATGCTAAAGCATTAAAGAGCCATAATCACAAATGGTCCATAGTTTATTCATAATACATTGATTTTATTTTCTCACTGGACAAAAAAAGTGTCATCTCAAAGAACATAAACCTTAAAATCCCCATTATTACCAAGCTATCAATGATGTCATGGTGATGTCATAGAGGTGTTCAGGTGAGTGGATGAAGTGCCTTGATAGTCTAAGTGACAATGACAAAGTGTGCAATGTGCTTGTCCTAGTATGCTTGAAGAAGGCTTGGTTGATCTTCAGTTTTGACATGGTTAGAGATGTTAGGGATGAGTATGATGATTTGAGCATATTAAAGGGGCCCTATCAAAGTTCAATGATGTATTGAGTGTTTATGTACATAAGTGAATTTCATCTAGTAGTTCATAGTTTTCATGTAGACATTTTGGGTCCAATGGTAGAAAATCTAAATAGGCAATTTGATGACATCATAATTATCAGATGCGGATGAGTTAGGGGGAGTTGGTCATATGGTTATGATAAAATTAGTCCCAAGTTGTTATGGTCTAAGTATAAATTCATGAGATGAAGTAAAACCAAAGATATGTATGTGTAAAGTTGGGATCCCAGGCATTTTGACAATGTTTTCTCTATTTAAACAAAGCTGAGTAAGCAGTTTGGTGACATCATATCTCACACGTATGAAAGTTTTAGGATAATTTTGATATATGGATGGATTCCCCTATGATATAATATATTATGAAATAAATATTAGGTCATGTGACTAAGTGTGACAAAATATATTCAAGTGCAAATTTGGGCTCCCAGGTAGTTTGACAGTGTTTTCCCATATTTAGGCAAATTTGCATGTGGCAAAAAAAGTTGAGTAGGCATTTTGATGTAGTCATATTTTGCACATGTGGTAGTTTAAGAATGAGTTGATCATATGGGTTTACTTAGTTTTGTTCCTAGTTTATATACACTAAGTTTCAAGTCATGTAATGAAGCACATCAAGAGATATGCATGTGCAAAGTTGGCCTTCCAAGAAGTTATAGGCATAATTGGCTCTATGGCATAAAAATCTGAGTGGGTAGATTAATGGAGTTATATCTTGCACTTGCAAAGGTTATAGGATTAGATTGATATATGGTTGGATTATAATATGTGAGGAAATAATATGGTCCAAATTTTAGATCATGCATGTAAGCACAATAAAATTTATTGAGGTTCAATATTGGTTTTTTAGACCAATTTCAATGGTTCCCATACTTAGTCAATTTTGCACAAGGTAAAGTTCGAGCAACTATCGATGAGATCGATGGAGTGCATTTTCTATAAGATGTCAAGAAGTAGTGAGATTAGGATAAGTTTTTGAATTTTAATGTTGAGTATAGGTAAATATCATGCTTATTCTAAGATCTAAGGGTGAGCAGATGTTCATACATATACAAATCAATGGTACATATTGAGCGAGATGATTTCAAGGTGTCTAATGTTTAACATAGATAAAGACCAAGATACGTATAGGATATTGATGGTGTGTATGTGGTAAATATTTTAGGATTACATGAGATGAGGTCAAATATTAAAATTTTAATGTTTGGGCAATGGTGCACTATGATTTAAAGTTTGAAGAAGATTGACAATGCGTATGTGGTCAAGATTTCAAGATTGCATGAGATGAGGTCAACTATTTAAAGTTTAATGTTTGTGTAGTGGCACACTATGAGTTAATTTTTGAATAATATAAATGGTTCATATTTAATCTAATATGTGAGGGCACAAGACGAATTTTAAGTGTCTGAAGTTTAACTCTGAGCATTTGAATTCAAATATTTGAATTTAACAAAGGAAAGACCCATGTCTGGTTTTTGTGCCATATCTTTTGATAGAGACAGAATTTGCTCATGGTGTAAAAAGTGAATTTATAGAAGACTCCAAGGCACATCTAGAAATATATATTTGAATGTCTGAATGTATGTATCAACAAATATATTAAGCTCCAAAGTTTACTATGTGTTTGACTATGTCCTACAAGTGACCCAAGAAGATTGTTTGATCTTGTTTTGATGTTGTTTAGATATTTCATGATGAATTAGATATTAGGGAGTGTTTTAGACTCATGAGGATGATTTGTATATTTTTTAGATGTGTTATCAATCTATCTTGAGTATGAATAATAATTAATAAGTTGATTGTGTGTTCATTCATAGTGTTTTTGTGTACAAGGTCTATGTTTGAGTTGATTGAGCATACGTAGAGGTGAGAAGAGATAACTATAAGTATTTGAGAATGTCAAAGGGGTCATGTAGAGTGGACCTATGCATTGGAAAATGGTCCTATTTTTTTTTCTAAATGATGTGCTAAATGGTGAATATGTTTCCATGAGACCTATAAGGGCTATAAGGGCCTAATTGAAAGGTGTAGTTTCTTAAGGGTGACCCATGGGTGATATGGCTGATCTATGTGGATGTTATTGAGCTATGTCTTTATATGAAATAAGAATTAATGGTTAAGTCATGTCTAATGGCTGACCAAGATGTTGATATTCATGAAGGCTCTATATATAGTAAAACCAAAGGAGATGGTTTCTAGACTTTTAAGAGGTGTGTGCATTTGAGAGTTATGGAGTGAAGGAGAGGGAGAGTGCCCAGTAGATGAGTTGATGAGAAAAGTAGATTGAGGACTATGTTTATGACTTGTGGTTCTTTTTTTTATTTTAGAATAGTGATCTTGTAGGTTGAGGATGAGCGAAGAGGTCTAGGGTGATCCAAAAGGATGTTTTGGATGCTTTGAACATGCAAAGTTGAGAGCTGATATACTTTATATCTCCATAAAATTGGTAGAAAATCAGTATTCAAGAGATGTTGTTTTCATAGGTGTTGTTTTGAATTCTCAACATCTAGGGAGTTTTAGCCTCCTTGCAAGGTGAAGCTTGCTAAAAGTCTAGTTATTATGGTTGCTCAACTAGATAGGTGTGGTAACACCTTGTGGGATTATTGACTCACTAAATAAGGGATAGTAGTTCCTTAATCAATTGTAGTTAGTCTAAATTGGTTCTTGTTATTATAAGACAATAGTTCAATTATAGGTTCTAGTGGGTTATTCCCCTAAGAGGGTTTCCCACATATATCATGTGTTATGTGTTTGATCTTGCATTGTTTCTCTTGTCCATTGCTATGAATGATGTGTATGCTTCATGAATGCTTGTGATAATTAATTAAGAGTTTGAAAGGATTGAAATTGAAGTTGGATTATATAGTCTCACTAATTCACCCCCTTCCTTTCAATTATTGTACCTATAACACCCATATATATCGAATTTATAGGTATATATTTACCCCTCTAGGGTTTTTTAGACCATCTAATAAACTTTCTAGGTTAATCTATCTAGGATGAACAAAGTAAGTTATATGTGGCTAGGCCATTAAAATGAGTATGTGTAGAGTTTGATCTTTTGAATGATCTCAAAGATTCTATTGACATAAAAATAAGAGACAAGTGTATCACACAATGTGTGTTGTACATTAACATGCTAAATACTCATTTTTTATTCCAAGCCATAGAACAAAAAAATCATGAATTTATGTGAATGGATAACTCATAAGTAGTCAACCAAACCAAAATATCTCATTAGGTGAATAAATCTACCACAATTTATATAAATAGGTGGAATATCATCACCAAAAATAATAACCAACATGCTCATTAAATGGGTAAGGCATCACATATTATGTATAAATGCACATTTGGTTCTATTGTGGCTAAAAAAATAATTGATTCACACCTTTTTCCAAGCAACACTGCCCATTACTCATACCCCAAAAATGGAAATGATTTTTGAAAATTATTAGACCTATCTCAGTGTATCTCAATTGTCACAACCTCTCATAGTGGTGAAAAAATCAAGATCTACTGATAATATAGTGATATATGAAAGTGAAACAATTATGTGTTGCTCTTTTAGCCCCTCTCCACCTCTTGAAGATGGTGAACATGTTTAGGAAAAGTGATGTGCATTTTAGATCAATAAATTTATGCAATATGATCATCAATCATACATATCTAATAGATTTATTACTTTAGTGAAGGTTCACAAGGATGTGAGTCCAATATGAGTTTAAATGTTTCCTAATGATAGTGTACTCTTGGAATGTGTGAGACCTTAGTAACATGTCTTGAAATTTCATGGTAAGGGACACTTGTTAGTTTTTTGATAGAATGAAAGTCTTGTGTTTGAAGGAAGTTAACATCTATGTATTTTTACTCCACTCTTCCATAATATCTATTTGGTTGGGATTTATCTTATATATGTTTAGTCATGCATGTAGACATGGAGCAATGGTGACATTAATTTCCACCTCTCTATTGACACACATCATTAGTTGGGCTCAAACCCCATGCATTGATTAGTATGGACCTTTTTTAATTTTTATGGATGTTCCCTTACTATCGCCAATATATACACCTCTAATGATGAAGTTGAAAGAGTAGATTTTTGGAGGTGGATTATAGACACACTCCTTAATTTCAAGTATATATTATGTGTAAATGTTAATATGATTGAATCTTAATAAGATGAAGAGGGGATCCTCCCAATGAAATGGTGCACCACAAAAAGAGAGTTGTGGTTTTACATGCATAATAAACTTAGTTTATTAGATCCCAACCACCATTGATGGATCCTTACCTCCTCTCTATGGTTCACTTGGTAAAAATTGAAACAAAGTCGTAAATAATTGTTTAAAATACTGGATAGATATTTTTTTGTAGAGCAAAACCTCTTTACCTTTTTCAACAAACTTTATCAACCTATTAGTGTTATATATGGAGTTATCATTTTATACCACCTCTCTATCAAATTTTAAATTGAATGGTTGGTTTCCCAAGTCAAGAAAGATAAAATTCAAATTTATATTAACATAAGCCATTTTCAACATAACTAGACTAGGAACGACATCATTCAAATTTTGATTCTTTCCCCACAATATTATGAGTATTTTGGATGGATAGAGTAGTGGGAAGATTCCCTTCATTGAATTGTTTATTTTATTTATCTGAATGGTAAAAAAGTGGATATTTTTAGTAAAAAATCCTATGATGTATCATACTGTGAGCACCATGGGGTTTCAGAAGATAAAAATTATCTCCATTCAAGGAATAATTATAATAATAAATTGATACGTGGATACAAACTAAAATTTGAAGATTTATCAATCTTGTGATGCTCATATTAGAGATGATATGCATTGGCTAAGAATTGGAGATAGGTCTTCTAAGTATTTTTTTGCCTTTATTTATTCCAAACATATGGTGGATCATGTCAAGGATATTAAAATTTAAATATGAAACTCACACATTTGATTGATATTTTATGGGATGTTTTCTCTCATTATCATGGAATTTTTATACTCAACCTTCCATGTCAACTCATGAAGATGTAGTTATCAAATATCTAAAAGTTATTCCTTGCAATATCAATGAGTTCCAATAAGTCACTTGTGATTACCTTATCTCTATTGAGGAAGTTTATAAAGTTTTTAAGAACATGTAAGTTGATCAATAAACTATTATTGATTTTTTCCTCTATGAAATATACCAAGTGATGTGGGATCTCCTTAGTCCTGACTTACATAAAATTTATCTTGAAATTGTTTAGACCAACTCTCTTGGAAAAATCATTAATCAAGTTTACATCAAATTCATTTTCAAACCTAGAGACCCATAAATCATTACTAAATAGAGGAAAATCATAATTTTAAATGTGTCATATATTATTTTTTCCAAATATCTTTCTTAGAGGTTAGATATTTGTTGTTTCTTATTATGCCCTAAGCAATCTAATTTTATTCACAATAGATATATATTAGACAATACTATTGTAGTTTGGGAAGGGATGGAATGGGTTTGAACCTATAAAATAAAATTATTTATTAATCAAATTGATTTTGATAATTCCTATGACATAATTGAATGGCCCTTAATCCTAGCCATGTTACTAGTTCTAGGGTTTGGAACAAGATTTATGAAAATAGTTAAAATGCTCTTTAAGGACATTGGTGATTATATCCTAATTAACTAAGCTCAATATAATTAATTTGGCATGTTTTGATTCATTATAATTAGTTTCCCACTTGCCATTTCCATAAATGTTTTGGTTGCTAAAGTATTTAGTTATCTCTTAGTTTAATACACTTTTAGAAATTTGGTTAAAGGCAATGCCCTCCCATAGTATTAGAAGTAGATGGTCAATGATCACTTTGTTGATGATTAATTTATCACTCTAGTTGAGTAAGATACATATATCACCAAATCCATGGAATGTTTAGATAAAAAAAAATTAATTTTGGTTCTTCTATTCAATGGAGGAAAACATAGTGTTATAGGAAATGTAACTCTCATTTTCAATCTAGTTGTAAAATTATAAATTTATTAGATTTAACCCAGAGAAAAAATAAAGTTCCTAGGTAACCCATTTACTTTCCAAGATTATCCTTTAGATATTTGTAATTATGTAGTACTAAGTGGAGAATAAGATTGTGTATTTGGTCATCAAGCGAGACCTTAGCAAGTAAGTTATAGGCTTATTCCAAAGTACTAGGAACAACCCATGTGTGTTATTATTCCTATTGGTATCCTTCTAAGGTGGCATATTATAAATTTAAAAGAAATCTAAGATAATTTATTTTTGTAAATTAAAAAGTATCCAAATCCAAAATATTTCACATGGTGGCATGAAATATTTTTTTCAGGCTTAAATAAATGGGAGGGATAGGCCATTTGGATGTGAAAATTCAAAGTATTTCCCTTTGTGTCAAATGGATAACTCAATCCATTAAAGGAAATTAAGTTTAAAAATTGGCTTAGGAATTGCATCACTCAAGTTATCCCTTTGAATAAAACCTTGGGAGGGTCATAACTTATAGTCTTTTTTGCTTTCCTTATTTCTTGTGAAAATTATTGGTTCAATTCAAAGCATTTGAAAAGCATGGGAGTTTCTAAAAACCCACTTAAAATGGGATGGTGATGGATTTAAAATTTGTATTTATATAAATTTAGACTATCTATGGTGGTATCCATTCCTTTCTTACTACGGTGGCCCCTTTGACATGATTTCTTAGATTAAGAGCCTACAACTATTAAAGAATGTGTTTTATCATATTTTGGATTAATGCTAACACTAAATAAGGTAGAAAATATTTTAATAATTTTTATTGTAATGTATAATAACATAGAAAAAATATTAATGTAAAGGATTGAAACTAAATTGACACTCTAACTTGATAAATATGGAAAGTACAACAAAGAGATAAGACACTTAGTGCTTAATTGATCTATAGAAGATATTGGTTATATGCAGGTGGCAAGGAAGGATTGAAATTTGACTAGAGGTCATTCAGGTTAGGGTATGGTCTATGTTTGCACTCATAATGTATTGTCAACCTTAGGTTGATATTATTAATCACTATGTTCTAAATATGATGATTCTATCTACATGAATCTAGCACTTCTGTTTAGGTATATAATAATGTGCCTATTTTAATTATGATTGTGTGTGATCCTGAGGTTTGATTATGTGTGTGACTCATAAAAAAATATATCCTTCAATTGAAACCCTAGTTCTACTTAAAATGATAAATTTATGCCTACCAAATTGGAATAAATTTGGGTTGAGTAAACTCCAACCACTCCCTATTGAGTGTTTGAGGACTGTATACATATCCAATACTCCAAAGAGGGAAGTCAAATCATATGTAGTTATCCTTTTAGGTGTACATGTGCAATGAATGTATGAAACTTATGATCTATATTTTTACACTCATAAAATGATAACTTTGGCTTAGATTTGAGGTGGTTCAGACATGGCTAAGATATCTCCTTGTGATTGATTTACAAATTAGGAAGAGTAGGGAAATTATTTTAATTGTGTAAGTGTTTGAGCATGTCTGATAAATGTTTACTAAATGATCAATAAGCCTAAAATTATTTTATATTTATATGATACTCTTTGGGTAATTTATCATACCACTGACACACTAGGTGGATAAACTAAACCATACGAGTGATTTGAATTTGAAATATGACTACTATTGGGTGAAGGACAAAACTATTAGGTTTGGACTATATTTTTTGAGTCTAAATTTTTCATCTAGGACACATGAATACTAATCTGATGATTTGGGAATGTTTGAGTATGTTAGTTTATTAGTTTGACATATGTCATGTCAGGTGAAGGCAAATCAAAAATGACATTGTCAAGTATTTAATACCATATTTTAGTATGTACAAATGCCCCCCTTTATTATAATATTGAAATATAATGGTAATACTAGAGTAAAAAAATAAAGATACATCTGAGTGTGAAAAACACACTTTGTCTTTAGGAGATGCTCTAAATCTATAGCTTACTTCATACAAACCTAAAATGAATATGTATTAGTCAATGTCCATAAAATGAAATAGGAAATCTGAAATATAATTGAAATTTAAAAAGTTTTAAGAGAAAGAAAGGAATACACTTGTATGTGGGTGAAGATGTGTTTCCCTATAAATTATTGGAAATTAAGCTTCCTTATTGAAGAATTGGAGAATGATTATTATTGATCCATTTAGAGAATTAGGAATGATAAAATATTTTTTTATATAATTGATGAAATATGATGGGTTGGGAAGAAAAAATATCCACTTCTCATGAATAGCGAGTAGTGTCAAGGCCATTAAGCATTGTTAAACCTCAACCAAACTAGATCATGTACTAAGTTTACATTGATATTTTAACCCAAAGATGAAAGTTTGGAGCCATGTATTAGGCTTAATATGATTGATTCCAAGGTTTTTGAGGATTGTTAAACCTCAACCACACTAGCCCCAAAAATTAAAATGACTATTGTAAACAAATTTATAGATTCAAGGTTGTTCACTACTACATAATATGTTTACAAAGTATAAAATAGTGTGCATGAGCATGAACTCACTCCATGCCTCATGAATAATTTATAACTAATATCTTTAATAGTGTATACGTGCATAAATAAGTATAATTTCCATTGAATCAATGATGACTAATAAATAATGCCATGCATCTATATGTTAAATCTAATAACCTATATCTCAAATGTATCTATATGTGAAAACCTATAACTATGGTTCCTATAAAATTGTGTAAATTTATGTTTTATGTGTATCCAAATGAATATGAATATGTAATCTATAACTCACATATCTGTAAATTGAGTATGTATTCTTGGCATAGGACCCCATAATATATATAAATGTGTGAATATATGTCCCATATTTGAATCAAATTGATATATGAACCACTCAAAATTTTATGAATCTTCTATTATTTCCTAAAATATGAATATTTTCTCATGGATTATTAAGTATCTATGAGAATACCACTAATATTATCCCCTTTTGAGGTGAGGGATGTAGCTTTCAAGTCACTCATCCCAAAAGAAAGAGTTAATTGTATCATGTATAGAGATGTAATCATGTAGAATCATGCCAACATGGGGATAATATGTCATCATAGTAATGTATATGCCATCAAGGCATGTATGAAACATATGTAATGCAAAGAATATAAGTATCATATCAATATAGATGTAACACTTAGGTATGTAGTATTAACCATCATGATATATACATTGAATAAGACTACATAGTAAGAAAGGTGAATGATTAGAATAAGGGCACCACACAGAAATGGGAGGTGAATGATATGGATCATGGTAGGTAAAAACTTATAAATATTAGTAAGTTTAGTAAATAATGATATATCTATAAAATAAATAATAAAGTCACACACAATAACACTCAATGTAAAACATAAGGCCAAGGGCCACATACAAGGGCCTTGAAAGTGTCACAAAAAATGTTTAAGGCCACAAATAAGTGACATAAAAATATCAAAACAAATAAATCCAAGGTCTGTAATCATGATATATAAACATTTCACAATAATAAAGGCTAAGGGATGCAAATAAGGGACATGAAGATGTTGAAAAAAAGGGAAAAATAAATGCTTCACACATAAGACCAATGGCCAAAAAGAATAAACAAACAATGATTAGCCTATCATGAAAGAGAAAAAATATCAATGAAGTATAGAAAAAGTGAAAACTAGTCTATGCCATCCATGTATTTTAATGCCACATCATAGTAAAATAACATGTCATGTAACTAATGAGATGTGGGTGAGTTGGTAAAGTGACTTGGTTATTTCAAGTACCACCTAGGTTTAAATATCAGTTTGGTATCAGAGGTCATTGGTATTCTATGGTTGGTTGTGGCTGATCATTGGTATTTGTGGGCTGATTGTGGCCAATCATTAGTATTCATGGGCCAATTGTGGTTGTTGATGGTATTATCAAGCCAGTTATGGTTGTTTATTGGTATTCTCAGGCTAGTTGTGGTCATTTTTGGAAATTCTTGTACTTGTGATAGATTAACTTGGGGATTTGGGCCTTTGATTGTGTCTCAGACTAGTTGGAACTTTGGTTAAAAAATAAATAGGGTAATAATCCCACCAAAACTAGTATATAATAAAAAACCATATCATGTAACACTGTGTAAGATATAAATAAATTGAAAGATGTGCAGGTAATATATATATATCAACATTTTCAAAAATTCATAGAAATATATAACCTATGATAATGTGACCCATGGAATAAGATGTCTCCAGCATTTACATGGCCCTTGGGTGTAGGAAAATCTAACATCTATCAATCCATGCATAATTTATATATCTTTCATCACACTCATATACCGTGAAATGCATGTGTGTATTAAATTAAATATTTCATCTACAAAACAAATTATAAATAACACATACAAGTACTGTAACTAGCAATCATGTCATGCTTAGGTATGCATTTTTTTATTTTTTTTAATATTTTAATGTTTTCATAGTTTTGAGTTTATCTTGAAATTTGAAAAGTGCTAACCATTTATCCCATCAAGGTCATTGGAATTTTCTATGTCTTATGTTACAAGGGTCATATTTTTTGAGCAAAAAGTGCCAAATGTAGGTGTATCATAATCTAAGAAGGAACCAGGTGAAGTGATGTAACTATCATGTTAGTAAGGACATTGATGTGAATCATAAGTCACGCACATAATTTTATAATATAAGTAGGTGACAAGTATAAAAAATAATGGGTCTTATATAAATCATGATATAATGTAGGATATCAAATCACATGGAATTTTAATTATCTTTTTGATCTTGAGGATGAGAGGTCATGAAAATGAAGAGTCGTAGTCTCTTTGAAATATTATATGTACTCTATTCTTGTAAAATAAAAGGTTGAACTATAATGTAATAGAGATCAACACATGGTATTTTTTAATTCATTAGTCTGATGGAAAGCTTATTCTATTCATTTATGAATTTGATTTGAGTTAATTACATCTTCCTTACAATGAAATGTATCCTCGTTTACTATTTATTACTAAAATCTTTGAATGGTGAAATGTTAGTAAATGCACATTCACTAATGGTGAACATGAAGAAAGATTAGCATATGAATAAAAACTAAGTTTAGCCATAACTTGTTTTTAAATTCTTATATGTATTCAAAGTCCCATTACAATATCACAAATTACAACACTAGCATGTCCTGATAAGTGATTTCACAGACCATTGTTAACAATGGTTTCATTGTCATCTAGTCAGGGCCATGGGGGGGCAAGGTGGCAAACCTCACAAGCCTCCCAAAATTAGTAAGGATGGTTTCCCTTCGAGAGTGCACAGGTTGGGGTGAATCGCTAGAAAACCAACCCCGAAGGTCAAGCTGATCGAGTATTCGAAAAGTGCTTCTAACAAAGCAACTCAGGATGAAGAGTCTAAAGAGCCAAAAATTCAAGAAAATTAGGACACTGGTGGCAAACAAGCTTCTCAAGTTTTTGAGGTCACTAAAGAGTAGGGTGTTGATTCTAGGGGAACTACTGACAATAAGGAGAAGATGCATGTCAAAGAAGCTGGTGAGGGTACGGAGAATGAGAATGATTGGAAAATAGAAATTGGGGCCTTGAAGGACCGAATTCAAAAGCTGGAAAAGGTCTTCACCAAAGGCCTTTGAAATAACATTCTGATGTCTATGTTGGAAGTAGTGGGTAATCCAGGGAATGCTGATAATGTAGATAATGAGAATCTTAAGGATCTTGTTAATTCTATAGTTATGTAGTTTTGTTCTTTCTGTCTCTCATATTTTCAGTGTTTTGTCTTGATTTTGGCTGTGTTTCTTGGCTATGCTATTGTTTTTGTGCTGGCATCTTTTGTTTGCTAGCCTTCATGTCTTTTTTGACTGTATAGGGTTTAGCTCCTGGTTTGCTGCCTTAATAAAAAACAATGGTTTCATTGTCAGGACCCTAATATGTTGAAATCGTTACTTGGTCAAATGAAAATTGAGATTTGGATATATGTGAGGATACATAAGCTCCTAGAGGAAGAAACCATAATAATAGGATTTTATGTAGAATAAATAATTTATAAGCACATACACAAATGAATTTAGGAAATATTTAGGGTGCAAGTTACTTGATTTTCTACTATCATGGCTATCTAGACTTGAATACTACTACTTTAGACCATAAGAAATAAAATATTTTATGTGAAATGAATAAAATATATAAATATTGTGCAACCAAGATACTAAATGGACCCGTACGATTGACCATTGGGTAAAGACTATAATTGACATGCACATCATAGAATTTTTTGTTTAGGGGTATATTTGATTCCAAAATGCTTATGACTTGTTTGTTAGAGGGATCCAAGGAATTTTTTTGAATAAAATTCCTATGCTATTGAATATGTTGGCTATGGAAAGGGCTATGATGTTAATTCCAACTGATATGGAGTAGTTGCTTAGGGAACCATGGGGATGAAAATAAGGAGTAGTTCAATGAAGAATAATAGAACCAAGGAACCTAAAACTAAACCCAAATAATAAATGGTGTAGAGTAAAAAAATGAGAAATTGATTTTGGGGATTCAACAAGAGATACAAGAAAAAAAGGGTGGAACAAGAAAGATATTCTATAATATGAAAGGCCACAAGTAGCTTCAAGTAGGATTAGAGAGGAAACTACAAATAAAATGAAAGGTACTAGACCTATAGAAAGATAATTCAAAGTTGATGGTTATAGAGCACCAGAAGATAAGGAAGGGAATGCAATAACTACAGAGAACGTGTAAACTAATTTGAAAGGAGAAGAAGGAAGATAATAGAGACACCATGAAGAGGTTATAAAAAGGAAATTATAAAATCTTAATAATATATTTAGAAAGTATCTACAAATCCAAAATTTGAATAGGGAAGAGGAAAAGCAAAGTCTCCAAAAAAATAATGATAAAACACATATTCAAGTATAGTTTAATAATGGGTATGATAGATATTCCAAACATGGTTCATTTAGTCTAAGGGTACACATTCCCTATGCCTATTTTAATAACCATTAATAGTATTTTACAACCAGTTAGAGAAGTAGCTGAAACTAAGAAGTGGTTTGAGGCAGTCATATAAAAATTAGGTGGGAATAAGAAGGAAACTGGATGTGAACTCAACCCAATGATGGAATATAAGATTCTTGGTATTCCAAGAACATTCACAATAAGTTTTATGACACTAATCAAATCATCTAAAAGTAAACCAAGAATATCTATTGCAATCACATGAAATATGACATTTATTATAGGATATTTTGTTACTTTGATGCCATATGATGGGTCCACTTACCCAAATAAATATTTACTAACCCACATAATGAATTGAAAGGTTAAGAGTGTGATAGCTGACAATAATTAAAAGTGTGAACTCATAAATTCCTTGACTATTTAAGATATAGGGTTCTCATGAATCTTCCTCAGGTTAATGAAACATTTATAGGAGAATTAAAAATGTATAAATGTATAAATGTGTGAGTCAAACAATTCGATATTTGAAGGAGATTAGAAAAAAACCAAGAGAATCAGTTTGGGATTATGATTTCCAGTTCTTAGATATGATGAACTGGGTAAATTATCAATTTTAGGACTTAGATAAATGTACTTGGATTTTATAAGGCATACAAAGTAAGATTTAGTTTTCCATAACACAAGCTAAATTTACAACAAAATCTGATGTGATATCCATTTGAAATAAAAGTTGAGCAAATAGAAGATTGTGGAGCATATCTTCCTAGCATCACATAAATTAATTCTAAGTTAGATGTAGTATTGCACATGATGGAGTAACTATAGGAAGGAAATAATCCTAGATTATTGACATGGTGCATTGAATTTGGATAAGTGGGACACCATAGAAATGAATGACCAAATCTTAAAATGCAATCTTGTGAAGTATGACACACTACATGACATGCGACTATAAAGTGTCACCTATTACAACAATATGTATAATAATCATATAGTATATTATACAATTTTATAAATATCACAACCAGGGTGAAAATAATTATAGATCTATACAATAACTAAAAGAGGACATCACTTGAAATGTCTTTGCAGTCATTACATAACAGTATTCAATTATAGAACTAAGTGTGCCAAATTTGGATGTTGAAGTAACAACACAAGTTGTATGGGGTACTTTAACAACATAGCCTACAAATGGATGGAATCATCAGTCCCCTCAGTTTGAAATAGGGTAGATTCCTCATTCAACACAATACCAATTAGGTTGGACACCTAAGTCTCCATAGTATTAACTAACATGGACAACTTATTCTCCATAGTATTAACAATGATTGACCCCTACTTTACCACAACAACATCCTAATTGGGCACCTCCTTATCCTCAATAAATATAAAGTATGTGCTAATAAACAACATGATGGGTATCACCATATATACATTAAGGATATTAGGGAGGTTTCCAAGGGGGTTTTTAGGGAAGTAATTAAAATCATAGTTAATTAAATAGACAACCTAAGAATCCTATTACTTGTTACCTATGTGGATAAATGAATCATCTCACACAAAATTATCCTTAAAATCCACAAAGAGAAACATTTTGTGCATATTATTGGATTGAAATACAACACAATATTAAGGATTGACTTATTCTTGAAAACAAAAATAAAGGAGAAGATGGTGTATAATGTAAACATGGTACATTATCACCTAATAACCAGACTTTTATCCAAGATGTGACTAGAACTAAACATAGATAATAATGGATTCCACCTCTTGTAATGTCTGAATAAAATGTGATAAAAATGTGTAAGAGGATAAGTATACAGATATTAAGAGAAAAAATATTTTGATGACAGAAACAACCAAGTTATTATAATCAATATAGAATTAGAATGTCAAAAAATGAGATCCTCGGATGCTAAAAGCTCTAATGTATGGGCAAATCATATTAATCTTAAAATAGGATGGAGTAGTCATAGCTCTAATGGGTTTATTAAAAATAGTAAGTACTCTACAAAATGAAGAGATTTCCCAAAATATTACAAATCTATTTCATAATTTATTGGATTGCACAAAAAGAGGTTAACATAGAGTGGAGTGAGTGGTGTGGTATGTAAACACCAAGAAACTATGGGATGTGGATGTTAGAATGGATATTGAAATTGCAGAATATGAAGTTACCAATGTTTTTTTTTTATTTCAGCAGTATTATAAATATGATTCCTAGTTTGACTTAGGAAGCTATTAGAAGGCTAGATCTAAATTATAGTATTTTTGCTCTTAGACTAGTGTATTATGGTCAAGTTTAACCCATTGGGAGACTTGAATATGTATAAGTAAAAGTGGCTGACTTAAGTATGAGTAGAGATCATGAAGTGATTGACTTGAAGACAAATGAGATGTACTATCCTATGTTAATTGGAAAAAATGGTCTTATTATGGTTGTATGTTTATCAACACAATTAAAAACCAATTATAAGCCCATAAATAGGATTTTATCATTGTCATACCATTTTAAAAATATAATCACAAGCCATATACAATACCAAAATAACCATCATCTTTGTGTGTATAAAAGGATGTTAGTTAGTTCAAAGCCAGTACAAAATTAAAACCCATAGCCCTATGAAGTAGAGAGTTTACCTACATTTCATATCATGGACAATAGATACCAAAGATATATAAAATAGAAAAAACTTGGGCCCGACCACTCCAAATGCTTAACACATGCCCACAATTTTAAATGAAATAATGTAAGTCTCCTTATGTGTATTCTTATACAAAATCATAGGTAGATCAACTCTATGGTTAACCCTTATGGATAGAGACTATATTGAACCAACCAATGAAGGAAATTTTCCATGGGAATCAACTTCATCAATAGTGGGGATTCAATGCACATATGTTAAGTTGGATGCATAAAGATCATGAAATAAGACCTGTGAAAATAGTGTTTCCACCAAAATATAGTTGCCCCAATATTTTGATATATAATATCTAGAACAATTTATTCATTGGATGAAAAATCATGTTTGATATATCGAAATGTGAGTCAATGCATTGAATTACACATTGAAATGAGTTTCTCTGATTTGGTGGGATATGCACAGATCTATCAAACATCATCAAGAAGAAATATACAAAATGATGAGAGAAACATTTCAAGTGGAAAGTTCTATTTCAAAGAAGTGTTCATTTTTATAGGAAGGACGTTGTCCACATAATCATGTTCATAAGTGTATCAAAGTATGGACATCATAACAATTGAAACCAAGATATTAGGTACATACTTTTTAACATACCTTAGATCCTATACCCAGATCTTGGCACATGATTAGGAATGCAGATGGGTGACTTGAACTTGGTGACAAATCCAATAAGACTTCAATAAAATATTTGTAATTGAACATGAAAATATGATGGTGGATAAATCTCTATAGAAATTGAATATTTTCTTGTGTCATGGGAAGGAAGATAAATCAATTGTGTATAAATGATAGCAATAGGTTGAGACAAGCACAAGTCCTCATACAGCTATAAAGCAGTATCATCTTAATAAGGATAAAGAAGAATTTATATGTAAATCTTATAATAAAATCTGGAATAGCCTAGAATGCCCTAGACACAATGAAATTAAAAAAGATATAGATTTGACATGATTATTCAAACTAAAAAGGGACACATAGGAACTTGAAATAAAGAACATAAAAAAGCCAAGAGGATCTATTGCAAAACTTGAATATCATAGAACAAGTAGGGAAAATGAAATTAATGGATTCTATTTAGACAAATAAAATATATATACCAATATCTAGTGTGAAATAAAACTAATAACATTGGTATAAACACATTACCAAATCTAGCAACCATTGGTGACTATTGGGCACAATAATAGATCTCAGAGGTAGTTCATAACTTACTATAAGATTATTATGATGTGTTTCCCACCAAGTTATCAAAAGTTAAGGGTGTATACCACTCACTATGGGAGATGCATATTGAGCTAAAAGAGTGCACACACCCAATAAATAAGTGACCTTATAGGCTAAATCCCAATATGAAAATGAAGGTTATAGTAGAAATACATCAAATGAAAGAAGCTAGTATTATATATCTAGTTGAGAAATCATATTGGGTTAGTCCCATGGTGGTAAAACCTAAAAATATATGGGAGATACAGTTCTATGGGAACATCCAAACATCAAATGATGCTTGTGTTAATGATCCATTTCTAACTCTTTTCATGTGTAAAGTACTTGAATTGGTTGTAGGTCATGAAGTCTATTCATTTACAAAATGGATTCAGTAGGTACCATCAGATAGTTATTGAAATTGAAGATTACAAATAATAACTTTCTTAATAAAAGTGGATATTTTTATTAGAAGGTAATGCCATTTGTCCTAAAAAATGCACCTGTAGTGTTTTCTCAAGCAATTGTTATTGCATTTAGAGACATTATGCATGAATTTTTAGAAGTCTATCTAGATGATTGGGTAGTCTTCTCCTTATTTAAAGAAAATATATCAAAGGTATGATTTATGTTAAAAATATGTCAATCTCATCACATCACACTAAATTTGAATAAGTGCCTATTGTTCACACCATTTTGTGTATTTTTTGGATATGTTGTTTGTATTGATAGAATTATAGTAAACCAAGCAAAATTTGTAGTCATTATGGGACTCTGAATTCCTATCAACCTAAAATAAGTGCTTTCATTATTTGGTCACATTATGTATTATCAAAATTTCATTCATGGGTATGCAACCATTTTTGCACCTATAGATAAGATATTATACAAAGATATAAAATTTAATGGACTTAAGAATGTGAAACAACCTTCACAAATTTGAATCAAAAGTTGTTTGTATCACCCATTTCTGTCTTTATTTATTAAAATAAACCATTTCAAGTTCATGTTTATGATTTGAGGAAAAATATTATATAAATGTTATCACAACTAGAGGATGGAGGATTGGATCATCCAATTTAATTTTCAAGTTGTAAGCTATCAGCCATTAATAAAACTATACTACCATAAAGCAATGAGATTTGGCAATGGTTTTTACACTACATAATTTTAGACACTACTTATTGGTTACTTCATTTGATTTCTTAATAAATCACTAAATTTTTTGTGATACTTGGTCAATAAAATGATGTTGGGAGGATGGATTTATAGGTGGTTAATTATTTTCCAAGAGTTTCAATTTAAAATCAATGTGAAACTTGGTTGCAAAAACATGGGACCTAACCACCTAAGCCATATTCAAACAAGATAAAAATTTAAAGAATTCTCTACAAGATGAATCTCTAAACACATCTATTTAGGGTGACTATGATTCTTTAACAATTGGAAGATATCAAAAACTTTCGAGAACATGGTACATTCCTAACATTATATAGATTGGGACAAGAAACAATTGATCACACTTGCTTTACCATTCAACATAATAAATGGATTTCTATACAATCTAGGAAAAGATGAGGTTTTGTAAAGAGTCATTTTTGAACTTGAAAGACATTAGGTTTTTTAAGAAGCACATCAAGGAGTAGTTAAATGATATTTTGTATGTGAGATTATTGTGAGGGAGATTTTTCAAAGTGGTTTTTAGTGTCTAACTTTATTTTAGTATATGTATAGGGTTATAAAATGCTGAGATGTTTACTAGAGGGTAGGAAAATCCAATTATCTAGATGATATACCTTTGAATCCTATTTTAGCTACACAACCATTTAAGCAATGGGGTATTAAATTTATGGGGCCTACCAATAATCCATATAAGTGATCCAATCCTAGATACATTATCAGTATGATAGACTACTTGACCAAATGGGTTGAAGTTTTTGTAACTCCAAGTTGTAAAAAATATGCTACAAAATTATTATATGAAAACATCATAATAAAGTTTAGATGTCCTTAGAAATTGATAAGTGGCAATTGTACATATTTACTATATAATAATATATAAACATCAATAAAGGAGTTTATGATTTCACATCATAAAAACATTACATATCATCCATAGGAAAATGGCTAAGCAAAATCATTTGACAAGGTTCTAGAGAAGATGTTGACCAAGATCCATAAAATCTAGAGAGATGATTGGGAAGATCACATACCAATGATCTTATGGCCATATAAGATAAATTATAAGCATGAAATTGGGTATGTAACATTTCAATGGAATGCAAGCAGTGATGCCCATGGATTACATAGTTTTAAGCCTATAAATCACAATGATAATGCAATTAGGAGATAAGGAATCATTTCAAGAACAATTGGTAGAATTAACTAGAATGGAATAAATGAGCTAGTTAATAAATTGGAATTGAGAATTCCATAAAAAATACAAAAGTGATGGCATGATCATAATTTTTGATCTAAATATTTTCATCTAGAATAAATGGTTCTTTTATATAGAAGTAGATTCAAAACACACCCAGGGAAGTTGCACATTATATGGAAAAGTATTTACATCATTCATCAAGTGTCATAACAAGGCATTATAATACTTAGGGATCTTTGAAAAAATATTATTTGAGGTAAAATAAATGATTTTAGGCTCAAACCCTACCATCAATGATATCGAAGCATAATGCACTCAGTTGAATAATTACCGCATGACATAAAGTAGAGTAGGATTTTTACTTCACAAATTATTTATTTTTGTAGGTTTGTAGAAATAGGTGATTTTAGTATGATCTCTATCACATTAAATAATATAATGTAATATAATTAAACTTCTATACAATTAATCAAATGAAGCAAGATTGGGTTACAGACAAATGTTTTTGTTGGGATTGCAAAATTTATAAGTCCTAGAATGAGATGTAAGTTCATGAAGAAAAGAAGAAAGCAATAGATAACTACCAACCATACAAAGTAGTTAATGAAAAAATAAAATGAATGTTATGGCATTCCTAAAAATGATAGATATTCTCAGAGGTAGTTAATTTCCAAAGGAGGAAAGTATTGGAAAATAAAATGGCATTGTGTCACATCATAGAATTTAAATAAAAAATTATTACATTGAACCATAAAATTTCCAAGGGTCACAAAAAAATGGCTATTTGAATTTAAATCAAGCATATGGAGGCATGAAATGTATATCGGTAGATGAGTGTATGAAAGGGAAAAGATTTGGGGATAAATTTATCTAAGTTAGGATAAATATGCAAGTCATACTTTAAAATTTTGAGTGAACAACAAAGTTATTATGATCACAATTATTTAAATTTGTGAGATATTTTTTCAAAATAAATCCCATCACACTTCGTATAGTAAAAAATTGCCATGCATCATATTCTTATGACATTTGTAGAGTCCCAAAAGGAAGAAATTGGCATTGGATTCAACCCATGAAAATATAAATGGGGTGATTCTAATACATTTGATTCATTGACATGGCAGTCATATAATGGTTTCCACAACAACAAGTAGCTACATCATACCAAGGAGTGCTTATATTTCTTGTTATATGAAGAGGATATGATACCAAGAAATAAATAATAATGATTATTTTTTACTAAAATGAGGAGTTAATGATGACTCTCCTCAAATATACAACTAAAGGTCCATCCATTTGTCCAAAGAAGTAAAAATTTACATTGATTTCAGCATTGTTGCATAGGCTACAAAAATTCCATCAAGGGGGAAGTAGGTGTAGACCAAAAATATAGAGAAACCTCTAATTCATTCAAAAATATAGGATATATATGCATGAAAAACTAGAGGAGTTCCCATAGATCAAGTCGTAGATGTATCGATTTGAGTCTTCACAAAAATCATAATGTCGATATAGTGGAAAACATCAAAAAGTGTGAGGTAGGCCATAATGAGCATTATTGATATTTCAAATATGATGATAACACTCAGATAATACTTTAAGTAGATTGAATTTATCATAATAAAATTCATAAAAACCATTGAGAAGCTTCTCACAAGAGTAACTCAATATTTTAGGTATCAATTTTTGGTAATACTTCTATGCTTCATGCAGTGAACATTCCTATAAGGACAAATCACATCAAATATTGATTAATATCCCACCAACACCTTCTATAACCTCATTTGGCTATGATATGGAAAATAACTTCTCTAGGTGGGTATATTTTCATAATGGTGGGTATAAATTCAAAACATGATAATAATGCACTTGTGTGTACCTCAGGAGGTCCTCAAATATCTCGAACCATTACCACCATTATCAAAATGTATAATGGAGTAAAAGTGCACATTCATGAGTTGTAAAAACTACCAATTCTACTTTCTTCCATTATTCATCAACATATAAATGACAGAGGTGTAATTATATAGGTAGAATAACTTGGTTATAAGGAGTGTTCAACTACTATGATCTATGTCACATAGAGTAGAGTAACCACTAATTCATCACAAGTAGAGATATAAGTGTTAGGGTGTGGAGCTAAAAGCTTCACCTTGTTGCAAATAGGAGGTTTTTGAGTGTATGGAGTCACCGGCATCGATAGGCCAAAATTGACGTCGGTCAGGGGAAGCGTAGAAGCAACCGGCATCGGCAGGAGATCAGCTGGCATCGGTCACCTCCAGTCAGGCAGGGACTGATGTCGGTCGCCTGTGGTGGTCAGAACTGCTATTGATGAATAGTTAGTTAAGTGAATGCAGAGTTTGCATGATAAAGACCAGTTTGAGTCTTTAAGCCGCTTGTCTAATTTAGTGTATGCATGAGATCTATATAATAGACTCATGGGCTGTATTTTTAAGTGTAGAACTTGTAGAACCCAAGTGTAGAACTTGGAGAGTTCTTCCCATGGTGGAATCAAGTAGGATTCCCCATGTATGTAAGATTAGGTTTGATATGCAGGGTGTTGCAGGATCATGGTGGAGATCTACATGTGATAAGTAAGATCAGGTTGGTCTGCAGGGATGTGTGTATGCGAGGGTCAGAACAGGATCGGTGGGGGAGCAAGATCAAGGTGACAGCAATACATCAGGAGCATGATCATGGTTAGATCTACTTGGAGTACCGGTTCGTACTCGGTTGTACTGGATGTACAATGAGGTGAACAACAGCTTGTGTTTGTTGTTAGTTATGACCTATGAGAGAAGATTACTCAGGTGGGAAGATTACTTGGAGCCCTTGAGGAGGAAGCCTCACAGAGGTGGAAGAAGAGTGTGATCTCTTTATTGTAATTTCCTTTATAATGAGTTGAATACAATTGTGTGTTGCCTCTCATATTCTATGTTTTCTCATTGATAGTTATTTGTTCTTCTGGTTATTTCTGCAATCTTAAGTTGCTTATACAATGGTAATCATGTGTGCTCTTAATTCTGACAAGTTGTGTCAGAGCTTTGGGGAACTTAGGTCCTATCAATAAGCATAACCACAACTAAAGGCAAGATTATAAATGTAGCCTAACCCATAATATTCACTATTGAAATCTTCATCACAAGTAACCCCATCCAATTGCAAGGCATTATTTATTTAACCTTTACCATTTTCCAAATAGACTTGTAAAACCACCTTATGGCTTAGTGATAAAATAATTCCCATAATCACAACATGATATGACATACAACCATTCAAAGTTATGACCGAAGAGGTCTATAGAGTGTTATTTGAGGATATCAAGGATGATATCAATGATAAAGAGGAGGAAAATGAGTTTTTATTTTGTAAGGTGATGTGCACATGCCAAGTGTGAAATGACATCCCATCCATCTTGTTGGTTCATATTCCTCCACCTCCAGGGTCCATTATAGTGGACACAATTGGGAAATAAAAGGAGGCCAAACGTAGAGTGAAATATATGTTACAAGAAGGGGCATCAAGGTCCACAAAAAAATCATAAGAACCCATAGCCACAAAATTACCAATCACATGGGAATAAGTGGTAGAAATTACCCCAATAAAATAACAAGTTGTAAGGGAATATCTATTGGTAAAAGAAAATACCAAAGAAGATAGCCCTCTAAATCATTTGGTGTATAAACCTCACACACCATGATTTGCTTGGCCACATATGACTATTTTAGAGTGGATGGAAACATTCACATGTTTAGAGGGAGTAAAAAAATAAATATAAAAAAAGTGACAAGAGCTAAGACCCACATTGTGAAGTGCCAAAATAAAATTTTGATACCTCCCTCTAGATGCCCAAAGTTTACCATGCCCAAGCACCAATTATACACATATTATACCACACCACTTTCACCCCCACTCTTATCATACTCTCAAACACATACACAAGGAATTAATTTTGGTTTTGACACTGTCAAGTCCTTGGAAAAGGGTACATAATAAGAATAAGTACCAATGGATTAGCCTCCTAGACAAGAGTGTCTAGATAAACCATAGGCATAACCTCAATCATATGAGTATTAGACACATGAGACTTCTAAGTATAGAATGGAATAAGAGAATAAAACCAAAGATAAATCTCAAAAGGATGGGGATTTGAATAATAAAATAAATAAGAATAAAATCTAGCACACAAAAAGGATAACTAATAGAAGTTTCAGGCTAAGAAAGTAATAAAAGATGCCAAGTGCAAGTGAAAAGAATACATATGATAGTATGAGGATAAAATTAAAAATGTTTTAAGTGAGCATGCTAAAAAATATGAAACCAAACATAATGTAAAAGATAAGGAGAAATAATAAAATAGGTAGTAGGATGAGGCTACAAAGGATAGCTAGGTAGTTTCAGGCCAAGTTTAAATAATGGAAGTTCAAGGAAATATAGCATAGAAATAACAAAAAGGAGGTGTAACAACACATGTTTTAGTTGTATAAGCCCAAGTGAAACCATCAAGAGTGTATGTGGTTCAGGGTATGTGTAAGGGAAGCCCAAGAGGAACTTTCACAAGAGAATGGGAGTCTAAGAAATCACTTTGGATGGATATCCAAACACTGGCACTATGAAAAACCACATTAACTCTTTTGGTTGCATAAGGATGACAAAAAACAATGACATTTGTAGATTTTATGACCCAACTATCCTTATCTATTTTAGGAAATGAGGTTTTATTTTATACTTCTCAATTTTTGTTTTCAAAGAAAATTGAAGGTGTTGTTTCTTTCCAAATGTCCATTATGTATAAGGTATTCGAGATTGAGTATCAAAACACTTAATTATGTGAAGATAATGATAAGTTGTAATAGAAACTTACCAAATCACATAATTTGATTGATGACACCTATATGATACTAGCTCAATAGGTTTTGGGGAACCAAGTCATGTTGGAGGATAAGTAGCTCATTGATCTCCTCATGAGGTTAACTTAGGATTGGGTTGCAACAAAATGTTTGCAGAACACCAAATCCCAAGTCTAACATCTATGAAAATAAGTGGAAGTTATTTTTAAGTTGGTGGAGGAGTAAAATTAGGTTATAGACACCACTATGCAGCTCTCTATGAAGACGTTCATCTCGAAAGACCAAATCCAAGATTCATGTAAAAATATTATGTTGGATCTATCCTAAATGAAAATAATCCAAGGAAGTAATGGAGAGCCATGAATCACCTACCAAAATGGAAAATTCTATGCATGCATGTGTCTCAAATTTGTAGATACTGTCATGGATAGAATCCACACTTGGGAGTTAGAGATGTTTTGTAATATATCTTTAGGAATTGAAACACATAGGTATGCCAAGTGAATAGACTAATAATTCAAGATATCTAGTATAAGGTTACAAAACAAAGGCTAGTTATTACAACTACCACTAATGATGACATCCAAACAATCATGCAAAGCCAAGATATCCTTCACATGTTATTCAACATGGTCAAAGATGTCTTGACCAATTAGAAAAATTACAAATAATATTTGATAAATCTTAATTATTCCATCCAAGGGATCTTGAATGAACCTTAATACATTCTATCTAGTCAACTTATATAAATTATTTATGTGAAGAATGATTCTCAAGTAGTGAAAACTCATCCTTAAAAATTGATTGTTATAACATCAACTTCTATATCTTCATCTACAACACCACCAATAACTACCCAATCATCTCAGGATAACCCTTCTGTAGCTTCATAGATTATGCCTCCTCTATCACAATAAGGTAATTTAGCTTTACAATTTTGTTTAAATTTTTAAGGTGTAAATTTTTATATTTAATAATATATGTGAGTGGGCTCAAGAAGGTTGAAAACCCTTAAATGGTAGCCACTTAATTATATTAACCTATGTAAAAAATGTCAAGGGAAGTAGGTTGGTATGCTAATTAATTGAAAACCCAAAAGGGTGGCTAAGTAGTACATAAGAGGTGAATACTAATAAACAATAGTTCAAGTGAAATTGTGACCATTGCTTCTTGATCAACTTAGAAGCTCATGTCATAGTAACTCCACCAGATCCAACAAACAATTATCCATTAGAATATTTTCTTAGGACTAGACAAATCTTTAATTTTGGGAACATGTAAGTAGGGATATGTGAAGTAGAATTCACATGCATAATTTTGTAATATAAGTTAGCAAAAAGTGTATGACATAATGTATTTTGGATAAATCATGTTATAATGTAGGATATTGAATCATATGGAATTTCAATGATCCCTTTGATCTAGAAGATGGAAGGTCATGAAAATGAAGAGTCATAGTCTCTTTTCAATGTAATATATACTCTATTTTGTTAAAAAAAAATTGAACTATAGTGTTGTAGATATCAACACATGGTATTCCTTTATTTATTAGTTTGTTGGTAAGTGAATTTTGTTTGTGTATAAATTTTACTTGAGTTATTTTCATCTTCCTTATGAATGATTTTTTTTAACTATTTATCATTGAACTCTTTGAATGATAAAATGTTATTAAATTCACATTCACTAATGGTGAACACAAAGAAATATTTCCATATGAATAAGCACTATTTTTATCCATAACTTGTCTATAAATTTCTATAAGTATTCAAAGTATCATCGTAACATCATAGACTATAACACTATCATGTCCTGATGAGTGACTGCAAGGACAACTATTACCATATCCTCATCAATACTCATAGGATCCTATGTATAATGGGTAACTCTAGGAATCTTAGGACTCTATGGGATACATTGGATAGTAAGATAATGTATTGATGCTTTTTGGAACATGATGAATTACCCAAAAACTAAGATTAGTGTGTGATATAATAGACAAAGGCCTTTGTGAGTCCTATATGAATCTATGATATGATAAATATTGAATAATTGGCTCTCTAGGAGAGTCACCTAATCTCCTACAAAGTAGATGTATAGAAAAAATAAATAAATGTAACAACCATCTATGTATAATGATCTTGAATAGGTGTAACAATCATATATATATATATATATATATATATATATATATATATATATATATATATATATATATAATGATATTGAGTAGGTGTAATAACCATATTTATATAATGATATTTAATAGGTGTGACAACCAATTGGGGTGGTGTTAGGGGTGGAGGAGAAGATACCATTGTCCAAAGAGGGTACTCATATTTAATGCCTAAAAAAGTGACTACCTTATTGTAGTGTATATAATTGATACACTGATGTACTATAGATGGTACTATGAAGATATTTTAAATCAAATGGAATCCTAAAAACATGTCAAATACCCCATTACTTTGAAAAATTAGGAATATAGAATACACTATGGCATAGCCCATTTAGAGACATAACACAATGCATCAAAGAGGTCTTGTATCTATCCATTAAATCCTTTAACTAATCTTGGTGTTTCTTGTAAACCCTTTTGTGTGTATCAAAGAGCATTGAGTATTGTCATTATACAAAATTGTCACTTGAACCATTGCTAACCATGATATTATGTATAGGATGCAAATTTATGAAAACTTATATGAATAGTGCATGGATATCTAAATAATCCACAATAATATCACAATAATAAATGTAATTGTAGGTTATTATGTTGATATGCCTATAAGTGTGCAAATGATACCATCTAAAGGGTAATAATATGTTGTGGGAGGTAGATGTACATTGTATGTATAATTTAATTTTGATGGAATTGTCCAAGATCCAACTGATAGATCAAACACATGAACTACAAATGCAAAGCAAATAGAAGCAAAACTCCATTGTTAAGACTAAAATCAAAATAGAGTAGATTTATTATAATATTTCATTCATAACTCATTAAAAAATAGATTAGAAGAGAGGCATATTTATAGGTATAATGGAGGCATAGAGCCAAGACATTTGGAAATGTGAACACAAGACTTTTACCAAATGGTTTGTGTGCTCCATATGTCAATATTGGTGGGTAAGGGTATCTTTACCCACCAATTTGACTACAATTTTCCCATGTGCATGTGTAGCTTAATTACCTCATTTATGACACCTAAGTGACCTCAAAATAACACCTAAGAAAGCTAAATACAAGAGTAAAAATAACCATAATAATAAATACAAGGAAAATAATATCCTATACTAACACCCCCCTTAAGCGTAGCTTAGGTGGGCAAACAAAATTGGGTCTTGACAACATGGCTTGATGAGGTACCCAAGTAAAAATCAACTCTCATAAAGTAGAGGAAAAGGAGAAAACTTGTAGAAAAAAACTCCTCCCCAAAAAGAGATAAAAGAAGAAGAGGACTAGAAGCCCCCCCTGAGGATGATGTTGATGCATCCCATACCCTAAGAAGAGCACACAAGTGAATATACTTACTCTCAATGAAGGGTTTGGTGAAGATATCAACTATTTGCTCTATAGTCTAGTAAAATTTGAGATCAATGACCTATCCGTGAATGAGACCCCAAATGAAGTGCATATGAATCTTGATGTGTTTGGTCTATTGATATTGGACCAGATTCTTGGAGATTTGAATGGTGTTCTAGTTATCACAAAATATGATTGTGGGTCACTTGAACTATATACTGAACTCGGTAAGAATCCCCTAAATCCAAATAGATTCAATAGCAACATTGATATCCCCTCTATATTTAGCCTCAGTAGATGATAAAGCAATAGCATTATGCTTCTTGCTAGACCAACTAATTGGTATTGAACCAAGTTAGAAACTATATCTTGAAGTGGACTTATGATGTTGAATATCACCAACCTAGTTTGAATCTATGTATCTAATCAAGTCAATATCAATGTCTACTCCATAATGAATCCCAGAACTATGAGTACCCTAAATGTAGTGGAGAATCTATTTGGCTACTTTCCAATGCAACTCATGTAGTTTCTACATAAACCTAGAGACCATTCCCACTGCATATGAAATATTATATCTAGTGTGAGTCAAATAGATGAGGCTACCAACTACTTGTTGATACAAGGTAACATCAACCAATGGAGAAGAACACTCAACCTCAATTTTGACTCCAAAAATAAATGGAGTCAGATCTAGCTTACAACCATCCATGTGAAATTGTGCAAGCAAATCAAGAGCATACTTGGATTGTGAAATGGTAATCCCTAAGTTAAACTATGAAATATCAATATCAAGGAAATAATGTAACAAATCCAAGTCAATCATAGAAAATCTATCGTGCAGAGTAGTTTTCACTATTGTAATAGAGGATGAATAACTCCCTGTGATCAATAGGTCATCCACATATAGAACCAAAATCAAGAGTGAATTATCTTTCCATAAGATGTAGACATTTAGATCATAATTGCATTTAGTGAACCCAACTGTGAGAAAAATGAATCCATCTTGGCATACCAAGCCCGAGGGGCCTGTTTAAGGCCATAGATAGATTTTTGAAGTTTACACACTAAGGAAAAATCTTCCACAAAACCTTGTGGTTATTCCATATATATCTCCTCCTCAAGGTCACCATTAAGAAATGCATTCTTCACATCCATATGATGAATATCCCAATGATAAGCTATAACAATGGAAAGAGTGAGTCGAATAGATTTCATTTTAGTGACTGGAGTAAATGTTTCAATATAGTCTATGCTAGGAACTTGTGAAAATCCTTTTGATACCAAGTGTGCTTTGAACTTATCCAACGACCCATATTTTGTAATTTTTTTTGATAGATTTACCTACATCGAACAAGTTTCCTTCCCTTAGGAAGCTGTACTAGATCCCAAGTGTGGTTCCTAATTAAGGAACTATCCTCTTCATGCATAGATATATCCCACTCAAGAATTTTGGATGCCTCATGAAATGATGGTGGATTAGAAGCACAAGCAATGAAAACATGTGGAACACCTTAAAATTACGAACGAGTTCATCTGACATTTGATGGATTTCTAGCCTAATCCCCTGCACTCTATAGAGTCTGTCTAGCCCAAAGAGGACCTAAAATTAAAGAATTAGGGGGTGATTCTTCAACTTCAAAAATGTGATTTTGAATGGAATGAGATGAATATCTATCATTATCCTCATCATCTAAATTAGAAGAAGAATCTTCATCAATAGGTATCTGATCTGGATGATCTGAATCATCTGAATTGTCATCATATCTCAAAGAGTCCAAAGAGGAGGGAGAAGTGTCATGTGTGGATTCTGATGGACCCTCTTGAAAGAGTACACTCCTCTTAATTAAAAACTCATGTGTGGTAGGATGAATAATCCTATATCCCTTAACACCTTCTACATACCCAATAAATATACAAGTCTTACTCTGACATTCCATAGACTTACATTTCATCTTAGGAATACAGGCCATAACTAGAGATACAAATACTCTAAAGTGATTAACTTTAGGATTTTTATTTCTTCAAGATTAAAAAGGAGTGATTCCTTTTAATTCTTTATTAGGAACATTATTTTGGATATAGTAAGCATAATTAATGGCTTATGCCTAATATTGTGGTGTAAGTGATTTGGAGTGTATCATATAGTTTGCCATTTCCTTTACAGATCTATTCTTATATTATGAAACACCATTATACTAAGGACTATATGGAAATATTAATTATACATCAATCCCTTTTGAAGTACAGAATTGCTAAAAGCGATGATTAACATACTCACCACCATTATTAGTGCACAAAATTATAATGGTTTTCCCTGACTGTTTCTCAACAAGAGCCTTAAAATTCTTTAAATGGTCAGATACCTTAGACTTTTGTTGAATAAAATACACCAAAGTATACCTAGAGAAGTCATATATGAAGGTAATCATGTACATAGCCTTGTTGAAATAAGGCTTTGGAAATGGTCCAGAAACATCACTATGAATTAGCTATAGTATTTTAGTACCTCTCCATGATTTACCTTTATCATATTTCTCTTTGGGATATTTACCAAGCATGAAACCTTCATAAACACCATTAGAAAAATGAACATGAGACAACCCTATTACCATATCTTGTTGATTGAGTTAATCCAAGTAGCAATGGTTTATATGGCCAAATCGCTCATGCCATAGTTTGCTCACTCCATCAGAATAAGTGAGTAATGCAGTAGAAGGGTAATCAAGAGAAAAATTTGAGAAGGCATACAACCTTTATTGGTGATTTTCTTTCCAAATGACCACTATAGTATTACTATGTAGCTCCTTAATGACAATAAAATCTAGGGTAAACTCAACTTTCTTGCCTAATCCAATGTGGGTGATTTCATAAACAGATAGGAGATTAGTTGAAAGTGATGGAAGACATAAGATATTTTCAAATGTTACATCATTAACTTCAACATATCCTCTCCCACAAACTTTAATAGAATTATCATCACCTATTAGAATAGATGGCATAGAACATGGCTCTAAGGATGAAAACAAGTCTCGTGAAGAAGCCATGTGATGTGAGGCACCAGAATCAATCACCCATGTGAATGGCTAAGATGCTACTGCAACAAGGGACTTTCCCTTACCTTTTCCCTTACTAATTTTTTTACCTTAGAAGACTCCTATGCTAATAAGGTTGATTTGACTATATCAGGTACATTGATGTTGTTTTTCTCAAGCATCTTTGTTAAATGATCAATCTATTTTTTCATACATTTTGTTTCATCATGCCTAGTTCTCTTACAATAGGCACATGTGATCCTCTCTTTCTTGGATTTCCCACCTAAAGAGGAGGACTCATATGATAATTTTAGCTTAGTATCTGATTTTTGACCCTTTTGTTTCTCTTGATCCTTCTTGTTTTTTTTCTTCTCCTTATTTATTGAAGTCTTCAGTTTATCATGACTCAAAAAAGCATGTGATTTAGAGGACTTCAATATACCCATTTGGATGAGTTTGTCTTGATCCCTAGTTAATTATTTGGAAAAATCAACCTAAGGATGGCATACTATATGCAAGTCCTAGGGCATGTTTCAAAGCATGAAAGGTAGAGATAAAAACTAAGTAGTTAGGACCTAACTTGGAAAGAATAGAGAGGATCAATTTTTCATCCTTTTTCTATATACCAAACAATTTCAATTAAAATCTAAGTGATTTAAATTTGGTGAAAAAGTCTTCTATAGTGTCCAAATTTATTGAATTCAAATTAATGAGCTCATTCTTTAGCTCATGACTCCTCATTACATCTTGCTTCCTAGAGAGTTGTTCCAAAGTGTTCCAAATCTCATGTGGTGATTTAGTAGATTCAATGTGAAAGAGTAAGTTAAGAGAAACAGACAAACATAAAATACCATACACTTCATCACACCAGTTATACCACTTAATTTTATTTTCACCAAGTTTTGATTCAATTTCCATATTCATGGTTATCTTGTGTAAACCTCTACTTAGAAAAATTTGCACTTTAGATTTCCAGTCATGATAATTGAATGGAGTGAGAAGTGGAACTAAATTGTGATCCATGATGCAGTTTAAGTAGAAACTAAATGAGCAATATAGAAGGCAAGGCACTCAATAATCCCCCTTGAAGCTATCAGAAAGACCCCCCCCCTCCAATTACAAAGGTTTGGCACTTTTTGTTTTAGTGCGTATATAATCAGCACTTTAGTGCATAAACAATGGGCACCAATTTTTTTGTACAATAAAGCCCATCAAATATTAATATATCATGTAGGGCCAAAGATAGCCATAAATATGAGTATAGAGTTGATTATTACGGATTCAACTCATGTACCAAAGATAGATGAGACATACACTACAAATAAGATACTACACAGCAGATCTGCACTTAGATACAATGAATTATAGGTGCAGATCCACACAATAAACCACAAAGATATAGTTGATGTTGTCAAATTACATGATTTGATGTAGTATTCAACATTGTGCAATACACAAAACAACAAGGTGACTATCTGAGGTTATTGAATGCACAGTATAGTCTAGTATTTACTATCATGCAATACACATAGCAACAAAGTGGTTGGCATAGAAATTAGTGAAATCTTTACATCAAAGAGCACAAATAACAATGCATGCTCATAAAAAATGGATGTCAAATTCATCTGAGAATACATCCATAAATGAGCAATCTATGTAATTATTACATAAGTGATAGTGCAAGATCACAAAAAATAGATGTCAAGCTCAACCAAAAAAATGTCTATGAGGAGAACAAGAGTGTTAAATTGTGAGTTAAGCAAAGGAGAATACATTTTGTTTTGATTGTGAGGGGGTTTGACCACCTACAAAAATCAGACCACACCCTTCCTATTCATGATATAAAGTGTTTTAAAAAAATGATAAATAACTCCTTAATATGATTTTTCACAATAATATTGTTTTATAAAAAAACAATTTAAAAAAACTCCTTAAATTTTCTCCATCATCAAAATATAATTTTTTTTAATTGTATCACAGTTAGTAAAACTATGATAACTTTCATAATTTTTAATAAAATTATGAATTTCAAAATGATCTGAAAAGAGGAAGCCAAGGTGCATAGAACCTAGAAATTTTTTTGAGCGATTATCTACCTTTTTTTTGTAGTTGGCAAAATAATAGTCATTTTTAATTAAAAAATAGATTTACATAATAAATAACTTGTAAATATTACCTCCTTATCAAAAAATGATTTAGTCTTTTGTTCAACTAGCTTGAATTCTCCTTTTAGATCTACAAAAATTTAACTATATATCCAATACAATTAAAATAATTTCAAATATTGATGAAGTTCACCAATTAGAGAAGAAAGGACTGTAGATGATACACACAGATCTATAGGTTTCTTCTTTATAATCTTAATTAGAATACAAACTCAAAAAACTACTCAAGATTTCAAAAAATTAACAACAAAATGATGTTCATTATCATAAAATATCTCTGATACCATGATGGAATTGTCCAAGATCCAATTGATAGAATTGAACACATGAACTGCAAATGCAAAGCAAATAGAAGCAGAACTCCATTGTTGATACTAAAATCAAAATAGAGCAGAATTATATTGATATTTCATTCATAAATAATTAAAAAATAGCTTAGATGAGAGGCGTATTTATAGGTACAATGTAGGTATAGATCCAAGACATTTAGCAATGTGAACACAAGACTTTCGCCAAATAGTTTGTGTGTTCCATATGTCAATATTGGTGGGTAGGGGTATCTTTACCCACCAATTTGACTATAATTTTATCATGTGAATGTGCACCTTAATTAAATCATTTATGACACCTAATTGACCTCAAAATAACACCTAAGAAAGCTAAATACAAGTATGGTAATAACCATAACAATAAATACAAGGAAAATAATATCCTTTGTAGATGTGTTAAGCTCAATAATGTTATCATCAATAATATCTTGTATCTTTTGTCTTAGATTGAATCATCTATTTCTAGAATGACCCATAAATTGATGATAATTTAAATATGAAATATTTTCATATCCTTTAGGTGTAGGCCTACTCATATCAACTTATTGTGGTGGATGGAGATATATTATCTTGAAATCAAGTAACTTTTGTAATAATATTTGAGGAGTTTGAGGTAATCATGAAAACTACCTCTTTTATGGAGTGAATAAGAGAATCCAATTTTTAGGTTATGATATTGCATTAACCATTGTATTTACCTCATTTTTTGCATAATTATATTTAACATTGCATTTTGAATCACCTTTAAACTTTATTTTTGAATTATATTCAATATTAGGTGCATACTTGAGTTTTTTCAAAGCTATGAGGTCAACTTCTCAATCTCTCAATGTATAGCAGAACTCATCAAAAGACTTGTATTTATTGAATACTATGGACTCATGAAATGGTGTAAGAAAAAATTGCTTAAATGTATATTGTAACTCATTATCCACCATATGATTTATCATCTTAGCTAGCATGTTCTTATAATAAAGTACATAGTCATTGATTGGCTTGTTAGATTCTTGATTGAGTTTTGAAATTTGCACATAAGATAATTTCTCATCAATGTTGATGGAGAAATGTGCTAGAAATTGATCTAACAAAGGTTTTAATCCTCTAACTTATTGAAGAGTGAGATCATATAACCATCACAAAACATATTCTTTGATACTTGGTCAATAATCTATCATTAGATTCATAGTCCAAGCATGTTTCATGGAAGGATCAAAGGTGTTTGTCAAGATCATATTTACTATCATATAATGGAAGCTTAGGAGATAAAAAACTTATATTTAAAGGATACATTATAATTTATAGGGTTAAAAAATTATGAAGTAAAGCATGTGAATATTTTGAAGGACTAACTCTAGAAACACTTTCTCTAACTACAAAACCTTAGCTTAGAGATCTCAAATAGTATGCTCAAGGGAACGTGCAGTAGGAAAGGTTGATGATGTAATATGAATAGTAATTTTAGGATTAAAATAGGTTGGTTGTGTAGGAATAGGCATGGAAATATGATGGAATCCTTTTGTTTTCCCACACCTTAGATGGATATCACATATGTAACTAGAGGTGTAGACATAGGAATAGTAGATATAGTAGTAGTCTAGACACATGGTGGAATTATTAGCTATAAAATATTGATGAATATCATGGAGGGGATCTAATTATTATTCATATCTACTAGATTGAGTTATTTTTATGTTTATCACTTGCTACGTATAACATTGAAACATGCATTTATCAATTGATTCCAACATATTATATTAATTCACTTTCATCAGTGTCATCAAATATATCCTCAGTATTCATTTCATGTTCATGATATTTATTAGATTCAATATTCATAATAATCCTATCAAGTGGATGTGTAAAATGTATTGTGGAGTCCATGTTAACCTTAGGGTGAATAATGATATTAGGAAGAATAAAAGGGATCATGCATGCCCTTTGGTTCCTAGTGGTAAAAAGAATAAAATTAGATTGGATGTAAAAATGATATGATAATGGGGGGATAAATATTTTTCATTATTAATTTTATACTTATTAGTGTACAAACATTTGATCATTTGATTACATAGTTGTTACATATTTTACATGGTATAGGAAAATAACATGTGATGATTACCATCATAGATTATGTGAAAAAATATAAACTGCGCTCATCAATTATATCCATGTGAAATTTGTAATATTAGGGAAAATAAAAAATTAGGTTTGAAAATGAAACCCTAAGTTATAAATCTAAAAAACCTAGAAAGAAGGATGAAACCCTATGGGAAACCTAGGAATTGGCTATGTTCAAGCCATAATAAGGTTAACCAATATGTTTTACCCTATTTTGGATCAATGCTAAACCTAAATAAAATATAAAGTTTTGTAATAATTTAAATTATAATTTATAAAAATTAAACACAAATTTGAGTGTAAAGTATTGAAAGTGATTTTACACTCTAACTTGCTTAATATGGAAAATACAACAAAGAGATAAGAAACTTAACGATTAATTGATCTATATAGGAATAAGAATATAGGTAGGAAGTAGGATAGGAGTGAAAAATATTGGACCATTTGGATCAAGATCTATATTTCTATGTGTGTTCAAACATTATCATTAGCCTTAAGTCGGTACCATTAGTCACTATGTTCCAAATCTATTAGTTTTGTCTACATGAATCTCACACTTTTATTCAAGTATAGCTTCATGAAACTACTTATGTTATGACTATGTGTGTGATTCAAAGTTTTTATTATGTGCATGACTCTTATAAATATGTCTCATTCACTTGAAACCCTAAGTCCACTTGAAATTATAAAATTATGGATGTAAATGGGGAATAAATGTGCATTTATCTAACCTCAACCACTCCCTATTGAATGGTTAAACATTATTTGCATATCCAATACTCCAAAGAGGGAAGTAAGACCACTTATAGTTCTCCACATTAGGTGTATATGTACAACTAGTGCTCCTTAAATATATGAAACATGTGATCTAGTTTTTGACCCTTTGAAAATGAAAATTTTGGCTTGGATTTGAGGTGATTTAGACTTGGATAAGAACTAATCCTTGTGAATAGTTTGTAAGATGAATAGAATAGGGTAGTTAATTTTTATATGCAAGTGTTTAAGTATGTCTAGTAGATTATTTCTAGATGATCGTTAAAAATTGACTTATTTTATATTTATATGAGGCTCTCCAGGCAATTTATCACACCAAATACAAGCTAGATAGATGGGTTGACCCATAGGAGTCATTTGATTTTGAAATATTTCTATTTCTAGGTGAAGGATGAAACTATCATGTTTAGATGATATCATCCAAGTTTTAAATTTTCATTTTGGAGATAAGAATAGTAATCTTGATGAATTGAATATGTTTGATTATAATAGTTCAAAGGTTTGGCATAAACTAGGGAATTCTTTATGTTACCCTTGAGGACAAATTTAAATTGTTGAATAGTGATCATTCCTTAATTTTTGAGGTGAAAAATTACATTAATTATGAGCATCTACACAAATTTAGTGTTCAATCATCCAAAAAATGGTGGATGAACTATAAGTGGCCTATTGAACTACTTTCCACTAACACAAACCCTACTTTGGTTATCAAATTATTTATCCATAAAATATTCAAATGGATACTTTGAATGGTCACTAGAAATTCAATTCTTGTAATCACTTTTGGAAGCATAATTTTTTTAAAATATGGGATGTCAATATTGAACCCAAACATGCTCATTTTCTTTGGTGCATTATCCACCAAGATATGCCTATTGGAAGTTTCCTAGTTCATTTAGGTGTGGCATACCCTATTTTTCAAGTTTTCTACCACCTAATTTTCTTGAGCATATTTTTTGGTTTTAAAAATATGTTCAGTGTTCATGGATATGGATTTTTACCCTATTTCAACCATTTTTTCTAGAGGTTTTTCTTAAAAATTGTGTTTTTGTGACATTTGATCGTGTTACCTACATGGTCTAACCAAATTTAGAAAATGGTTAATTATAATATTATTTTTCATAATTGGAAAGAAAGGAAGAATGTTATTTTCAAACATATTGATATGGATGATTTTATTTTATTAATAATAGAGTTAAAATGATATCTAATGTGATGTTATATATTCAAGTGCAAACATAAAAAGTATGACTATAAGTGGAGTACCTCTAGAATCTTTTGGACCGTTGGGAGAGTACCCAATGAACTATTACTAGGTTTTCCCCCAAACTCATCTCATTTAGGGTCACATTCTTAAGGATAAGGCATTGGTGCTTATGGAATACACCACTCACATAGTAGGCACTGTAGTGCATGCTCATGTTCATGGCATTCCTCACCTACTGATATTTCTAATGGTGATGGTGGATCTACTCTACCATACCCTGCTAAATGGAGGATTCACTAATAATATAATTTTTGTAACATGACTCTTAATATTTTAACTAATAGGCAAGAACCTATTGAATAAGACAAAAATAACAAGTTTAATGATGGGTGGGAGCCAGCACCTGATATGTAAGATCCGCCTAATAGTGGTTGGGGCTTAGGTGACAAGCCAAATGATACTCCATCATTTCCAATTTCATTAATTTATCATGTAAATTAGTTTTGTGTCTTCATGTTTTGATGTTCCATGGGTTATTTATTATTCTATTTGGTTATATTTACCTTTTTATGATTAAAAAGCCATTTTCTATTTATGAGTGTTATATTTAATTTTTATACTAAGTTAAGTTCATAGCTATTTATGGTCTTGGGGACCAATATGATGGTTTAGAGTGTGATTTCATCCACTATTTTTTTTAATAATAATTATGTAAAAAATATATTATTAACAAAGATACTAGTTTCAATATAAAAAAATACATTTATGTTAGTATTGCATTGTATGGAGAGGCAAAGGTAAATATGTCAAAATTGTCATATACATAAAAAATTTGACATTATTTCTTATGTCAAATTGAATGATGACATGCCAAAATTGAATCTAAATAAACAAGAAAAATAAACCAAAAACTCAACATATCAATGTTTAAATTTTGATGTTTATACTATCATCAAAATTTCAACATGGATTAAACATTAAAATTTAAACAAAAAAAAAATTACATGAAATTCCATTGTTTATCCTCAAATCCCCTATTTTTTATGTCAAAATTTCAATTCAAATGTTTTAACTTGGGGCATGGGAGACTATTGATCTACGTAGAGTTTTAAAATACACTTATAATGATATCTTGAAGCTAAATTTCATGCTATACAATAATTTTTACTCATGTTTCATGGTTTGTGATATTTTTAAACACTCTCTAGAGGTCAAAAGTACTTCTAAGGTCATTAATCCATGTCCAATAGATATCACACACATTTACAATAACACAAGGAAATATGGGTAGATCAAATGTGGCACCATCCATGCACACTCCAAAACTTATGCGGTATTCATCATTAGATTTGTTAGGGTTATATATAATCTAAATTTATAATAACCACACACAATGCATGATATTGTTGAGTGATGATAAAAATTTTACCTTTATTCCTAAAGGGGTATATCCCCCATATAAATCAAGGGGTTCGCCTTTCGGTTCGAGGTACAATGTCCCTATGGAGTGTGAGGCACCACTTTGTAAACCATATTTAAGCACATGTGGAATAGAAACTATTCCATATTCCATAACGATATTAGATTTGTATAGTTTTATAAAACTATATGTAGATATTAGATATATGTCTAACATATCATATCAAAGCATAGGCATAATAAAAGTGATATATAAAACCATACATATTTATATAGAGTACGACATGTATACAAAAAGACAAGTTAGTAATATTTTATGTTGCCATTCCATTATATTTCGTATTCATCTTCTTTTGAATGTTCATTTTTTATTATTTATTTAATATTCATTATGTATATGCATATAACACATATATTTTTTAATTTGGAGTGTTATCCCTGAATATATCATGTGATGTGGATCAACTACACTTAAGGTCACATGTCCAATAGTCCAAGACATTTTTTATTCAACACAAGAATAAAGGACAATGTCTAAAGATGACTAACTTCATTGGATGACTAAATTATAATGAAGATAAGATTCATCATTGATGGTAGCACAAAGGAATATAAATGGTAGTTTCAAATGATCAATTGACAATTTAAGTGATGAAACAAAAATGCAATGGTTACATATTATAAATCAAAATGACATGAGGGGGGATCTATGACTAATTTATTCACCTTCATCTATTTGTCTCATAATCAATTGGATTGAAAAATGTTTGTTTAGGGAGGGATTTGGTATATGCAATGTCAAATTTATATTGGACATCTTTCATTTTTATCTCTCATTTAAGGGGTAATGCATGGGAAGGAAGTTTTGGCTTAGTAAATTATATCTTCTTCAAATTCCCTCTAAGTAGTGATGTAGGGGTGGTGTTAGAGAAGTTGTATATACCTCTCATAAGGCCTATTTAGTATGGAAATACATCTAATTTGGACCCACATGTATATTCCTTAATCATAGATAAGTACATTAAGCATGGTTATTTTTGTAGGTTTTCATATCTATTCACATCTTGTAACATTAAAGTGATCGATATCTATAAAGGAATTGATCCCACCATTTAATAAGTCATTTAATTTTTTTATTACTATTATAAAATGCTTTGATATATTGGAATCCAATGGATTCCTCAATCCAATTATTAGTGATTATGTTCTTCATTGCATGCTATGAATATTATTAATTTATTAATTATGGAACATTTCACATAACTCTAATAATTGTTATGTGATATTGAAAATTTAGACTCTTTCTAAGGAAATGTGATGAATTGATGTGTAAAATCCTTCCCTTTTGAGTACCATATATATGTGCATTAGCTAAAAGTATTTTTCCAAACCATGACATGATGTACTACTCACTTTTGATTAATCTACCAACTCTCACCATGCAATTAAATTATTCCATAACTATAAAAACAAAGCTATCAATTCCTCATAGTGATTATGTTCTACATTACATACTATTAATATTATTTATTTTATAATTATGGAAATTTTCACTTAAATCTAACACTTTTTCTATGTTTTCAAAATTTATTATCTTTTAAGAAATGTGATGAATTGATGTGTGAATCCTTCCATATTGATCACTATATAAATGCATCAACTAGATACATTTTTCCACACTATGACTTGATCTACTACCTAATATTTATCTATTTATCATTTCTTAATGCACACTTCAACTATTTCATAGCTATGCTAATAGATATAGTTATTATATTACTTATATTTATCTCATTTATAATCTACACCTTATTACTCTCAGTAACTAACTCATTTTGTCCTCAATCACTCCATTTGGCATAATGATTTTGGTTTGCTTTAGGAGGTGATAACCATCCTTACATGGGATTATCAACATTGGTGAGACTACATGGTTATAATTTCATTTATATACAAGTAGCATTGATGGTGTATATTAAATATGTGGTGGGACCTAGATTTGTTATAAACCTAGATATACATCATATTTATGTTTTTTAAATTAAGCCTAGGTTGATTTAGTTGTTTTAGGGCTCATATTCAACATGACATTCTATTATTATATTAGGTAAAAATATTAGTTTGCATCTTTGGTCATTTGTTATTAATACCTATGTTTATATATTTTCTTACTTATCTAACCCATCTTTCTAACATTATATTCCCATTTAGGTTTTTACTATTATAGGTGATATAAAATAAGCATTATAATTATGTTTTTACAAAATATTTCCTTTCTTTAGTTTTGTATATGCCTATCTAGGTTGTCATGTTATAAATCCAAGATATAAAGTTAGGTGTAGGCACCTAAATTCCACCACATTAGTGTTGTAAGTAAAATTTTTAAATATCAACATAATTGCCATTAATATTTATTAAATGACCATCATCCAAAATTCATATTTTATCCTAATTCTATGAATATCATTACTTTTGCCTTATTCAGATAGTTAATTAATAAACATTAATTAACTAATTTATTTTTAATTAATCATGCACACATAATTCTACCAATAAATAAATAAAACTAATTAAAATTTCAAGTCACAAACTACCTCCTCAATTCTCTCAGCCAAGATATTAAGTCATCCAACCATTTTCAAAATTCTCTCACCTAAGGTGTTGAGTCATCCTACCAACTCCTTAAGACATTTAACTAATGTGGTGAGTAAACCAAATACCTTGACTTATTCATGGAATCTTTCAAATATTTTAAAAACATACAACCAACCCCATTAGTTAATTTTACTAAATAATTCAACCACTCAATTAATTTACCTTAATTTCTCAACCACTTAAATGAGGACTCAAATCCAATTATCCAAAATCAAGATATCAAATAAATATGTCATTATCAAATCTATCCATTTTCTCATCTAAATGTCTATAAATTAACATGCCTTCCTCTATTATGAGGATTATCCTGAACTACTATTAAATTACATCCATCGTCAACTTATCAAATTGATATCGAGTTATCATTATGTATCCTCTTGAGATAAAATCCATTTACTATTACACTATGAAAATTCCCCTTGAATTAGAGATTTTACTTTGAACATCCACATACCAATTTACCATATCACATCCACGTTAACAAATAAGAGATATTCATCAGTTGGTAGGTGAAGCCATGTTGTATTTTTATTATTTTAGAGTTCCATTTGAGGTTGTAGGTTGAATTTAGAATATGAATTAATATTTTTTATTGGTTTATAACTTGTTTTCTAAATTATGTGTATTACATTTTGGCATGCCTAGTGGGACTAAATCCCAAGGTTATTTTACCACTTTATCATTAGATTTTTGTATTTGTTTCATTTCATTTTGATTATCGAATTTTTATAACATTGTTTTGGTATAAATTGTTTGTTGTTATATGTAAAATTTGATAAGTTTCAAATAATTCAACTTAGTCATAGTTATTGTTTAAGTTTTAGTAGAGTCATGTTATAGATCAGTGAAATCATTTTACGTGACTTTCGTTTATAAGTTATCATCTATGTAGTCAAATAATCATTAGTTTTAGTAAAAAACATCATTTGCATAAGTGAAATCATTATTTACTTGTCGATTTTTCAGTTTTGTTATTTTTTGCCTATTTGTTTTTTGTTCTCTACTTCTAGTATTTTTTTTATTTTTTCACTTTTTATAGAGTGGTGAAAATGTCATTAGAGTAGTAAAAATGTACAAAAAATTGGTGACATTTTTCATAAATTTAATGTAAAAGTCATTATATTTGGAGAAAGCATTCTAATATTTGGTGAAATTATGTGATGCATTGGTGAAAACATTTTGTTAACCCTCTATTTTCAGGTTTTATGTGTTTTATTTATTTAGTTTCATTTAGTAGAAAAATCATATTTATCATTAGAGAATTTGTTCTACCTAACATTAAAATTACTCTAAGTTTTAGAAGAAAAAAAAATTAAGTTTTCTTCTTTTTGTTTTGACTAACTAGCAGCTTTATCACCTATCATTTAAAACTACTAACCATTCTTTATAACACCACAAGTCAAAGATGCAAAAAAATCAATACAAATTTGTTTATTTTCTTACCAACACTTTTATTTTTAAAGTTGTACATTTTAATTTTTTTTACTTTATTTTCTATAATCTTGTTTGTGTTTCTTGTGGTGTTGTATGCTCTTTTCTTGCACTACAAATTAACCTTAGAAATTGAAAACAACCCCTAGCAATAACTTGTGTATGCTGATATATCTCATGTATGTTATTTACTTGCATTGTAATATGATCCTAGAAATCATAAACAAGGTAATCTCTTTTTATTTTTATTTATAGGGGCTCTATTGAAAATGGATTTCATCACACATAGTAGGTAAAACCCTGTGTCCTGGTAGGGTATAAAAATTGAGGATGAAATGTTTTTTATGCATAATCTTGGTTAACCCCCAAGTGAGGTGATGTGGATTTGACAACCAATACCCAATGTTTAAATAACTCCTTTGAGGCTTGATTTTTTGATAACACTCAAGTGATGGAAATGCATGAAATGTATTAGGATTAGGATTTGACCTTTTTAAGTGTTCCAATTAATCTTACTCTTCCATAGAATTGGGCCTAATTGTACCAAAAGGTATATAAATGACTCCCATTAGATAATCCTATAAAACATAGTTTAATAAATAATGTCAAGAAAACAACATTATATAAGATTAATCACCACATGCCTATCAGATTTTAGGGCATTAGTAGTGGGATATTTATTTGTTAAACACATACTTGAATAATTATAGGGTTTTATTTTTTTTGTCTTGTTTACTCATTTTGTGCTCAAACCAATAATCTTGTCAGTTCTTCTCAAAACTAAAAGTTTGGTTTCAAAACATAACAAAAACAAATAGTTTTGCAATCACATGAAAATTGCCAAATAATCTAGGTATTTTATAAAATATTCATGATTCTAATCCCATATTGATTCAAAACATATTGAATCAAAACCATCTTGAGTCAAACACATAGAGTTTGCATCATGTTTCCCATTACTAGACTCCAATCCTATTTGATTAACCCTCAAGAAAGGGAAGACCTTTTTGGTAGGGACCCTTATCATTTTGAGAATCAAGAGGACCATGTAGAATTAAATGATAATATTATCCTTTTTTACCATATTTAATATGTTACAGATAATCTACCTAATGAAAATCTTTCCCAAGTTAGTAATTATCTCCTTGTAAACAAATATCGAACCTTGCTACATATTATAGAGATGGGAGCTAAATTAACCCCAAATTTCAATCCTGAGGAATTGCACCATCTCATTATTAAGAGAGATAAAAACCCTCCTAAGCATGATCAAAATTCACTAGAACTTCCCTAGGTAACAATAATGAAATCGTATAGTCTTCTAATGAAAATCTAGAGTATGGTTCCTACATCCATGTTGATAAAGCCAAAACAATACTAAAAAACCAAGCTTAATAAGACCAAAAAAATTCTATGTCTGATTGTATCCAAAGTTTGAGCCAATAGTTAGCCGATCTTAAATCCAATCTCAATATTTCCATCGAGAATCCTTCAAATCCCAAATCCAATAAATCCAATAATCAATTAAATAATTTGTAAAATACTTCCAAGCAAACCTTAGGGTCATCCCAAATCAACTGAAATAAATCATCATCCTTTCCATTCAAGGACATATTATTTATTCAAGAATGATAAATTATAAAGGATACTACCCAAGGATTACAAGATAAAGGTCAATCTCAAAGCAAAAATACTAGGTTCAAAGAACTATGTCTGTATCCCTTTGACATGAACATGATGAAATGCCTTTTCCCCCTCACTTCAAACCTCCAAAGTTTTAAAAATATAAAATTAAAGGTGATCCTAGGGAACATATAAAGGAATTCTACATGTTTTTCCAATAATTTGCCTATAGTTCCAACTATTTACTTAGGCTTTTCCCACATAGTTTAGGTGGTCAAGCTTTAGAATAGTTCTTATATCTACCTAAAGGGTCAATCACTACCTTTGTAGGTCTATCTGAGAGATTTGTTATAAAATTTTCATACAACTTAAAATATGAAATAACCATGTTAGAATTATGCAACACTAAACAATGAGTTGGAGAAAGTTTTTCCTCTTTCTTATAAAGATGGTGTGCCTTAGAAAGTTATTTTCATGAATAATATCAATGTATAAATGGTATTCCACCTATAATGCCTTTATGTGAATTCATTTGATGAAATAATTGAAAAATGAGATCAAATAAAAAGGGCCAAAGGTATTGTCAAGATTTTCCATAAGGATAATTGTTGTCAATCAAACTCACACCCTTATGAAGGTAGTTTTAGGCCTTCAAAGTCTGTTGAAACATGGAAACAATCCTAGGTTGTGGATGACCTACTAAGTGGATTGAATCTCTATATTCTAAGGGCTATATCCCTTTGGTGTATCAATTAGGATCTTACTCTATGCTACAAACTACCTAGGAAAAGGGAAAAGGAAACTTGAAAGAAAATCCTATCTAATTATGGTGATACACCTAAATTTTGATTTGATCCACTAAATTTGAGCTTCTAAAAAACACAGATCTAGACAAGAAAAGGGTTGAACCTTCAAATCTAATTGACCATTATGCATAAGTATTTCATAAAAAGGTTTTATCTGTTAATTAAAACTTGAGGAAAATTATGGAATAGGCCTGATTTAAGGCACTAACAACCCATCTGCTTCCATTGTAACTTCAGCAAAAAAACATGAAACATAGAACATGACCTGCATAATCTAACTAGTTATTAACTAGGTAAGAATCAGGACTTGTCAAGGAATAAAATTTTTATCACATGTGTATAACACTGACATAAATACACTATACCAATAGTTGGAAATTGAAAATAGTCTTATTAATCTGAAAAAGTTTACAACTCAATCTTTGGTAGAATTTTTTTTCTTGTCAAAAGAGGGATGATCAAATCAAGGCTAAAAAGCCAACTTATATGGAAAAGATACAAGAAGCCAAAAGAGTGGCATTAAAAATAGAAGATAATTCAACTCCAATTTAACTTGTGATATCCAAATATTTAAAAATAAACCCCTTTATCTTATGCTTGAATGAAAAATCCTTGGCATTGAAAAATGGATGGTGAGTTAATCTCCTTCATATATGAACAACACACTAATTTAGAAGTCTAAACTCAATATTGAACTAACTTGAAGCTTAATTAGAATGTGATAATTTATTCTATAGCATGGAGAGCATGAGTGGATGTGACACTTGTCAATTAGTCAACTAGAGCCCAAGACTAGTCAACCTCCAATGGTCTTTACTTGAACTGCTGGAATGTTTGAAAGGCTCAAAACAAATAAGACTGTGCATGCATGAAATCAATGTTAATCTCTCTAATGTTAAACTCCTTTATTCATGTAAATGAGCCTCTATTTTAGAACTAATGATGTCATGTTTGAAATGGTTACACATCTTGGATGTGTCTAATCCTATTTGGACCACTTTGCATGCTATAGAACATGTTAACCTATTCATTGGTTGTTGGAACCTCTTGTATTTTCTAGTTCTTCATCTCTGTATGTATTATATTCCTATGGATTTTCTTTTGGATTTTCCTTTGGATTATCTCTTCATTTATTTCTTCAACTTCTTTGTCTATCTTTTTCCCATGGGCCTTTGTTTTGGTCTCTTCTAGAAACTTTATCCCTCTCTTTCTTGTAGACTATTTTTCCTTGGCCACTTTGATGGACCTTTTCTTTGGGTCATTTCCTTTTTCATAGGATACATACCCTACAACTTTATTGTAATGGACTTTTTTGAAGGGATTTTAACCCTTTGAATTTTTTGCTTGTCATTTCTCTGAAAGAATGGACCCTTCATCTTCTGATAAATGCCCTTTTGGATTTTTGAAAACATCCTTTTTCGAAGGGCATGTAACCCTTCATATTTCTTATTTTGAACCTTCCCAAAGGGCATATACCCTTCGATATTTTGTAAAGGACCTTTTCCAAAGGGATTCTAACCCTTCAGACTTTTTGCTTTGAACTTTCCCCATTTGAAGGAATTCTTTCAGACAATTTTTCGAAAGGAATTTTTTCAAACTTTTCCTATCATTTTCCTATGGACAAATTATCCGTGAGAATTGTCTCTCAGATTTTCTTTTGTCATTTTCCCATGGACATATTTTCCATATGAATTGTCTCTCTAAATTACCCTTTGGAATTTTGTAAAAGCCCTTCAGAATTATTGACAATGGCCCTCTGCCTTTTTTGTAGGGCACATACCCTTTGGTGTTGTTGTTAGTGACCCCTCTGGTTTTATGAAATGGTCCTCTCATCTTTGAAATTTCCCTTTTCTAAAAGGCATGTACCCTTTGGCCTTTTGTAAACTCCTTTCCCATGTGAATTATCTTAGGGCACTTTGTCCTTCGAATAATTTATCTGAAGGAAATAAACCTTCAGACTTTCTTTAAAATCACCTTCCCAAAGGGAAAGAACCCTTCAGGTCTTTGACAAAAATGTCTTGGCCTTTCGAAATGTGCCCTTAAGATTTCTTTAAAATGTCCCTTCAGATTTTTTTTTTAAACTTTCTTAAAGGGCAGATACCCTTCGAGAGAAATGAATAGACCGTTTCCTTTCCTTTGGACAAAATGTTTGAAGGAAATTTGTCTTTAAAAACCCTTCCCAAAGTGTCTCCTTGGCTTCCCAAAATTGCTCTTCGAAAAGATAAAATGGTACACTTGCCCCTAAAAAGATCCCTCAAAATTTCTTCAAAGAATTTGTAATTGCCCTCCTACCTTAATGAAAGTGTATTTTTCCAAATGGAAAGTGACCCTTCATAAAAAATGCAAATGGTAATATTCAACACTTTAAAAAAAAGCATGGTTATGCAAAGTTTCAATGGTAAGGGTTGTAATTTGACCTGTAGCATCAATATTGTCAACATTTTGGTGACTTTGTTGAGAAGCATGCCTACTATGCTTAATAACTTAGACCATAAAAATGATATTGAGCTCAAAAAATAATGGTAAATGTGGCCCATGACTATAAATCTCCTTTGACCAGACATGAAGTAACCTTCATCTTTCAAAACTAGAAGGGGAACACACAAAACATGAAAACTAACAAAGAAAATGTGCAACAAGCACTTATTTAGAGTAAAATAGACAAAAATAGTGTGCTTGAACAACACTTAGAGGAAAACAAACTAAAAAAGAACCTAGCTAACCATGATAAAGCATGATCCACCCAGATCAAAAGGGAAATTCATAAACTCAGTCACTCCAAGAGATGGTACAAGTTACAAGGCAGGATGTTAATTAATCATAACCTTTGATAAGGAATTTTTATTATCTACTAACTATATTAGCATCCTCTCAAATGAGTCATCAACAACAAACAAGTCACCAAAAAAGACAAACTCATCAAGTACTTCTTGATATTTTTCATACTTCTTGTCATCTACCACCTTGTCAAGTGATATCTCATCTATGCATTATTATTGAGTGACCACATCTTTCTTAGCAACTACTGCAAGTTCATCCATCTCTTCAAGGAGCTTTGAATAGGCAACCCAATATATATAAGGATCTTGAATAGGTGATTCTTGATCAAATTTCTCATAAACATACTCTTCCATAGGCAACATATCTATACAGAGCTCTTCAATTTCTTATAGAGATTCAAGGTACATATGTCAATCATATTTTTGTTCCTCATTTTGATGTATTTGAATAGAATCATTTTAAAAGCTATATTGATCCTTCTCAATAGGAGATCCCTGTAACTCATTTATGACTTCAATTTTTATCAATTCCTCTTGGAGTTCCTCTACATCAAGATCAGCCTTCTCACTCTCAACTATAATTGGATTCTCAACTACAACCTTAAGTGAAGTATCAATGTAAAACTATTCCACAAACACACTTGAAGCATCCTCTTCATGCTCTGCAAGAACTTGACCTATAGCTGCAACCCATTTTTCAATTTTTCTAGAGAATAGGCTCCTCCTGAAGAAGGGAGATGGTGGGAGGGGGATGAAATTAATTTGTTTGAGAGGGGGAATGAGGCATGGGAGGTTGATCATGATAAAACTTTGGAATCTACAGAATAATGGAATTATCTAGGTATTTTTAGAGAGAAGGGAAAGAGAAACTCTTAAAGACCTCTGTATTTTGTTCCTTTCACTTGGCCATTACCTCATCAAAGTCTGAAATCTCCTTATCCTCGTGGACAACTTGTGCTTGAGAGATAGGTGGTGATGAAAGGGGACTATAAGAAGGCTTAAGCTCATGAATAGGCTCATGAATACAACTAGGGATAGGATCTTGAATAGGCTCTTGACTCCAACTAGGAAGCTCCCTCGGCACACACTGGGCATGGCTAAGAACTTCATAAAATATAAGAACCCTTTATAGACAAGTGGCTCAACTAGATTTTATACCTCTCCCAAGCCTCCATATTTTCCAATATAAGAATACATATCCCATTTATCTCTTCTAGATCATTTGACACATTTTGAAATAGCCCATTCACTTCTTCATACTGAGAGTTCAAATAAATTTTTCTTGCATATGCTAGTATTCTAAGCTCTATTTCGTTCATTCTTTCTTGAAGACAAGACTGCTCATATACAACATCATAGACATATGGGAAAGATGAAATCTAGTCTTGAGACTGATATGGCTCACAAGGAAGGTAAGAATCATGCTCTTGATAATAATGATCATGAAAAACTTGATAAGTCTCAACATAACTTTGATAATACTCCTGATAAGGCTGATTAGGCTCATAAGTATCATAATAAGGTTGGTATGATTCATCATTGGGCTAATAAGGAAACATAGCATATGAATTCTCTTTATACACAACCATCAAAACTCATTCATGATAATGCAATAAGAATAGATGTACATGGAAACTAAGCCTAGATTACTAGAAGCAACTGATTGAGCTTGAAATCACCAAATACTTTTTGAAGAACACTACTCCAACTACAATTTCATCATGTCTAGCGCCAATGTGTCCCACCAAGTGTGCCAAAAATTGTTGTCAATTAGAATTTTACCCTTGTGAAGGTAGTTTTAGGCCTTCACAGTTTGTTGAAACATGGAAACAATCCTAGGTTGTAGGTGACCTACTAAGTGAATTGAATCTCTAGATTCCAAGGGATAACTCCCTTTGGTGCATTAATTAAGATCTTACTCTATTATATAAACTACCTAGGAAAAGGGAAAAGGAAAATCATATCTAATTATGGTGATACCCCTAAATTTTGATTTGATCCACTCAATCTGAGCTCCTAAAAAACAATAATCTAGACAAGAAAAGGGTTGAACCTTCAACTCCAACTGACCACTATGCATAAGTATTTCATGAAAAGGTTTCATCTATTAATTAAATATTGAGGGAAATTATGTAATAAGCCTAATGTAAGGCATTAACAACCCATCTGCTTCCACTATAACTTCACCCAAAAGACATCAAACACAAAACATGACCTACATAATCTAATTAGCTAGTAACTAGGTAAGAATCGGGACTTGTCAAGGAAGAAAAATTCTATCACATGTGCAAATCAAGTACATAAATACACTATACTAGTAGCTATAAATTGAAAATAGTCCTTATATTAATTTGAAAAAGGTTACAACTCAATCTTTGGCAGAATTTTTTGTCTTGCCAAAAGAGGGATGATCAAATCAAGTCTAAAAATCCAACTTACATAGAAAAGATACAACAAGCCAAAAGAGTGGTGCTGAAAATAGAAGATAATTTAACTCCAATTCAACTCATGTTATCCAAATATTTAAAAATAAATCCTTTGTCTTATGCTTACATGAAAACTTCTTGGTGTTAAAAAAGGGATGGTGAGTTAATCTCCTTCATGCATGAACAACACGCTAATTTGGATGTCTAAACTCAAGCTTGAACTGACTTAAATTTTAATTGGAACATGAGAATGTCTTTTATTGCATGGAAAGCATGAGTGGATGTGACACTTATCAATTAGTCAAATAGAGCTCAAGACTAGTCAACCTCCAATGGTCTTCACTTGAACTATTGGAACATTTGAAAGGCACGGAACAAACAAGAGTGTACATGCATGAGATCAATGTTAAGCTCTCTAACATTAAACTCCTTTTTTCATGCAAATGAGCCTCTATTTAATAATTTAAGGTGTCATGTTTGAAATGGTTACACATCTCGGACATGTCTAATCTTGTTTGGACCACTTTGCATGTTGTAGAATGTGTTAACTTATTCATTAGCTATTGGAACCTCTTGTATTTTTTGGTTCTTCATCTCCATATGTATTATATTCTTATGTATTTTATTATGGATTATCTCTTCATTTATTTCTTCAGCTTCTTTGTCTATCTTTTTCCCAGGGGCCTTTGTTTTGGTCTCTTTCAAACAATTTGTCCCTCTTTCCCGTGGACTATTTTTCCTTTGCCACTTTGCTAGACCTTTTCTTTGGGTCATTTCATTTTTTGTAAGGCACATACCCTTTGGTTTTATTTTAATATACTTTTCTAAAGGGATCATAACCCTTCAAATTATCTACTTGTCACTTCTCCAAAATAATAAACCCTTCATCTTCTGATAAATGTCCTTTGAGCTTTTTGAAAACATATTTTTTCGAAGGGCATGTAACCCTTCATATTTATTATTTTGAACCTTTTTGAAGGGCATATACCCTTTTAGATTTCATAAAGGACATTTTTCAAAGGGATTCTAACCCTTCAAAAATTTTGCTTTTAACTTTCCCCTTCCGAAGGAATTCTTTTGGACAATTTTTTCAAAGGAATTCCTTCAGACTTTTCCTTTGTCACTTTACCATGCACAAATTGTCTATAGGAATTATCTCTCAGGATTTTCTTTTGTCATTTTCCAATAGATAAATTGTCCATGGTAATTGTTTCTTCAAATTACACTTTAGACTTTTATAAAAGTCCTTCAAAATTCTTGACAATGGCCCTCTACCATTTTTTGTAGGGCACATACCCTTCAACGTTGTTGCTAGTGACCCCTCAGGTTCTATGAAATGGTCCTCTCATCTTCTAAATTTCCATTTTTTGAAAGGCATGTACCCTTTGACCTTTTGTAAAAGTCCTTTCCCATGGGAATTATCTTAAGGAACTTTGTCCTTCGGATAATTTATTCAAAGGAATTAACCCTTTGAACTTTCTTTAAAATCACCTTCCTAAAGGATAATAACCCTTCGGGTCTTTGACAAAAATTTCTTGGCCTTCCAAAATGTGTCCTTCAAATTTATTTAAAATGTACCTTCAGCTTTTTATTTTGAACTTTCCCATAGGGTAGAAACCCTTTGGGAGAAATGAATGGACCGTTTCCTTTCCTTCAAGCAAAATGTTTGAAGGAAATCTATCTTTTGGAACCCTTCCCAAAGTGTCTCCTCAGTTTCCCAAAACTATCATTTGAAAAGATAACATGGTACACTTACCCTTGAAAAGACCCCTCAAAATTTCCTCAAAGAATTTGTAGTTATCATCCTACCTTAATTAAAGTATCCTTTTCTGAAGGGAAAGTGATCCTTTAGAAAAACTACAAATGGTAATCTCTGACACTTAGATAAAAAACATGGCTATGCAAAGTTTTAAATGGTAAGGTTTGCAATTTGACCTGTAGGGTTAATATTGTCAATAATAACCAAACATAAACCCAAACTTACAAGCCCAAGTTCTTTAATAAGGACAAAAACATGGTGGGTGATGGTGTTACAGATTCTAAACATATTCAAAATGTTCAACCTATGCCCAAAATCACCATACCTAGGGGTCAAATTAGACAAAAATAAAATGAACTTATACTCCCTTGGGAGAATCTCTTGAAGTAGTTTTCCATACATTAGTAGTTTCCAATATGATCATATTAATAAATACCAAACCCTTTGATAAAAATTTTACCAAAGACTACTTGGTATAAGTAACATGAATATTTTGAATATCATAGAGGCAAAAGTCATTCCACCAATAGACGTATGAAACTCAAAAACTATATCCAAGAATTTATTGATCATGGAGACATAGAAATAGAGATTAGTGAATCTTTATCCAACAAAAAAAATGATAGGGATATATCAAGATCCCTTTTTGAAACATGACCAGGATCATTCCCAAATGAATCAAGATCAAAACCAAACCCATAATATCAACTCCAAAAATTCCACCTATTCATTTGATATTGTTGTTGGTCATGTCCAACATATGGAAAATCACATTTCTACCATCAAATAGAATCTTTAACAATTACAATCCATCCATATATTATCATCACCCTTCCAAGAAGCATCATTCATCAAAAAACCAAGTGCACTTATATCCAAGAACCATCAATTGGGGATATGTGAAGAGCCCTTTTTAAAACACAATCAAATTACTTTATTTATAAATCAATGGCAAGATAACCAACCCATAGCTGACCCATTCTTCATTGAAAAACCATTACTTTGTCTAGCGATCTTTGATACACCTATTTTCATTAAATCTATAGTTGACCAAACAATATTTGATCATCATGGATTACCTCTAATCTTTGAAGAGCCTATCTTTGACCAACCACACATATTTGATAAACCTACCTATGACCAAACCATCATTGATGAAACCATATTTGGTCAAACCATATTTGACCATCTGACCTTAGATTAGATGATATTTGACTCAGATGACATACTCCAAATCTTTGACCAGGATGACTTGCTTCAATTATTGGCCGTCGTGTCTTTGACCAACATGACATATCATTTTTTGACCCATCACCCCATATCCTATCTCTTATCAAGACCTCCAACACCACATGTCAATTAATGAATGTAATTGTAGACAAAAACATTTAAAAAATACCATCTTTATGGCACAACCACTTATCTATCCAACCAATAATGATAATCATAGCCTGAATAAAAAAATAAAACAAAAAATCTACCAGTTTGGCATGACATCATTCATTTAATATAGCCTTATTATAGAGGAATAAATCAAAGGATCTAATCCCCTACTTATACATTGACAACTTATCATCTTTCTTTGAAAGCAAAAAATATCCTATATCAAGTAGAATCCATAAAATCATGAATTACCAAGGTAGAGGACTTGGTCTATATGAGAAAGGAACCCTAGAACCCATCCCTTTCAATGTAAACAAAGGATCCCATGTCATTGTCTATGAACCATCTATAAATCCATGTAAATATGTTAGTGAAACTTATATGATTTTTGAGAAAACATCATCCAACATTGAAACATACTACATTTATAGTCCCTATGAGGATCATGTTGCTACCAATTATTTCATTGATATAACCCATCATTCTATATGATTAATTTAGATTATAGAGGATTAGATAGAAATCCATAAACATTCTAGACACAAATCTCTCCCTATCCAAACTAAAAAACCTCTTATTGGAGTAAAAGCAAAGGTAAATTGAATGCAAACTAAATAAAACATATTTAAGTTATTATACCTAAAATTTGAATGTGATAAACTTCCTCTTGATGCTATGGATGGTTCCAAGGACTTGATCAAATTCTTTATTCTTGATTTTTTGGATTGATCTTACTATTGGATGGTGGATCTTGATCTTATTATAATGCCCAGTTCCTGATAAGGGAGGTGTGGGGGGGCAATATCCCCCCACTAGGGTCTCCATAGCAGTCAAGTGTGGGTGGAGATAATACTTAGAGCCCCCCGACAGGGGTTCGGGGTAGTACCCCCAAAGCAAAATTTTGTGAAAAATGCATTTTAAAATATTTTAATTTTGTAGTAAATCTAGACCATCACTATTAAGTCACATATCTAATGGTAAAAATTATGTTGGTGCATTTTTGCCTTAATAAGTAACCCTCCTTTGATATGAGGGAACTATAATCATGATGGTACAATGTGCGTGAGTGAAGAGAAGATTGTAGTGGATGTATTACAAGTTTTATCCCTTCATTTTTTAGACTGAATAAGAGAAGAACTGGCTATTTATGTGTGGATGTATCCCATTTTGGGTGAACCATGTTAAATTTATGTTTCTCTTGTGTTGTGTTTCCTACATTTTATTTCCATCTTTATTTCATTAATAGTGTTATGTATTCTATATTCCTAACACTTACAATGCCAAAGCTTACAGTAGCATGAGATTAATAGATGTTTAATTGTTGATGATAGAGACAAGGTGGTGTAAATGTGATAGTGTTATTCAAATATGATTAAGTTACATGGGAGTGTAAATTTTTATATAGGATTTGATGGAGTGAACCAATGGATATATTTCATCCATAGAGGATGTGTTGATGCCTCTATGTGTATCATAAGTGATCTTAGTGTTTAAAGAACACTTATCATTTTAGAATTCAATAAATTTAAAGAATGAGTTTTAGGTTATGATAATTGAATTATCTTTGATGAAGTAAAGGCAGAGCGAGCAGACTGTTCCACAATATTTATTGGTGGTTGGGAACCACCATGGTCTGTTTAACAAAATTTGTGAAAAGCATGAAACATCTATGCTATTATTAGTGAATTATGATCAAACTCTAAACTAAAGATTAATCTAAATGAATATTTACAATGGGGCTTAAACTAGGGTGATCTATTTAAAAAAGAAGCAAAAAGGAAAGGTAGGGCAGAAAGAAAGTATGTCAGTGTTGATCTTTGTATCAAACATCATGACAAGGCTTAAATTCCAACTGAACATGCATTTAACCAATGTATAATGTAAAATAGCATATACTCAAATCCTACTACACACTAGGCAAGTATATAAGGATAATATGAAAAAATACAAGAACTAATTTTGCTTTAAATATTAATTACTGCAATCAAATAGCATTTACACATGTTTATGCAGAACAAATAAAATGAATAAAATTCAAAGACATTTAACTAATCTATCATTGGCCCAAATTAGCAAACCTATATTGAAAATACACATCTAGAATTCTTAAAAACCCATCAAGTCTAAGACCTAAAACAGATAATTGAGAGAGAATCTATGATAACAATTCACACAAATAATTGAGACAAACTTTACAGTATTCCCTACTTGTATTAAATTGCTCCAAGAATTACAAAGTAGTTTTTGCTCTTAAAACTCCCCCTCTTTTTACAACAGACAATGCTCCTTTTAAAGAATGTAAGGAAGCATGTCGGTCAGTTGCATCAACTTACAAGTGTAAAAAGTAAGGACAATTATCTTTTTTACAAAGTTTCTAGAATACACTAGAGTTTTCCAAATGACCTGACCTTTAGGCAAATGTGCTAACAAATTTGCACATGCCTTTACAAGAGAATATTATATTTTTTAAATATTACAAAATTCATATGGAACATAATATTTCTACCTGGTTGGTGGGCCCTGTGTTGATGTAGCTTCTTATTTTGTTGAAGGATCTTTAGTCTATAGTGTTGGTCACTGATATACTGAAGATCAATTACTAGTTTTAAGAAAAACTCTTGTCTATGGCATTCTAAGTCTTTAAGGCCCTTTTCAACCTTTTTCATAGTTTGTTTGATTCCCCTCACATCTATTTTCTCTTCATAGGAGAGAAGTAGACCCATGAATTTTTTATTGCCTTTAGTTATTTAGTTTTCTCCTTGTTTTCTTACTTCTTGCATGAATTACAAGGTCCTTTGTTTGAACTCTTCATCTCCTATGAGACCCAGTGGGCTGAGGGTTGTGGGCTCTTTGATCAAGTTTTCTAGGATATGAGACATTTCACCTTCTTGTTGCTTGAAGTCTTTAGCAAGGTTTTCCATATCCTTGGACCAGTTGTCTAGGGCCTCAATTTTTTCAACCAATATGGCCATAACCATATTAAAATGTGTCTTTCTGATAGTTCTAAAACCTAGGACTATATTATTAGATAGGGCCTTAATCAGTTCCCTCACTTGGAAGCTTGTAACCTACCATTGGCCAACTTGGCTTATTGCTTTAGAGATTTATATCCTTATTTCCTTTTATCTTGTTCTAGCTTTCTTCAAAGAGCTAAATAGTCCTACCATGACATCTTAAAATTTATTAAACTATTCTTCATGAATGGACAACACAATGACCTCTTTTAAATTCTTGTTTTCTTATAGTAAACCCTTGATCATTATTTACAACTGATCATTTTGATTCTAGGCTACTTTAAAGATCTTTTATTCAAATATATTATCTTTTCTTGGCTTTTGTCCAGCTATTGGAGTTAAATTGGCAAATGGTTTAACCTTTTAGAAGGTGAACTCTTCACCTCCTAACATATCCCTTTTCTCAATCACTCATTCCATGTTGGTAGATTCTTGATTAACCCTGATTCCTACTGATGATTCAGTCACTTTTGGAGTAGGGATCTCAACTTATGTCTCACTTGAAGCTATGGGAGTATCCATTTGAATGCCACCTGACCCCTCAGGGGTAGTCATATTTCTCTCTTTCTCTTATTTCTATAGCTCATAATCTAAGGTTTGAGTTCCTCATGAACATGAATGTCTACTGACTTTGTGATTGCCCAATGGTGGTGCATGGTTGGTATCTTTTGAAGCTTTTCATATAGAAACCACTCAAAAATAGTTGGTTCATGAATTGGGTTCTCATCACTAAAGATATTAACCTCACCCAAAGGATGAGTGAAGGTTAGTCTGGGTCTATTTGGTCCTATAGAGACTAGTGCCAATTCAACCTTTCTCTTTTGTGGGGGAGCAATAGGAACTAGGTATAATGCTATCTCTTTTCCTTTATCCTTTTCTGCCTATGATTTTTCCTTGGTTTAGGGCTGAGGTTCTTCCACTTATTCCCCTTCTTCATCTGACCCATAGGTGCTGGCTAATGTTTGTAATGCATCTTCCACTATTTCACCTAGATCCAGTGCAATTACATCTATATATTTAATAGGAGATTGGTCTTTTAGGCTAGGCTAAAGATGATTCCCCTTCACCAAGTCTACTTTCTTCAATCCTCTATTCAATTTTCACTTTACGTTTTTGTATAACCTGTGTCTCAAGTTGTTATGTTTTTGTATGTTGTTGTGTTAGAGGAGGTCTACAAGATTGACCCCCAAACAGGTGGTACTACCTCAGACCAAGTTTCCAAATGTCCTCATTTCCCTTTTGATCTCTCATCAACCTTGATTTTGGGTTGCTATTGAATTTATTCAACCTTGTTAGGAATTCATAGAAGGATGAATATTTTTTGTACATACAGTCATAAGCACCTAGGTGATGCTCATAAGGCACATTTATTTGTTTGGCCTGCAAATGCTTTGTGACCTTATCATTTAGGTCCCATTGCCTCAGGTCATCATATTACAATTTGAAAGAGGATCTATGTCTAAATATCTTCAATGTCATTACAATACTAGAAGATGATCCTACTAATAGCCAAGGGTGAAATATGTAGCAATCATTTCTTTTTCTCTCTATAAACACCACTATAACATTGCATATTTGAAATGCAACTTCCTTCTCAGCTAATTTATTTAGAACATGGACTGATAACCTCAATCAAGTGCATTGTGTTCCATCAATCTAGATGACTGTGCAATCTAAGTAAAACCATATTTCCCCAATGGATTTAATGGATTTCTTTGCCAATGGGCTGATCATTAGCATAGGGTTCCCTATTATGGACTTAGTCAAATAAGGATAGATGAAATCACATATAAAATGAATATGGTCTCTGTATTTAAATATATGTAGTTTGGAGTAAAACTAAGACATTATTTGTGTCATCTCAAGACACCATGACCTAAAGCTAGGGATCTAAATTATGGCAAGTAAGGCATCTATGAGGTAAGACATCATATAGAATTCTCTCCTAGTCCTTTTCTTGACTACAAAGATCTATCTACATAAGCATGTGTTGATAAATTCACCAATAGGAGGTGTTAGCCCCTTTTCAATCATATAATAGACTAGGGGCACCCATATGCTGTTAACATAAGTGGTTGTGGGGCTTCCATAGAGTCTATTCATCAGGGTCATTACTACTCTAATTCTAGGTTGGAATTGGTTGATGGGAATGTTCCCACTAGGGTTAGAAAACACATGGTTTACAGAATACATCCATGGTGCTAAGATGTTTTTGAGGTCATTTTATTTATCTTATTCAACGAGTGTCGACACATCTACCTGGGTCTTGGAAATAGTTTATTAGTTCTCAAATATAATGGGGGACACATAGGTAATGAATTTATGAGTACACTCATTAATTATCATACCCTTTTCAATTTTACATTCTTTGAAAATAGGGAGAAGGACATCTATATAATGAATTACCTCTGGTTTAGCTACTATGTGGTGAAGGCTTGTCATTTATGCTGAAACCATGTCATAATACCTTGTCTTGAATGATGTAATCTTCTTGTCTTCTTTGGTTATGGGTTGTAATTCCTCAATTATCCAAAAGATCTTGGACCAATTATTTTCTCCAGTGTTCAAGGACACGGTGTCAAGTACTGTGTCTTTAAAGACCCTTATTTTTGAGTCTATGGTCAAATATAGCTCAGTGCCCTCTCTGTGTTGTTTTTGGGCTGCCATGACTATGAGTTTTTCAAATTGCTCACTAGTGGTCTACAAATTATCTCTAAATCAGTTTGTACTTACTCAAATGACAATTGAGTTTTTTTTGGTTTAATTGTGGTTAATTTGGGATCAAATTAGGGATTTAAGTAGAAGCTAGGGATTTTTTACACCTTTAATGGTGATGATTTACTTGGAATTAGGCATATTCATGCCTTATATTTGATTTAGAACTTTACATTTATACATTTGCTTTTACAAGCCCATAAAATCTCTAGTTTTGTCATCTTGTGCCTATGTGGCATCTATGTGGCATCTTGATGGTAACTTTCATGGCACTTTTTCATAATTATTTTAAAGGATTAGTTGTTGCCTTTTAAAATCTACCTTTTGTTTTTCACCATTTAATCTTTGTGTACGGATCAATGCAAACTGTTGAATTTGATCTTGGGACTTGCATGTTGTTGGCCCCTATCTATATCAAGCTTCATGGTTGTGCCACTTGGTAATTTTGTAAGTCTTCAAAGCTCTATACATTGCTAGTCTATGTGTTAACATGATTCCACCATGTGGTGGTCTCACATTTACCTAGAGCTTTGCTAAAAATTCCATCTTGGTTTTGCATCATCTAATCTTTTTTATTTGATCATATGCGAGCTGTAGATTTTGCAAATGTACATGAACTTTAATCATTATTGGGACATAAAAAGAACTTAGGATAAATAATTTAGGATATAGTTATATTTTGTGTTCATAAACATGAAATGAACTTTAGACCAAAGTTTTTTTTAGGCTAAGTTTAAAACACATTAAAAGGGGGGCCTGAATAACAAAAGGATCTAATGTAAGGTTTTAACCTAGGGTTTTACCATGTTAATGAACATGTTAAAACTTTAGATTAAAAGTTTTAAGCTAAGTTTTATGGTAATGGGATTTTTTTTAAAACTAATCCCATTAGGCTCAAAAGACCATAGGGCACATATAGACTAAGGTTAGGGTTAATGTTTAAAAACATGACTAGATTCTAGTATGATATTAAAGCTTAGCCTATGTAAATCTAAACCTAGTTATAATGATCTTGAGTCTAGACATGGATTTAAATAAACTAGATTAATCTATGGAAGATCAATTTTGACATTGAGATGCAAGTCTTAAGTGCATTCATATTCTAAGTGAAATTGTCTCTTAAGCTAAATTTTGATGGTCTTATAGATGTCAATGACAGCCTCATGGGCATTAATGACGTTCATTCAAACATTTAAATTAATATCTAATAATGTTTCATATGGGGATAAAATTTAATGACCTCATGAATGTCAATGATGGCCTCATGGTCATAAAATGATAGGCATGAGAGTGTCAAATTTAAGTCCTGAACATAGTTGGTCCAACAAAAGCTTGGGTTTAATATGCTCCATCAAATTATATCTTATGATTAAGTGAAAACTATATATCATGATCTAAATAGAAGCACATTATTTGTCCCTACAGTCATAAATTAGATCAAGTTAGCTCAGGGTTGTATATAAAAATTAGACTAAGTCATAATCCTAAGTCTTTGAAACATAATAAAATGATAACCCCTTGAATAATTAAAAAAATCATAATGCAAGATCCTATCCCAAGGTCCTTTTGATATTGAGTTTGAACATGGGAGTGCCACATGGAAACTCTATGGGGCTCTTGAGCTTTGACTCTATTGACCCTATGAAGAGTCCGCAGAGTGTTGATTTCTGTATGGGCTCCTACAAGCCGTTGACTATGATCCAAGTGATTGAGTGAGATTATATTGATGGATTAAAACTTTTTTTTCAGGTCTCTTTTACTCTATCTGATCAAGTTTGCCTGATGAAGCGTGAATCATCAATCCTATAAAAAGTAAGATATTTAAGTTAGAGCTCAGGACAACATAAAAACTTAGGCTAAAGTCTTAGGGCTAAGGTCTCATTTATGTTAAAATCATGAATGGGGCCTTAAGACTAAGACATTAGGATAAGTACTAAGAGGGACCATGAAACATAAAGTGAGGCCAAGCTAGGAAAGTAAAGGACCCTACAAATATGAAAGTTAGACCTGGTTTTAAAATATAAGGGAATAAAGGAGGGCAAAATATAAAGGGACCAAACATGATTTTTAGGCTAAGGCTTGGTCCTATTTTTAAAGAAACATGATTAACTTTTAGCATAAAAATTAAACTTAGTTTATTTCATTTTTTAAAGTGTTCTTGCCAATTTTACTTTCACAAAATTTGGATTTAAACTAAAGGATCTAAGTAAAGGTTTTGAAATGAGGGTTTCAAGGCATTCAAAATATGGATTTAATATTGATTTCTTACAGACCAAAAGTTATTAAAATCTTGAATGAGGATTAATATGTAAAATTAAAGTGTAATCCACTCGATGAGGGTCCCATGAAACGTATAATTGAAGCATGAAGATCCACTGTTAGCAATATTAGGTGAAGTTAAATCAAGATCATGAATAATTAGGCCACCCTTATTAGGTGTGTATGATCTTCAAATACAAATAATCTACAAAACATGCCAATTTTTTAGTTTTAAGGTTTAAATTTTCACAAGGGTCCCCATTTTTTAGAAATGGGGGTATGTTGTCCTCAATAAATGGTGACCTTTGGGAGAACATAGAAATATGTTAGAACTTAGAGACTCTTGTTTAGATAAATAACTAGGTCACTTATTCCACTTGACCAGTGTCATTATTAAGATTAGTTCATGGTTGAAATAAACCTTGCATCTGTAAAATTAGGATTAAACATCAAAACATAGCCATGCTATGTGTGTGATTTGATTCCACTTACTGTTTATCATGAGATTTAGGGGAAAACTTCCAAGTTTCAAGTCTTTAATCATTAACCTTGACATGGAGCATGTTTGGATAGTCATTATGCATCATGCTCTTAGTTTAAGGAAGGCTTGGGCATTGCTCTACTATCAGCCAGGCATCCATAGCCTCAACAGAGATGCCTTTGGATCTACTCACAACCTTGTTCCACTACTAGCCATGCATCCATAGCCCTGATGGAGATTATCAGAATCACCTTTACTTCAAAAGATTTTGATTTTGCAATAATCTCTTGTTTTTGTATTTTTATATCTTTTGGTATTTCTAGCAAAGGTTGGGAACTAGGATATCTAGGGTTAAGGATTTTGTCAAGTGTTTGATCTTTAGACAATCACCTATGGTTGCAACCTTTGTCCCAGGTAAGGATAATTGTTAAGTGTAAACATGACTATGCCTTAATAATTTAATCTTTCATTTTACATTTACAATTCTTATTAAAATTAATTTTAGATCAAAACAATGTTTAATTCCTTATGGAATAGTTAAACTATTCACCAGTCCTTACCAGTTTCTTTAAATTATAACATCAATGTCATATTTAAATCCCATAGTCATCACATCCTTAAGATCCATACCTATATTTCTAAACTTACAAAGTTCTCTGAGCAATCGAGTAAACTTTGGGTTGAGGGTTGTCTTAAAGGACTTATTAGAAGAAAGAAACAAAGAAATAGAAAGCAAACACACAATGGAAAGCAACAATGCAAGAAGTAATAGAAAAGAAATAAAATATATAAAAACTTATATACAAACAAGGGATAGGAAGGAAAGGAATAAAAGGGAACTAAACTATCCTACCTAAACTAATTCTAACCATCCTTATAGATTTACTTCATGAAGATCCTAGGTGGAACAACAAAAAAGTAATGCTTGAGATATTGCCCATTGGTGGACAGTGTGAACTATTCTCCTTGTAGAAATTTAAATTTTAAGGTGTTATCTCCAACTATTTATGCAATATGATAGGGTCCAATCCATAGAGGTGTGAATTTACCATATTTTTCCTTGGGCGTAGATGCCTTATCCCAAAGAATAACTAAGTCTCCCTGCTTGAACACCTTGACTTTTGATCACTTATCAAACCATATTTTTACTATGGTCTAGTGACTACTAAATTTGGTAAAATCTTCTTCTATGGTATCCTCCATCTAAACTATGTCAAGTAGCCTTGAGTTTTCAAATTCATGGTCTTCCTCCATATACTCTTGCATAAACTTGTAAGTTGGTAGCTTAAGTGTGATGGGGAGTATGGGATCTTGGCCATATAAAAATAAGATGGGAGATACTTTAAGGGCCTATTTGACTCTTTTTATGTCTACCCAAAGGTCATATTTAAGGACCTTATACCATGTTCTAGGTTTGTCTATAGAAGACTTCTTAATTTCCTTCATCAAGTTCTTATTCATTGATTCAGACATTCCATTACCTTGAGGGTAATGGTTGGATGAGAACTTAAGGATAATACAATTATCATATGCCCACTCTATCATTTCTATGGATATGAATGCAAACCCATTTTCACATACCAATGAGAGTGGAGTCCCAAATTTGGTGCATATGTTTTCTTCTAACAACTTGATCACTTCTTTAGTTTTATATTGTTTGGTATTTATTACTTAAATCCATCTAGTGCAATAATCCATAGCTGTTAGAACATATTTGTGACCTTTTGATGAGTTAGGATTGATGACTCCAATGAAATCCAACCCCCACTAGGCAAAATTTTTATCAATCATGATTGGTTGTAAATTTATGGCTACCTTTGGCTCTTTTGTGCTAAAAATCTACAATGAATGGCATTCACTCACATGCTTATGAGCATCTTTAAAGATGGTGGTCCAATAGTAGTTAACCCTGAGGATCCTATGAGTTATTATCCTTCTAGAGGGATGCCCACTTTCCAAATTTTCATGAAATGTGCTCATGATCTCGGAAGCCTCTTCCTTGGATACACATTTAAGTACACACTTTCAATTGTTTTTTGGTATAGGATTCCATTCTTGATCAGATAGTGAGCTACTTTAAACCTTAGGGCTCTTTTCTACTCCTTGGTTAGTCCTACAAGACAAGTGCCATTAATCAATAAGTAAATTATGGGATCATACTAGTCACTAGGTTGAAAATTCTATTGATCAACATACATAATACTTAGTTTGGGGTTAGTATTGGAAATAATTTGAATCAGACCTTAACACCTTACCAATTTTGTAATATTCATCTCTATGTCCTATTCTTTAAGAATAGACATCCACTTACCTCTTGTCTTTCCAAGTTCACATTGGCTTAACATTAACTTAGTGGTTAATTTTAGTAGAATGGCATGTACTTTATTCCTAATAATATAGTGCCTAAAATTATTGATGGCTTTGACTAATGCAAAATCTTGTTTATCTATTAAAGGATAATTTAACTCAACATTTTTTAAGTTAGTGTTATGAAATCAATTGGATGGTCATACCCATCTATCTTCTAGGTTAAAATAGCAACAATAGCGTGATCAAAGGTAAAAGAGTAAAGAAAAAAGTCTTTTGAAAAGTTTAGACTTATCAAGACTGGGGCTTGACTGAATTCCTCTTTGATGTCCCCAAAGGCCTTCTTTGATTCCTCATTCCATGATTGGTTTGACAATTTTTGCAAAGCTAGAAATGAATTTTCTCACAAAGTTTATTTTTTCAAAAAATGATTTCATTACTTGTTTACTTTTAGGAGGTTCTATCTTTGATATAGCTTCTATTCTTTTAGGATCTATATAAATATATGTTTAGTAATAACATGACCTAAAAACTTTCCCTCAATGACACAAAAAATGATTTTCTTGGGGTTAAGGGAAATTCCATACCTTATGCACCTTTCAAATACCTATTGTAAATGCATGAAATGGCCTTCCCTATTCTTAGATAAAATAGTTAGATCATCCATGTAAATTATGATCCATTTATAAATCAAACCTTAAAAGGCATGGTTCATGGCTCTATGTAATGTAGCTCCTATGTTGATCAGCCCAAAAGGCATTCTCTTGTAGGCAAAGGTTCCCAACTTGGTTGTAAGTGTTGTCTTCATTATATCTTCCTTGTTCACTAGCACCTGATTGTATCCTAAAAAAATATAGAGGAATGACATCATGGCAGAACCAGAAACAATTTGTATTACTTGGTCAAGAGATGAAAGAGGATAATTATCATTTTCAAATGCCTTATTCATATTTCTAAAATAAATACACAATCTAATTTCACCATTATTTTTCCTAATTGATACCAAATTGGCAACCCATGTAGAATGTCTAATGGGAAATACAATTCTAGCATCTAATAATTTCTTGACTTCTTTGAAAATCATGGGTTCTAAAATAGGATTTACAAGCCTTTGCTTTTTCCTGAAAGGTTTGCAATTATCTTTAAGAGGTATGGTATGGGTGATGACCCTTGGATCAAAAATATTCAAGTCATCATATGACCAAGCTATTATATCTTTTTACTTTGCTAATAGTTCCTTGGCTCTTTTGTTTTCAACATGTATATAGGCTTTTCCAATGTTGACTAGCTGAGGTTGATCTTGAGGTCCAAGATCAACTATATCATAATCCTTACCATTTACTTTAGGAATCTTAGATGCCTCAACTAGCTTACCCTGATCAAACAACCTTTCTAAGGTAATCATTCTCTTGGGGATCTTGTTGTCCTTTAGTTGAATGATTTTGCCATCAAATTTGTCTTTAAGGGTGGTTTCATCAGCCTCATCTATGATCTATGACTCAAATTATCCTAAATTGGTCATGAATTTTAGGATTTGTTGGTCATCATTAAAGACCTATAGATAGTTTACATTATCTATGATAGAAGGACAACATATCAACTCAATGCTAAAGTTTGGTGAGTCCTAGTCAAGCATGAGATTAGTTGTAGTAGAGGCTCGCTCATCAACAGCTTTATTTTCATCCATAAGAATGGAAATAATATTTAAATCATCAAAAAAATCAACTAAATCTGAGACCCCAAATTTTTACCTCTTAAGGTATGACAATTTTCACTGATACGTATTCTTTACCTGATTGACTACTAGTTCTAAGTCACTATAAACCAATAGTTCCTTGACTTTGTTTTTTATGGAAAATTATAGCCCTAGGATGAGAGACTCATACTCTACAATATTTTTGGTGCATGGAAACTAAATTTTGTAAGAATTATGATATTTATTACCAAAAGGGTCAGTTAGAACAATGCCTACCCTAGACCCAGATTTACACTTGGCACCATCAAAATGCATCTTTCATAATCTAGGAATGATATGGGAAGGTTTAGGATCACCTAATTTGATAGTTTCAAGAGTGAAGACCCCTAAATTAGATTCAATTATGTTTCATTCACTACATTGTATTCAGTGATCATATGTTTCATTATAGGCTCTCTTTCAACTCTAATCTAGTTTGGAATTCCTTTCTAAGGTAGCCACAAATGTGAACAGTCTATGGACATATATCCATTTAAAGCTTTTGTCCATTATCTACTTAAAATTAGTCTATAGGTATCATAAATATCCACCACTTGTATGTCTATGAATTGTTGGAATCTTAGTTAAAAATTTAGTTGCATGTGAACATTTAACAATTCCCCAATCACTTTGACCCTAGACTTATCTAATTGGGTAACAAAACTATTAGATTTAAAGGGGATCAAAATAAGCTATTTACAAATACCTACATGCATGATATTTTTAGAGGCACCATAATCCAATAAATAATTATGCAAGTTCTTACCAAACATTATGATCATAAGCAAGAAGGGTGGAGACTTTGTCTTAGCTTTTTACATAGCAACATTGGCATTATCAGCTTTGGGTGGATTTGTAGGTTTTTTAGATAATGACTCCAACAATAGATCCCTTTGTTTAGTTATTTGTGTCAATTAATGTTAATTAATGTTAAATTTAATTTTCTTCATTCCTCCACAATATTGTAACCAGTCCTATTTGAATAATTAGAAGCATCAGTACAATCCTTATAAGTAATTCCCTTTGGAGGCTCTATATTATTATTTAAATTAATATCAAGGTGGGTACCAAAGTTGTTTGGAGGATTTGAAGTAGTCAAGGGCTACTTCTGATCCCTATTCTTCAGAGGATATATCTTGTTTAGGAACTACTGAAAATCTTGGATTTCTTTAGGAACATCATCAGGTTTATTATCTTCTTGGAAGGGGAAGTCAAATGTTTCCACAATGAAATCCTGGTCAGATGATTCAGAATATCTTGATGTACATGCACCTTGTCTTTATTAGGCACTACCTTAAAAGTGTCCAAATCTTCTTGAAATGCTTCAAAAGCTTTACATAACTCAATGCAATCAATTTCTCCATGCTTAGTAGTATATTGAACTCTACAATAATCAGGTAAAGCAATATCAATAAGGTTTATATCCATTATTTTCTTATCAGAAGATGATTCATTGTTCTTATTTTTATGAAAGATATCATTCTGAAACCTATTATTTGGTCTATTAAACCTTTGGAAAGAGAAGTTTATACCAAAACTTTCTCTAGTATTGCCAAATTGCTTTTGCAACTGAAGGAAATCAATACTAAGCTTTTGTACCATCTTTAATATAAAGTCATTCTCACTCTTACGAGTTTCATAGCTATGAACTTGGTTAGCATCAGAGGTTGGTACTAACACTTTTTGATCTTTTGGACTAGACCCAGTTGTAGGATGATTCAAGAATCCTAATTTCTGGTTAGGGGTAGCATGGTTCTAGGGTAACTAGTTCAACACTAGGATCTAATTTAAGGATAGCCTATTTTTATTATTTTTAGGAAATATATTTAAGGTGGGTATATGTGGATTAACATTTGGGATAGAATAATCCATTTGTCCTTGAGGTTGAATTTGATCATTAATGATCACTACTTTAGAATAGGCACAAGCTAAGGTGGTTATGACTAAAAGAGATCTCTTCAAGAACATAGAAGTCATAGGATCTATTAATTATAGATTTATAAATCCAAAAGATCATCAGGTTTGTAAGGATCTATGGTTTGGCTATGTATATTTTGAAACTTGGCATTAAATGCTCTTATGGACTCACTAAAATCTCTTTTGATGGTGGTAAATTGTTGGTATAGGATACAGGGACTAATAACCTTGTCAAATTGGTCAATAAAGACATTGTTAAAACCATCCTAGTTGGTAATGTAATTGTCAAGAAAATTAAGAAACCATTCATATGCAGCATCCCTAAATGTAAAAGGAAATAGCCTACGTGCTACATCTTCATGAGTGACATTTAGTAATCTTAATGTAGCTTTAAATGATTTAATGTGTTCTTCTATAGTTACAACACCATTGGAACTAAACATTAGCAAATATTTCTCAAGATTATAGGGGAGATCATGTACTACACCTGATACATTGATGGAAGAATCACCTAACCAAACCATACCTTGATGAAGGTTGAATGCTAGAGTACCTTGTAGTAGTGAAGTTGGAAAAGACTTTGAACATCTATGCCTACCTTTGTCTTGCCCAACTTTCCTATGGATTTCTAGTTCAAGCAGAGGCTCCCTTGTTTCTAAATATGACCTTGTTCTAGTTCTAGATAATTCCAGCTTGAGAACTTTTAATAGTGTTTTAAATATGATGTGTCAAGTTAAGATTTATAAAAAAACCAAGGTTAAACTTGTACATTAAGCAAAATTTTCAAGGATTCATGTAAAAGACAACAAAATACTAAGATATTCAACTAAACTATATCAAAAATATGTCTAAATACATAAATATGATTTATATTTACACTTTAAGCTCAAATGACCTCAAATTTGTAAAGGATATACCAATATTTGATCAAAATAAGATATTCTAACCTCAAATACTCTAGATTCTTAGATCTTATACTATCCTTAACAAAATTAAGCATCTATCTTTGAAGAACATTGATCTTTGTCCAAAGGAAGCACAAAGATGGGTCAAATACCACAAAGATCGATGATCTTTACACACTTGAGAAAAGAATTATGCAAATATATAAAGATAACACAAACCTTAGATTAAAACACACCAAAACTAGTAAAGATTCTACAAATTCATAAAGATTTGTTAGTTGGCCCTCCTTCTAGTGCTAGCGGATTGGTTCCTATTGATGCCTCTGCGTGTATCATAGGTGATCTTAGTGTTTAAAAAACACTTCTCATTTTAGAATTCAGTAAATTCAAAGCATGAGTTGTAGGTTATGATAATTGGATTATCTTTGATGAAGTAGAGGCAGAGTGAGCAGAGTATTCCACAATATTTATATTGATTAGTGGTTGGGAACCATTATGGTCCATTTAAAAAAATATATGCAAAGTATGGAACATCTATTTTATTATTAGTGAATTAGATCAAACTCTAAACTAAAGATTAATCTAAATGAATATTTACAATGGGGATTAAATTAGGTTGATCTGGTTAAAAAAGAAGCAAAAAGGAAATGTAGGGTGGAAAGAAAGTATGTGATCACTGATCTTTGTCTCAAATATAATGACAAGGCTTAAATTCCAATTGAACATGCATTTAACCTGTATAATGTATAATATCATATACTCAAATCCCACTACACACCAAGAAAGTATCTAAGGATAATATGTAAAATTACAAGTAATAACTTATTTTGCTTTAAAGATTTACTAGTACAATCAAATAGCATTTACACATCTTTATGTAGAGCAAATAAAATGAAGCAAATTCAAAGACATTCAACTAATTTAGCATTGGCCTAAACTATAAACCATGTATTGAAGATACACATCTAGAGTTATTAAAAACCTTTCAATTATAAGACCTAGAACAAACAATTGAGAGAGAAGCCATGATAATAATTCACACAAACAATTGAGACAAACTTTGCAGTATTCGCTCCTTGTATTAAATTCCTCAAAAAATTACAAAGTACTTTTGGCTCTTAACACTCCCCCCATTTTACAATAGACAATGTTCCTTTTATATAATGTAAGGAAGCATGTTAGTCAATTGCATCAAATTACAAGTTTACAAAGTAAGGACAATTGTCCTTTTTACAAAGTTTCTAAAATACACTAGAGTTTTCCAAATGAATACTACAGTATATGAATCTTGTAGTATTCTCAACTTGTGTCTCACTTAAAACTCTAAGAGTATCCATTTGAGTGCTACCTAACCCCCTAGGGGTAGTCATTTTTCTCTCTTTCTCTTATTGTTGTAACTCTATAATCCAAATTTTAAGTTCCTCATGAACATGAATGTCTACTGACTTTGTGATTGCCCAATGGTGGTGCATGGTTGGTATCTTTTTCATCTTTCCATATAGAAACCACTCGGGAATAGTTGGTCCATGAGTTAGGTTCTCATCACTAAATATATTGACCTCACTCAATAGATGAGTGAAGGTCAGTCTGGGTCTCTTTGGTCCTATAGAGACTAGTGCCAATTCAACCTTTCTCTTCTATCGGGGAGCATGAGAACTAGGTCTAATGTTATCTTCTTTCCTTTATCCCTTTTTGCCTCTAATTTCTCCTCATTTTTGGGTTGTGGTTCTTCCACTTATCCCCATTCTTCATCTAACCTGTAAGCATTGGCTAGTGTTTATAATACATCTTCCACTATTTTACCTGGATCTAATGAAATTACATCTATATATTCAATAGGAGACTCTAGTCTTTTAGGTTGCGATGAATATGATGCCCCTTCACCAGGTCTACTTTATTCAGGCCTTTGTATAATCTACACTTCAAGTTTTTGTGTAACTTGTGTCCTTGGCTCCCATGTTTCTATATGTTGTTGTGTTGGAGGAGGTCCAAAATATTGACCCTCCAATAGGTGGTACCACCTCAGACCAAGTTGATAAATGTCATCATTTCCCTTCTAATCTCTCATCAACTTTGTTTTTGGGTTGATGTTGAGTCTCTTTAACCTTGTCAGGACTTCATATAAGGATGAATATTTTGTGTACATACATTCATAATCACCTAGCTAATGCTCATAAGGAACATTTATTTGTTTGGCCTTTAAATGCTTTGTGACCTTATCATTTGGGTCCCATTGCCTTAGGTCATCATGCTACAACTTAAAAAAGGATCTATGTCTAGTATCAGCTTCAACATTGTTCCAATACTAGAAGATGGTCTTATCAATAGCCAAGGGTGTAATATGTAGCAATCCTTTCTTTTTATTTCTACAAACACCATCGATACCATTGCATATTTGAAATACAACTTTCTGCTTAGCTAATTTATTTGGAACATGGACTAGTAACCTCAATGGAGTGCATTGTGTTCCTTCAATCTATATGATTGTGTAGTCCAAGTAAAACCATATGTCCCTAATGTATTTAATGTATTTTTTTACTAATGGGTTGATATGTAGAATAGGGTTCCTTATTATGGCCTCAATCCAATGAGGATAGATGAAATCACCTATCAAATTAATATGGTCTATGTATTTTAAGATATGTAGATTGGAGTAAAATTGGGACACTTTTTGTGTCCTCTTAGGAGACCATCACCTAAAGTTAGGGATCTCAATTATGGTAAGTAGGGCATCCAAGATGTAAGACATCATATATAATTCTCTCCTAGTCCCTTTCTTGACTGCAGAGATATGTCTACATAAGCATGTGATAATAAGTTCACCAAAAGGAGTTAGCCCCTTTTAAATCATATAATAGAATAGGGGAACCCATATGATATCAACATAAGTGGTTGTGGGGCTTCCATAGAGTCAGTTTCATCAGGGTCATTAATACTCTAATTTTACGTCAAAATTGGTTGATGGGATGTTCCCACTAGGGTTAGAAACACATGGTTTCTAGAATACAACGATGGTGCCAGGATGTTTTTGAGGTCATTTTCCTTATCCCATTCAATGAGTGTGGGTACATCTACTCGAGTCTTGGGAATATTTTAGTAGTTCTCAAATGCAATGGGGGACACATATAAAATGCATTTATGAGTATGCTCATTAATTAGCATGCCCTTTTCAATTTTACATTCTTTGAAAATAGGGAGAAGGACATCTATATAGTGAAGTACCTCTAGTTTAGATGATATGTGGTGAAGGCTTGTCATTTGTGTTGCAATTAGGTCATAATACCTTGTCTTGAAGGATGCAATCTTCTTGTCTTCTTTGGTTATGGGTTGCAACTCCTTAATTGTCAAAATTTTCTTGGACCAATTATTTTCTCTAGTGTTCAAGGACATAGTATCAAGTATTGTGTCTTTAAAGACCCTTCCTTCTGAGTCTTTGATTAAATATAGCTCGATGTCCTCTCTTTGTTGCTTTCAAGTTGCAATGACTATGACTTTTTCAAATTGATCACTAGTGGTCTATAAATTGTTGTTGGATTAGTTTGCATTGTTTAGATGATAATTGGGTTCTTTTTGGTTCGATTGAGGTTAATTTTAAATTTAATTAGGGATTTAAGTATAGGCTAGTGATTTTCTATAGCTTTAATGGTGAATATTTACTTGGACTTAGGTGAATTCATTCTTTGGATTTGATTTAGACCTTTGCATTTATATGTTTGCTTTTTTGAGCCCACAAAATCTCTAGTTTTGTCATTTTGTGCCCATGTGGCATATATATGGCATCTTGATAGAAAATTTAACAACACTTTTCACAATGCTTTTAAATAATTAACCATTGCCTTTTAAAATCTACATTTTATTTCATACCATCTGATCTTTGTGCATGGATCAACATAGACCTTTGATCTCAATTCTAGGACTTGCATGCTATTATTCCATGTTTATATCAGGCTTCACAGTTGTGCCACTTGGTAGTTATGTAGGTCTTTAGAACTCTGCATATTTACAGTCTATGCATTAACATTCTTACACCATGAAGTGGTCTTGTGCTTTCCTAGAGCTTTGTTGAAAAGTCCATTTTAATTTTGTGTCATCCTATCTCTCTTATTTGATCATACACAAGTCATAGATCCTATAAATACACATGAAATTTAATCAGTATTGGGACATATAAATAACTTAGGCTAAATACTTTAGGATATAGTTCTATTTTGTGTTAATAAACATGAAACAAACTTTAGACCAAAGTTTTTTTAGGCTAAGTTTGAAACACATTAAAAGGGGGCCCCAAATAACAAAAGGATCTAATGTAAGGTTTTAACTTAGGGTTTTACCATGTTAATGAACATGTTAAAACTTTAGATTAAAATTTTTAAGCTAAGTTTTATGGTAATGAGACCTTTCGTTAAACTAAGCTCATTAGGCTAAAAATACCATGGGGCACATATAGACTAAGGTTCAGGTTAATGTTTAAAAACATGACTAGATTCTAGCATGATATTCAAGCTTAACCTATGAAAATCTAAACCTAGTTATAAGGATTTTGAGCCTAGACATGGCTTTAAATAAACCAAATTAATCTATGTAAGATCAATTTTGATATTGAGATTCAATTCTTAAGTGCATTTATCTTTTGAGTCAAATTGACTCTTGAGATAAATTTTGACGGTCTCACAGACGTCAATGATGGCCTCAAGGGCATCAATGATGTTCACATGAACATCAAAATTAATTACTAATAAATTTTCATATAGGGCTAACATTTAATGGCCTTACAAATGTCAATGATGGCCTCATGGTCATTAAATGATGGGCACAAGAGCATCAAATTTAGGACCTGAATGTTGTTGGTCCCAAAGAAGCTTGGGTTCAATATGCTCTATTGTATTATCTCATATGAGTAAGAACAAACCATAGATCATAATTTGAATAGATGCACACTATTAGTTCCCTGAAGTCATAAAGTGGATTGAGTTAGCTTGGAGCTATATATAGAAATTAGACTAAGTCATAAGCCTAACTCATTGAAACATAATAAAATGATAAGCCCTTGAATAATTAAAAAAATCATAATGCAATATCTTATCCAAAGGTCCTTTTGATATTGATTTCAAATGTGAGAGTGCCATGTGGAAACTCTATGGGGCTCCTGAACTTTGACTCTATTTACCCTATGAAGAGTGCAGAAAGCATTGATCTCTATATGGGCTCTTGTGATCCATTGATTGTGATCTAAGTGATCGAGTGAGATTGGCTTGATGGATTAAAGCCTTTTTGTTAGGTCTCTTTCACTCCATCTAGTCAATGTTACCTGATGAAGCATGAACCATCAATCTTGTGAAGAAACAAGATATTTAAGTTGGAGATTGGGACAACATAAAAACTTAGGCTAAATTATTAGGGATAAGGTCTTATTTATGTTAAAAAACATGAATGGGGCCTTGGGACTAAGAAATTAGGCTAATTACTAAGAGGGACCATGAAACATAAATTTAGGCTAAGTTAGGAAAGTAAAGGACCCTGTAAATATGAAAATTAGACCTAGTTCTAAAATGCAAGGGAATAAAGGAGGGTAGAATATAAAGGGACCAAACATAATTTTTAGGCTAGGGCTTGGTCATGTTTTTAAAAAAATGTGATTAAGTATTAGCATAAAAATTAAACTTAGTTCATTGCATTTTTTAAAGTGCTCTCACCAATTTTATTCCCACAAAATTTGGATTTAAACTGAAGTATCTAAGCAAGGGTTTTCAAAGGAGGGTTTCAAGGCATTCATGACATAGATTTAATCTTCATTTCCTATAGACTAAAGGTTAGTAAAATCATGAATGAGGATTAATCTATAAACTTCAAGTTCAATCCACTTGATGAGGATCCCACGAAACCTATAACTAAAGCATGAAGTTTCACAATTAGTAATATTAGGAAAAGTTAAAGTAGGAATATGAATAAATAGGCCATGTTTATCAGGCATGGATGACCTTCAAATATGAATAATCTAAAAAACATGTCAAGTTTAGTGTTAAGGTTTAAAGTTGCACAAGGGTCCCTATTTTTAAGAAATGGGGATATGTTGACCTCAACAGGATGAAGATCCATGGTGGATTAATTTTCTAGGATTTAAAAATTCTTAGAGAATTATAGATGAGACTAGAGAGGGGCTCTAGGAAGCTTAGAGATTTATATAATAAATTTTGAGTGGTTAATTATGATTAGAAGAGGATTAAGGTGATTTTAGGAGACATAGTGGAGGTAGGTGAGAAGGAATTTAAAATTCCCAAAATATTATGTAAGTGGGAGTTTGTGTTAAGTGGAGTGTTAATAGAAATATTAATTGATGCATGGGATGTTATAAGGTTAATTAGATGTCGGAAATATGGATTAAATGTTAAGATGATATAGATAATATTAGTAATATGATGTTAATTAATGATACATAGTGGAAATTAGAATCAAATAATAAAAAAAATAGTAATGATGGAGGAATGGGTTAATTTTAGATGTATACATTTTCCCCTCTTTGAAAGGACATTACGATTGAAAGGAGTAATGGAATTTAAAATAAATCAAAATTTATGTGAGTTAGTAAATGATGAGAGGTAGAATGGGTGATGTCCCCTTGAGGGATCATGTGGGGATGAACCGAAACAAATGGCTACTCAAAATAAAATAAGGGGTGGGATGTGTGGATAGAATAAAGAGGGGTTGGGATGGATGTAATATATGGGATATATGTTTGGATATTATTTTGGATGGTATATGTGATTGATGTGACAAAATTTTGGGATCAATTATATTTATGATAGACCATCTAGATGGTGATATTGTAGAGGTTAACATGACACATGATGGTGGGAATATATAAAGGATGGATTGATCTGGATAATTGTATCTTGGAGGAAACTATATACTAGATTGCTTTGATGCTCATAACTATTATCAGTTGCATCTTGTTGCCTAAAAGGAGTGGGAAGTTCTTTCAAATTAGTTTAGGTGATTGGTTATAGACATGGTTGAGATTGGGAGAGTACTTGCCTGGGGGGCTAGTAGTGATAGTTAAGTTATATCAAGATTTACACTCAGTTGAAGGATGGGTTGGAGAATTGGTGTCGTAACATTGTTATATATATAAGCATTGGATTATATATATATATATATATATATATATATATATATATATATATATATATATATATATATATATATATATATATATATATCAGACTATGGGGACATGACATTAGATATCACCTAATGAGATAGTGATATATATATGGGAAATTGTTATGGGGGACCAGCAAGGACATGTAGGTGATGTAGTATTTTATATATGTGCATTATATGAGCTTACTTTAGATGATGTTACATGGATGACATATACATAGATTTAGTGGGGATGGGTAGAGGATGATAAGTATGTAGAGTATATATTAACAAAGTATTATTTGACAAGATGGCATGATATTATGATTGAGAGATATTGACTAGATAGGTTCTAATGGTAGTTTAGTAGATGAAAAGGTATTCCCCAGGGGCCACATGTATTTTATAGAGTGATGAGGGAGAGGTTTGTAATGTCCCCACTTTAATGGTTGACTTACTCAGTTTCCAGCATACCTACTATTTGTAGTAATTTAATAGGATGTAGCAGAGGCCAGTTTTGATGATTGGATTTGATACTCCTTGCTGAGAGCTTTTTGGCGAGCTATCACTTGCACCATTTGGAGTCTGGTTGCTAGTTTGTCTTTAGGCCTGAAGTGCTGTAAAAAGTAACATTTAACCCAATGGAAAGATATTAAGTGTTACTTTAAGTATTCACTTTATGGGGATGGTACCCAAGGGAGACAAGAAATATTCTAATGAATAAACTATTGCACATCCTTTATCCCACATTGCTCAAGTGAGCTAAGTTTCCCCTTGGAGAAAGGATAAAGGGAAGTGTTTGTGGCTTCTTGGGGGAGGTTGGATAAGAAGAAAAGAATTGTTGCACTTGCAGCTTATTTGGGAATTTGAGAACGTCCTTCTCATCTATAGCACTCTAGACATCAATCCTTGGGATTGGTCTTTGGAGTTTATGCTCTCAGCCACTGTAGCAGCCACGCCACTGTAGCAGTTGTGCCACTGTAGCAATCGTGCCACTGTAGTAGTCATGCCACTATAGTAGTCATACCACTATAGCAGCTCGTCACTATAGTAGCTCTATCACTGTAGCATCTTGTATGCAGCTAGGTGAGTTCATAGATTTTTACCTATAGAGTCTATAGTTTTTAGCTTGCAGAGTCCATAGTTTTTAGCCTACAGAGTCCATAGTTTTTAGCCTACAGAGTGCATAGTTTTTTGCCTGCAGAGTCTATAGTTTTCAGCCTACAGAGTCCATAGTTTTTACCCTGTAGAGTCTGTAGTGTTTAGCTTGCAGAGTCCATAGTTTTTAGCCTGCAGAGTCTGTAGTTTTCAGCCTATAGAGTCCATAGGTTTCAGCGTGTAGAGTCCATAGAAGTGGTCTATAGAGTCCATAGATTTAGCTGTAGAGTCTATAGAAGCTCCTGTAGAGTCCATAGATTTGGCTTCAGAGTCCATAGTTTGGATACAAAGTCCATATAAGTGGACCCGACAAAGTCCATATAAGTCCCTGTAGAGTCTGTAGATCCAGTCTGCGGAGTCCATAGAAAACCAACCTGCAGAGTCTATAGTTCCCCTGGTCAGAGATTAAAATGATCGCACCTTCGGCACTTGTTGGCATATCTGCTTGAAAGAATGTTCATACAATCACAGGAGTATTTAGTGAGTTACCATGTGATAAGCATTATACTTGTTTACTCATTGCAATTAATATAAATATAGTGTGTTAATTATTTCAGCTATGGGTATCAATGCTTGCAATTTTGTATTTATGTTTCATGCATTAGTCTTGTAAAACACAAAAAAAATCACTATGAGCAAACCATTCTAGAGTCATAAGGAGTTCTTGCTAGGTTGGTTTTAGGCACAATGGGGGTGCCCACTATAGTGGTATCAGAACCTATTTTTCCTGCCATCTGGTGAGGTTTCATGCATTCAACACATCAGTACTTCTTGAGGAGAAAATGGACAAACCCAAACTTACAAATTTTCTCAGAGATTGAAGAGGAAGGTGACCCTTTTTTAGCACCTACCATGGGTGATAGAGAAGGGGAAAGGGGAGAACCTATCACTAGGATGATGCTCAGTGATCTTGCCAAGGGTCAAAGGGAGCTATAGGTTATATTACAATAGATGTCTCTAGCAATTACACAACACTTGACTAGAGCAGATCAGGGCAATAATGCCAACTAGGGAAATAATGCTAACCAAGTAGGTAGATAGGGTAATGGAGGTAATGGAGATGCATCGATTAACAGAGGAACCTAGACATATGCTACAGTAGGTTCTTCTACTATAACACCACTCATGCCACAGTTCCCTCTGAGATAGAATGACCAGAATGATGTTGGTCCTACATAGTAGGAGATACAAGACCAAATACTGAAGGATTGGAGAAATGTTGGACCAAATTTTTAGGATGAAATGTCCTTCAGGGAATATATGGATGTTAGACTCAAGCATATGCCCATGAGAGGAAACAGGAAACAAAACTATGAGATGAGGAAGAAGTTGGGAAAGTTGTCTATTCCATATTATGATGGTATAGGGAAGACCTCAGCATGAACATGGGTCTAGAAATTAGACACTTACTTCCAGCTTAATCCCATGCTTGAGGAGGATGTGATTAAGTATGTTGCATTGCACCTGGATGGGAGTGCCCACGAGTGGTGGCACCATGATATGGTCACACTTGGCCATAACCAGATAGATACTTATGATGAGTTTACTGAGAGACTCATTGATATATTTGACACTAAGGACCTAGAATTGCATTTTAAGGATCTAACACAGCTTAAATAGTGGGGTTCTATGGAGGCCTATATCATCGAGTTCTAAAAGCTGGTAGTATTGGTGACCAATATATCTGAAAGGAGACTCATTGTCCTTTTCATGGATGGGTTTTTTGATCCCTTACAAGGATGGGTAAAGGGACACAACCCCTCTTTGCTACAAGAGGATATTAAGAAAACAAGAGACCTAGCATCTTCTTCCTACAGGAGTAAACTTCACTCTAAGGACTCTCATTTTAGGAAGGATAAGGAAAGGAAGATGTTTTAGAAGGACCCTCAATGGCCTAAGGGGGAAACTAAAGGGTTGGATGGTGACACCCTCAATGAGCTCAGGAGGAAAAAAACTATGTTTTCATTGTAGGGAGCCATGGAATATCTCCCATGAATGTCCACTTAAGGTGAAGGCTAAGCTAATGGAGTATTTTTTAGTAGATGAATCACCTTCTAAAGACAAGGAGTAGCATTCAGATTCAGAATCTAGTTAGGGTGATATCGCTGCTAAGGAGAGTTTGGATGATGAGAAGTCTCTCACTCAATTGATAGGGGTCCAGAAGGCCATCACCTTTAAGGTAAGAGGGATGATTCAAAGGCAGCACATGGTTTCATTGATTGACACAGGGGCAATGCATAATTTCATTTATGCAAAATTGGTGGCCAGGAGAGGCCTTCAAATTAAAGAGCATGCAAGGTTTAGAGTCATGGTGGCCAATGGCCACAAGTTATTATGCATCTAGAAGATTTCAAATATTCGCATCAGATTGGGAGGATATTATGAGTTGGAGGATGATTTATATGTAGTTGACATGGGCAATTATGATGTCATCTTGGGAATGATGTGGATGGCATCTCTGGTAGAGTTTACCTTCAACTTGGCTAAGTCAGAGATGAGGTTTCAACATCAGGGTAGGAAGGTAGTGCTTCGAGGTTTACCTAATGGGGGGCTCAGGGTGGTATCATCGAAGAGGATGGAATGGTTATTTAGACATGATGATGTAGAATGGGTAGCTAAATTTTTGATCATGTCTACACCTCTAGAGTAGCAAGATAAAATCTATTATCCAGATGTACAGGAGATCATTTCCAGGCATGAGAAGGTGTGTGGTAGCATTTCACATGGGGTTCCTCCCGAGAGGGTATAGAGCATGTTGTTGAGCTAGAGGAGGGGGTTAAACCAGTCATCATCACCCCTACCGCCATCCTAAAAAGCATAAGGATGAGATAGAGAAGTGAATAAAGGAGCTATTGGAGATGGGGCAATTAGGCCAAGCAAAGGCCCCTCTGCTTCAGTGGTTGTTTTGGTAAAGAAGAAGGATGGGACAATGCATATGTGCATTGATTATAGAGCTCTCAATAAGAAGACAATTAAGAATAGGTACCCCATCCCTAGGATTGATGAGCTAACTGATGAGTTACATAGAGCATGATATTTCTCTAAGATAGAACAATGTTCAGGATACCATCAGATCTGGATGCGAGTGGAGGATATAGAAAAAATTGCCTTCAGGTGTCACTATGGACACTTTGAGTTTTTGGTTATGCCATTTGGGCTAACCAATGCTCTAGCTACCTTCCAAAGTTGTATGAATCAGGTGTTTAGAGGGTAGATCCAAATATTTGTATTGATATTCTTTGATGACATCCTGGTATTCAGTAGGACATGGGATGAGCACCTATAGCAATTAGAGGAGGTGCTGGTCATTTTGGAGAAGGAGTCATTGTATGTCAAGGAATCAAAGTGTGAGTTTAGCATGACAAAGTTGCTCTACCTTGGCCATATTATCAGTACTGAAGGAGTTCAGGTGGATCCAGAAAAGATCAAGGTAGTTGTTGATTGGCCTACTCCAACTAGCCTTACAAAACTCAAAGGGTTTTTTGGATTATGTGGATTTTATAGGAGATTTGTGAAGGGATTTTCATAGACTACAACACCATTAACAAACCTCACTAATAAGGGTGATTTTTTATGGATAGAGGCAGCACAACAATGTTTTGAACATTTCAAGCAGGTGATGTCTTCATGTCTAGTTCTAGCTCTACCCAACTTCACAAAGCCTTTTGAGCTTCATTGTGATGCATCAGGTGATGGGATTGGAGTAGAATTGATGCAAGAGAAGCACCCCATTTCTTTTGAGAGTAGGAAGCTCTGAGGGGTGGAGAGGAGATATTCTATTTATGATCGGGAGATGTTGGCCATCATGCATGCCTTGGCCAAATTTTGATCCTACTTGGTTGGAGGGAAGTTTGTAATCAAGACGGATCACAACAGCATAAAGTATTTCATGGGCCAGCGAGACTTGAATGACAGGTAGCAGAAGTGGGTCACTAAATTATAGGCTTAAGACTTTGACATTGAGTTTTTTAAAGGGAAGAAAAATGTAGTAGCTGATGCCTTATCCAGAAGAAATCACATTTGTGCTCTTGCAGGGATTTCAGGAGATTAGTGGGTTAAGATTATAGAAAAATATGCCAAAGATGCTTGGGCTTTGGGATTGATTTTAATCACTATACAGAATGATCGCTATGAGGTGATAGATGGGTTGATCAGATTTCAAGATAGAATTTATTTGATTCCATCATCACACTTAATAGAGACGATACTGAGGGCATTTCATGATGCACCTATGGCTGGGCATCTGGGGGTTTTCAAGACCTACAAGTAGATCTGAGAGTGGGTCTCATGGAGAGGGCTCAAGGATGATGTTCAGAGGCATGTCAAGGAGTCTACAGTTTGTCAATAGAATAAGAAAGAGCACACATTTCCCACTGGTTTATTATAACCCTTACCCATTTCAGACCAGAAATGGGAAATCATTTCTATGGATTTCATCACTGGCCTATCATGAGTGTAGGGAAGAGATTGCATTTATGTGGTGGTAGACAGATTGATGAAGTTTGCTTTCTTTGCTATCCCCTCTTCTTATACAATAGCTCAGGTGGTAGATTTGTTCTTCAGGGAGGTTTTCAAGTTGCATAGGTTATCGAGATTTATTGTCAGTGACAGGGATAACAAGTTCATGAGCACCTTTTAGCGGGAGTTGTTCAGGCTGTGCGGTATAGACCTTACACCTGGCATGAGCTACCATCCTCAGACAGATGGGTAGATGGAGATAATAAATAAATGGGTGGAAGGTTATTTGTAGAACTATGTAACTACATAGCAGAGAGCCTGGGTTAAGTGGTTACACATGGGGAGTATTTTACAATACCATGCATCACATGACCATCAGGATGACTCCATTTATGGCATTATATAGGTATGAATCCCCAAGCTTCATGGATATGGTTTTGGGGGACAATAGAGTGCCCAAAGCTAAAGACTTGTTGAAGGATAGTCAAGATATCTTGAGAGTGCTTAAGGAGAATATACAACAGGCTCAAAATTAGTAGAAGTCGTATGTTAATCAACATAGAATAGAGTGCAGTTTTAAGGTAGGGGACATGGTGTATTTAAGGCTATAGCCATATAGGCAGTCATCGCTCAAGAAGAGCAGAGTATAAAAGCTAAAGCCTAGATTTTATGGCCCCTGTAAGGTGATTTGGAGAGTGGGTGAGGTCACCTATGAGCTTGAGCTTCCAGAGGGCAGTTGGGTGCACAATGTGTTTCATGTGTCTAGGCTTAAGAAGGCCATTAGTCAGAGTGTAGTGCCTTCTACAGATTTACCTCCTTTGGATGAGGAAGGGAAGCTCATGTTAGAACTCAAGGCTATTTTGGACACTAGAGAGAGGAAACTCAGAAATAGGATAGTGAAGGAGTATTTGGTCAGATGGAAAGACTTGCTAGAGGAGGATGCCACATGGGAGAGTGAGCAAGTTATTCAGCAGGCTGGGCTGAGATTGCTTGAGGACAAGTAATTTCAAGGGGGGCCGACTATAATGTCCCCACTTTAGTGGTTAACTTACTCAATTTATAGCATACTTACTATTTGTAGTAAGTTAACAGGACACAGTGGAGGCCAGTTTTGATGATTGGATTTGATACTCCTTACTGAGAGCTTTTCGGTGAGTTATCACTTGCACCATTCAGAATCCAGTTGCTAGTTTTTTTTGGCCTGAAGTACTGTAAAAAGTAACATTTAACCCAATGGCAAGATATTAAGTGTTACTTTAAGTATTCACTTTATGGGGATGGTACCCAAGGGAGACATAAGCAATATTTTAATGAATAAATTGTTGCACATCCTTTATCCCACATTGCTCAAGTGAGCTGAGTTGCCCCTTGGAGAAAGGATAAAGGGAAGTGTTTGTGGCTTCTTGGGGGAGGTTGGATAAGAAGAAAAGAATTGTTGCACTTGCAGCTTATTTGGGCATTTGAGAATGTCCTTCTCATATGTAGCACTCTAAACATCAATCCTTGGGATTGGTCTTTGGATTTTGTGCTCTCAACCACTGTAGTAGCCATGCCACTGTAGCAATCATGCCACTATAGCAGTCATGCCACTGTATCAGTCATAGCACTGTAAAAGCTCATCACTGTAGCAGCTCTGTCACTGTAGCATCTTGTATGTAGCCAAGTGAGTCTATAGATTTTTGCCTGTAGAGTCCATAGTTTTTAGCCTATAGAGTCCATAGTTTTTAGCTTGCAGAGTCCATAGTTTTTAGCCTGTAGAGTTTGTACTTTTTAGCCTATAGAGTCCATAGTTTTTAGCATACAAAGTCCATAATTTTTAGCCTACAGAGTCCATAGTTTTCAGCCTACAGAGTCTATAGTTTTCAGCCTACAGAGTCCATAAAAGTGGTCTGCAGAGTTTTTAGATTTGGCTGTAGAGTCCGTAGAAGCTCCTGTAGAGTCCATAGATTTGGCTACAGAGTCCGTAGTTTTGCTGTAGAGTCTGTAGAAGTGGCTTGCAAAGTCTATAGAAGTTCTTGCAAAGTTCGTAGATCTAGTCTATGGAGTTCATAAAAAACCAGCCTACAGAGTTTGTAGTTCCCCTGGTCAAAGAATAAAATGATCACACCTTCAGCACTTGCTGGTATATCTGCTTGAAAGAATGTTCATACGATCACGAGAGTATTTAGTGAGTTACCACATGACAAGAATTGTACTTGTTTACTCATTGAAATTAATATAAATATAGTGTGTTGGTTATTTCAGCTGTGGGTATCGATGCTTGCAATTTCATATTTACATTTCATGCATTAGTCTCGTAAAACACAAAAAAAATCACTACGAACAAACCATTCTGGAGTCATAAGGAGTTCCTACTGGGTTGGTTTTGGGTGCAATGGGGGTGCCCACTACAGTGGTATCATAGCCTATTTTTCCTACCATCCTGTGAGGTTTCATGCATCCAACACATCAGTACTTCTTAAAGAGAAACTGGACAAACCCAGACTTACAAATTTTCTTAGAGATTGAAGAGGAAGGTGACCCTTTTTCAGCACCTACCATGGGTGACAGAGAAGGGGAAAGGGGAGAACCTATCACTAGGATGATGCTCAGTGATCTTGCCAGGGGTCAAAGGGAGCTAAAGGCTACATTGAAGCATATGGCTCTAGTAATTACACAACACTTGACTAGATCAGATCAGGGCAATAATGCCAACAAGGGCAATAATGCTAACTAGGTAGGTTGACAGGGTAATGGAGGTAATAGAGATGCATCGATTAATAGAGGAGCCTAGACATATGCTAGATCAAGTTCTTATACTATAAGACCACTCATGCCACAATTCCATCTGAGATAGAATGACCAGAATGATGTTGGTCCTACACATCAGGAGATACAAGACCAAATACTGGAGGATTGGAGAAATGTTGGACCAAATTTTTAGGGTGAAATGTCCTTCAAGGAATATATGGATGTTAGACTCAAGCATATGCCCATGAGAGGAAATAGGCAACAAAACTATGAGATGAGGAAGAAGTTGGGAAAGTTGTCTATTCCATACTATGATGGTACAAGGAAGACCTCAGTGCGAACATGGGTCTAGAAATTAGACACTTACTTCCAGCTTAATCCCATGCCTGAGGAGGATGCGATTAAGTATGTTGCATTGCACCTAGATGGGAGTGCCCACAAGTGGTGGCACCACGGTATGGTCACACTTGGCCATAACCAGATAGATACCTATGCCAATTTTACTGAGAGACTCATTGAAAGATTTGACACTAAGGACTCAAAATTGCATTTTAAGGAGCTAGCATAGCTTAAACAGTTGGGTTCTGTGGAAGCCTATATCACTGAGTTCTAAAAGTTGGCAGTATTAGTGACTGATATATCTGAAAGGAGACTCATTGTTCTTTTCATGGATGGGATTTTTGATCCCTTGCAAGGACGGGTAAAGGGACACAACCCCTCTTCACTACAAGAGGCTATTAAGAAAACAAGAGACCTAGCATCTTCTTCCTATAGGAGTAAACTTCACTCTAAGGACTCTCATTTTAGGAAGGATAAGGAAAGGAAGACGTTTCAGAAGGACCCTCAATGGCCTAAGGGGGAAACTAAAGGGTTGGATGGTGACACCCTCAATGAGCTTAGGAGGAAAAAACTATGTTTTCATTTTAGGGAGCCATGGAATCTCTCCCATGAATGTCCACTTAAGGTGAAGGCTAAGCCAATGGAGTATTTTTCAGTAGATGAATCACCTTCCAAAGACAAGGAGAAGCATTCAGATTCAGAATCTAGTCAGGGTGATAACACTGTTGAGGTGAGTTCAGATGATGAGAAGTCTCTCACTCAGTTGATAGGGGTTTAGAAGGCCATCACCTTTAAGGTAAGAGGGATGATTCAAGGGCAGCGCATGGTTTCATTGATTGACATAGGGGAAATGCATATTTCATTGATGCAAAATTGGTGGCCAAGAGAGGCCTTTAGACTGAAGAGCACGCGAGGTTCAGAGTCATGGTGGCCAATGGCCACAAGTTATTATGCACCTAAAAGATTTCAAATCTTCACATCAGATTGGGAGGAGATTATGAGTTGGAGAATGATTTATATGTAGTTGACATGGGCAATTATGATGTCATCTTGGGAATGACGTGGATGGCATCTCTGGTAGAGTTTACCTTCAACTTGGCTAAGTTGGAGATGAGGTTTCAGCATTAGGTCAGGAAGGTAGTGCTTTGAGGTTTACCTAATGAGGGGCTCAGGGTGGTATCATTAAAGAGGATGGAATGGTTATTTAGACATGATGATGTAGAATGGGTAGCTAAATGTTTGATCATGTATACACCTCTAGAGCAATAGGATAAAATCTATCATCTAGATGTACAGGAGATCATTTCCAGGCATGAGAAGGTGTGTGGTAGCATTCCACATGGGGTTCCTCCCAAGAGGGGTATAGAGTATGTTCTTGAGCTAGAGGAGGGGGTTAAACCAGTCATCATCACCCCCTACCACCATCCTAAAAAGCATAAGGATGAGATAGAGAAGTGAATAAAGGAGCTATCAGAGATGGGGCATATTAGGCCAAGCGAAAGCCCTTTTGCTTTAGTGGTTGTTTTGGTAAAGAAGAAGGATGGGATAATGCGTATGTGCATTGATTATAGATCTCTCAATAAGAAGACAATTAAGATTAGGTACCCCATCCCTAAGATTGATGAGCTGATTGATGAGTTGCATGGAGCACAATATTTCTCCAAGATAGACCTACATTTAGGATTCCATCAGATCTGGATGCGAGTGGAGGACATAGAAAAAACTACCTTCAGGTGTCACTACAGACACTTTGAGTTTTTGGTTATGCCATTTGGGCTAACCAATGCTCCAGCTACCTTCCAAAGTTGTACAAATCAGGTGTTTAGAGGGTAGCTCTAAAGATTTGTATTGATATTCTTTGATAACATCCTGGTATTCAGTAGGACATGGGATGAGCACCTACAACAATTAGAGGAGGTGATGGTCATTTTGGAAAAGGAGTCACTGTATGCCAAGGAATCAAAGTGTGAGTTTAGCATGACAAAGTTGCTCTACCTTGGCCATATTATCAGTGTTGAAGGAGTTCAGGTGGATCTAGAAAAGATCAAGGTGGTTATTGATTGGCCTACTCCAACCAACCTTACACAACTCAAAGGGTTTTTTGGATTATGTGGATTTTATAGGAGATTTGTGAAGGGCTTTTCATAGACTACAGCACCATTAACAGACCTCACCAAGAAGGGTGATTTTGTATGGATAGAGGTAGCACAACAGTGTTTTAAACATTTCAAGTGGGTGATATCTTCATGTCCAGTTGTAGCTCTACCCAACTTCACGAAGCCTTTTGAGCTTCATTGTGATGCATCGAGGGATGGGATTGGAGCAGTATTGATGCAAGAGAAGCACCCCATTGCTTTTGAGAGTAGGAAGCTCTAAGGGGTGGAGAAGAGCTATTCTATTTATGATTAGGAGATGTTGGCCATCATGCATGCCTTGGCCAAATTTTGATCCTACTTGGTTGGATGGAAGTTTGTAATCAAGATGGATCACAACAGCATAAAGTATTTCATGGGCTAGTGAGACTTGAATGACAGGCAGTAGAAGTGGGTCACTAAATTGTAGGCTTATGATTTTGACATTGAGTTTGTCAAAGGGAATAAAAATGTAGTAGCTGATGCCTTATCGAGAAGACATCACATTTGTGCTCTTGCAGGGATTTCAGGAGATTGGTGGGTTAAGATTATAGCAGAATATGTGTCATGTCCCCTTTTCAATTGACATGTTTTGAGTTCATGATTAGCCTATTATGCGACCTTCGTAGGCTAATAATATGGATAGAGGGTCATAATGGAGCTTGGCTCGACTTTGATTCACAGGATTTCTTCATTTGATTTTCATTCAGTGTATTTCAGACACATTTGGCTTGAGCTCCTACTTTTTAGGGACATTTGATATGCAGCGGAGCGCCTTTATTGTGGCATGGTTATGTGCGGAATCACTCCCTGATTCACTAGCTTCGATCGGTTCGTGGAACCGACATGTATTGAGGGAGATATTAATATTTGATTGATTTAATCAAATATTAATTATTTAGCCTATTTTTAATTAGAAACCCTAATTCTAAGTTAAGAAACCCTAATTAGGGCAAGCATATCTTTTGAGGGTATAAGGGTTTCTCATGGAGGCCATTATTCATTATGCTATTGATTATTGATTATTGAAAATTGAAGAATTTCTTCTGTGAAGACTGAGCCTAGGGTTCAAGGATTCCATCTGCATTGGAGAACGTTCCCTCTTCAGTGTGTGCAATTAAGAGGCTGTGGAATATCAGCTGATCTATTGCCAAAGTGAGAGATAGCTTCATCCAGAAGTTATCACAGAATTTCAGGTTTGAGAGATAACTTCACACAGAAGTTATCACAGATATTCCAGGTATTTATTGCTTTATGTTTTGATTCAATAAATTATACAGCTAGAGATCTACTGTGCTAGAGACGTATATATTTCGGATCAGGGGTTGAAGACAGGGAAGTGGTGCTTAATTTTCGGCCGTACAGAATCCGTACGGGTTCGTACAGATCAGTGCAGGAACCGACATCGGCAGACAGAGGGTTTCAGTGACCGGCATCGGTCGACTGAAGACTGACGTCGGCAGAAATCGGACCGGAAGAGACCGACGTCGGCGATATAGCGACCGACGACGGCGACTGTGTGTCGACACAGAAGGGCCGAGACTTTCCAGAACTCGATTTGCACTTCCAGTTTTTCAAAGCCAGGGTTTTCAAGACTGTATTTCATTTTTATATGCATATTAGAGGACTGCAATTGTAATAATTTACAATGACAAGTGATACAATCTGTAATTTGTTATTAAAAGACTATATTATTGTGATCTTTCTGAATTTATTCAACAGCGATTATATCTTGGTACAGATTTGTTGTGTTGCTATATTTCCTGTTTAGAAGGGGATATTACAGTGGTATCAGAGCTTTGGTCTTTGGTATCAGTTTTTTGTGCAGATAAGAGAGGCCCTAAGTAAGGGACATCACAGTGGTATCAGAGCTAAATCCTGCCAGCCTGAGGGTCTATAGATCTTATGCAGCCACAAGAGTTGGGACCACACAGGTATAACACACGCAGCCGAGCCTTGCTTGAAGGTATCCAGTTGTTAGATCAGAGACCGATCATCATGAGTGACAGACGTGAGGGCAGCCCACCCAGGGGCCACAGGTATGATGCTGATCAGGCCACCAGAGAGTTTCAGCGTGTTATGATTACAAGCCAACAGCAGATGGCTCAGACACTACAGGGACTTATGACCATGTTAGAGAGAATGAACGCACCTGATGGACAGAACAGGGACCAAAGAGATGACAGGAGTGCTATGGTTGATCAGAGACCACAGCAGATTCACTCCAGAACAGCTGATAGACCTACACACCCTTCATTTATTCAAGAAGAACCAGAGGTACCAGCAGATGAGGAGGCAGGGAATTCTCCATTTGCAGATGTATACATGGCTGCAAATGATGAGTGGGACTTATTACCTCCTCATATCTAGGAGAGAACAACCTTTGATCGTTTTGTCAATTTGAGGAGAGAGCACTATAGATTGGCTAGACAGGACAGGAGACCTAGAGTCCAATTCAGTGAGCTGCAGAAGGCTACTGGTAAGCTTTCTTTGACTACTTTTGACGGCAGCGGTAAGATGACAGCTCAAGCTTGGGTTCATAAGCTTGACACCTTTTTGGCGTTGAGACCAATGTCAGAGATAGATGCCATCAAATACGCCACTTTGCACTTAGATGGAGTAGCACATGATTGGTGGTACCATGGTATGGTAACCCTTCAGCATAATCAAGTGACAGAGTACCAGGACTTTGTGGATAGATTGGTTGAGCGGTTTGACAGGAGAGATCCCGAGGTTTACTTTCGAGATCTGGCACAGTTGAGACAAACAGGTAGCTTGGAGTCCTTCATTGGTGAGTTTCAGAGATTAGCAGTCATGGTACCCAATATTTCAGAGCGTAGATTGGTAGTTCTCTTCATAGAGGGATTGACAGAGCCATTGAGGGGTTGGATCAAAGCCTTTGATCCTCCTTCATTACAGGTAGCTATGAGGAAGGCACGTGATATGGAGATGGCAGCCCCATCCAATAAATCTAACACCAAAGGTACTTCTTCTTCTAGATACCATAAGCACTCCCACGGGGATACGGAGAGACCGGATTTTAACATAGATAAATCCGGAGTTAAAAATGATTCAAAGGCCAATCCAGCAGCACCACCTTTGGATCGTGAGGCGCTTAATGATCTACGCAGGAAGAAGCTTTGCTTCTACTGCAAAGGACCATATGATATCCATCACGATTGTCCTTTGAGGCCTAAGGGCAAGGCGAATCGTATGATGTGGATATATTATGAGGATTTAGATCCTGAGGATTCCGAACAGCATAACAGTTCTGAGGGGGCAGAGGCAGAGGCTTCAGGGCCTAATGCAGAGGCAGAGTTAGAGCTTCACCTACAGGAGGCACGCATATCCAGCATTCAGTCGGATGAGTCATTCAGACTCCGTGGAGTTTTGGCAGGGCAGAAGGTTATCACCCTTCTTGATACAGGAGCCACTCACAATTTCATAGATGCTAGATTTGTGGAGAAGCGTGGACTCACTACTGAAGATTTTGAGGGCATCAGAGTTAAGGTAGCTGATGGTCACACTCTTAAGTGTGAGCGTATGATTAGAGACCTCCCATTGCGCTTGAACAACTATGAGTTCAAGGCTGATTATTATGTGGTAAACATGGGGGATATAGACTTAGTCTTGGGTATGAAGTGGCTTCATTCATTTGAGGAAGTTACTCTTCGTCTCAAGGACATGGAGGTTCTCTTTAATGTTGATGGGACGACACATATTCTTAAGGCAATACGGGGCAGCAGCTTCAGATATATGTTCTTTCATCGGATGGAGGTACCTATACCACATAACATGATGGAGGGTGATGACGAGGGCACATTGACACCAACACAGGAGAGGTATGAGGACGAGCTTGGCCTTGAGGGGAGTTCGGTTCAGGAGTTGTCACATGTGGTGAGGACTCAACTTTCTGTTACAGTCGGGACACAGGTTGATGATGATATGACTATGTCTAGCCTTCACAATCCAGTTTTAGATATTATTCAGGTACGGAGTTTGCTTGCAGATTTTCATTTATGGATTGGATGTTGGGATGGACACGGCATGGGATTCGTGTTAATTGACAGTGGTGGAGATCCTAACTACATTTGGGATCCAGGTGGATTGATTGATTTGTCATTCAGTGATTGCTTGAGGGCAAGCAATTTCAGGAGGGGCGGATTGTCATGTCCCCTTTTCAATTGACATGTTCTGAGTTCATGATTAGCCTATTATGCGACCTTCGTAGGCTAATAATATGGATAGAGGGTCATAATGGAGCTTGGCTCGACTTTGATTCACAGGATTTCTTCATTTGATTTTCATTCAGTGTATTTCAGACACATTTGGCTTGAGCTCCTACTTTTTAGGGACATTTGATATGCAGCGGAGCGCCTTTATTGTGGCATGGTTATGTGCGGAATCACTCCCTGATTCACTAGCTTCGATCGGTTCGTGGAACCGACATGTATTGAGGGAGATATTAATATTTGATTGATTTAATCAAATATTAATTATTTAGCCTATTTTTAATTAGAAACCCTAATTCTAAGTTAAGAAACCCTAATTAGGGCAAGCATATCTTTTGAGGGTATAAGGGTTTCTCATGGAGGCCATTATTCATTATGCTATTGATTATTGATTATTGAAAATTGAAGAATTTCTTCTGTGAAGACTGAGCCTAGGGTTCAAGGATTCCATCTGCATTGGAGAACGTTCCCTCTTCAGTGTGTGCAATTAAGAGGCTATGGAATATCAGCTGATCTATTGCCAAAGTGAGAGATAGCTTCATCCAGAAGTTATCACAGAATTTCAGGTTTGAGAGATAACTTCACACAGAAGTTATCACAGATATTCCAGGTATTTATTGCTTTATGTTTTGATTCAATAAATTATACAGCTAGAGATCTACTGTGCTAGAGACGTATATATTTCGGATCAGGGGTTGAAGACAGGGAAGTGGTGCTTAATTTTCGGCCGTACAGAATCCGTACGGGTTCGTACAGATCAGTGTAGGAACCGACATCGGCAGACAGAGGGTTTCAGTGACCGGCATCGGTCGACTGAAGACTGACGTCGGCAGAAATCGGACCGGAAGAGACCGACGTCGGTGATATAGCGACCGACGACGGCGACTGTGTGTCGACACAGAAGGGCCGAGACTTTCCAGAACTCGATTTGCACTTCCAGTTTTTCAAAGCCAGGGTTTTCAAGACTGTATTTCATTTTTATATGCATATTAGAGGACTGCAATTGTAATAATTTACAAGGACAAGTGATACAATCTGTAATTTGTTATTAAAAGACTATATTATTGTGATCTTTCTGAATTTATTCAACAGCGATTATATCTTGGTACAGATTTGTTGTGTTGCTATATTTCCTGTTTAGAAGGGGATATTACAGTGGTATCAGAGCTTTGGTCTTTGGTATCAGTTTTTTGTGCAGATAAGAGAGGCCCTAAGTAAGGGACATCACAATATGCTAGAGATGCTTGGGCTTTGGGATTGATATTAGGCACTATACAGGATGATCGCTATGAGGTGATAGATGGGTTGATCAAATTTAAGGACAAAATTTATTTGATTCTATCATCACACTTAAGAGAGATGATACTGAGGGCATTTCATGATGCACCTACAGTTGGGCATCTGAGGGTTTTCAAGACCTATAGGCAGATTTGAGAGTGGTTCTCATGGAGAGGACTTAAGGACGATGTTTAGAGGCATGTTAGGGAGTGTGCAATTTGTCAACAGAATAAGGAAAAGGACACGTTTCCTATTGGTTTACTACAACCCTTACCCATTTTGGACCGAAAATGGGAAAGAATTTCTATGGACTTCATCACTAGCCTACCATGAGTGCAGGGAAGAGATTGCATTTATGTGGTGGTAAACAGATTAATGAAGTTTGCTCACTTATTTGCTATCCCCTCTACTTATATAGCAGCTCAGGTGGCAGATTTGTTCTTCAGGGAGGTTTTTAGGTTGCATGGGTTATCGAGATTTATTGTCAGTGATAGGGATAGCAAGTTCATGAGCACCTTTTGGTGGGAGTTGTTCAGGCTGTGTGGTATAGACCTTACACCTAGCATGAGCTACCATCCTCAGATAGATGGGCATATGGAGATAGTAAATAAATGGGTGGAAGGTTATTTTTGGAACTATGTGACTACACAACAGAGAGCCTGGGTTAAGTGGTTACACATGGGGGACTATTGTTACAATACCACGCATCACATGACCATCAGGGTGACTCCATTTATGGCATTATACGAGTATGAAGCCCCAAGCTTCATAGATATGGTTTTGGGGGATAGTAGAATGCCCAAAGCTAAAGACATGTTGAAGGATAGTTGAGATATCTTGAGAGCACTCAAGGAGAATATACAATAGGCTCAAAATTAGTAGAAGTTGTATGTTAATCAGCATAGAATAGAGTATAGTTTTGAGGTAGGGGACATGGTGTATTTGAGGCTACACCCATATAGGCACTCATCACTCAAGAAGAGCAGAGTAAAAAAGCTAAAGCCTAGATTTTATGGCCCCTACAGGGTGATTCGAAGAGTGGGTGAGGTTGCCTATGAGCTTGAGATTCTAGAGGGAAGTCAGGTGCACAATGTATTTCACGTGTCTAGGCTTAAGAAGGCCATTGGTCAAAGTGTAGTGCCTTCTACAGATTTACCCCCTTTGGATGAGGAAGGGAAGCTTGTGTTAGAATTTTAGGCTATTATGGACACCAGAGAGAGGAAACTCAGAAATAGGATAGTGAAGGAGTATTTGGTCAGATGGAAAGACCTGCTGGAGGAGGATGCCACATGGGAGAGTGAGCAAGTTATTCAGTAGGCTAGGCTGAGATTGCTTGAGGACAAGCAATTTCAAGGGGGGCCGACTATAATGTCCCCACTCTAGCAATTGACTTACTCATTTTCTAGCATACTTACTATTTGTAGTAAGTTAACAGGATGCAGTGGAGGCCAGTTTTAATGATTGGATTTGAAACTCCTTGCTGAGAGCTTTCTGGTGAGCTATCACTTGCACCATTTGGAGTCTGGTTACTAGTTTGTTTTTAGGCTTGAAGTGCTATAAAAAGTAACATTTAACCCAATGGAAAGATATTAAGTGTTACTTTAAGTATTCACTTTATGGGGATGGTACCCAAGGGAGACATAAGCAATATTCTAATGAATAAATTGTTGCACATCCTTTATCCCACATTGCTCAAGTGAGCTGAGTTGCCCCTTGGAGAAAGGATAAAGGGAAGTGTTTGTGGCTTCTTGGGGGAGGTTGGATAAGAAGAAAAGAATTGTTGCAATTGCAGCTTATTTGGGCATTTGAGAATGTCCTTCTCATCTATAGCACTCTAGACATCAATCCTTGGGATTAGTCTTTAGATTTTGTGCTCTCAGCCACTATAGCAGTCGTGCCATTGTAGCAGTTGTGCCATTGTAGTAGCCATGCCACTATAGCAGTCATGCCACTATAGTAGTCATACCACTGTAGTGGCTCATTACTGTAGTAGCTCCGTCACTGTAACATCTTGTATGCAGCCAGGTGAGTCCATAGATTTTTGCCTACAGAGTTCATAGTTTTCAGCCTGTAGAGTCCATAGTTTTTAGCCTACAGAGTCCATAGTTTTTAGCCTATAGAGTCCATAGTTTTTTTCCTACAGAGTCTGTATTTTTCAGCCTACATAGTCCATATTTTTTATCCTGCAAAGTCCATAGTTTTTAGCCTGTAGAGTCTGTAGTTTTCATCATGTAGAGTCCATAGTTTTCAGCCTGTAGAGTCCATAGGTTTCAGCCTACAGAGTCCGTAGAAGTGGTCTACAGAGTATGTATATTTGGCTACAGAGTCCATAGAAGCTCTTGCAGAGTCTATATATTTGGCTATAGAGTCTGTAGTTTGGCTACAAAGTCCGTAGAAGTGGCCTACAGAGTTTGTAGAAGTTCTTGTAGAGTCCATAGATCTAGTCTGCGGAGTCCATAGAAAACCAGCCTATAGAGTCCATAGTTTCCCTGGTTGGAGAATAAAATGATCGCACCTTCGGCACTTGCTGGGATATCTACTTGAAAGAATGTTCATACGTTCACGAGAGTATTTAGTGAGTTACCACGTGATAGGCATTATACTTTTTTACTCATTAAAATTAATATAAATACAGTGTGTTGGTTATTTTAGATGTGGGTATCGATGCTTGCAATTTCATATTTATGTTTCATGCATGAGTCTTGTAAAACACAAAAAAAATCACTATGATCAAACCGTTTTGGAGTCAGAAGGAGTTCCTGTTGGGTTGGTTTTGGGTGCAACAAGGGTGCCCACTACAAGGTTGCAGTGGGGAATGATAGTGATCGAATGATAAAAATTAGTGATTTTGATGCAGTATATGTCATGTAGTGGGATTACTAGATAGTGATTCCAAATGCGATGGTGATGGGAGAGTATGATGCATGATGCACCCCAAAAGCTTGGATGAGACAACTCAACCATTAGTATGCATGATGACATTACAAGAATGGTTACAGGTAGAAATGAGTACCTACCCCTAGAGGTAGAGATAGGGATTTAGTAAAAAGGTTTCCAAGATGATAAAGGAGACATAGGGACAAATATAGGGATATAAGGGGTACATAGGTTTATGTAGCACAAGTTGGGTGATCAAGAGACTGAGATGGAGTTAGAGTGTAGATACTAATATCCCAAATTATACAACATGAAAATGGAGATGGTAAGGGGTATGTTGGTAATGAATATGGAGGATGAGGTGGGAGAAAGAAGGTGACTTACATTACAAATTATCCACCTTCTCAGAAAGTTTTTATGTGAGGAAAGATAACCTTGAGGAATCCTAGGGAAATAGTGGTATATGAGCTAAAGTGAACAATAGACATGATATATGTTGGGGTGGGTACATATGAGGCTAATCCATCATGGCCATATAGATCAGTTAAGGATTAATCTCTAATAGTCAATTTATAGAGATATTATTTCATAGGTAATAGATATATCAAGTCTAGAGATAAAGGTGGCTAGATTACAAACTTGGTTATTTGGGTCATAGGGATAGGTAGCCAATTTTCAATCTAAGATGATAGAGAGAGATATAGATATAGGAACTTTGAGAGACCAAGTTACACATATGATGGATATACACACCTAGTTTATATGTGTACAAGCTTAATTGGCTACTAGGGATTCAGAGACTCAGGTTTTAGAGATAGAACATGATGCTACACAAGGTGGTTTAGCTATATAGGGCTTAGGGTAGATAGTTGATGAGATCTAGTTGAGAGGTTAAATATTATGGTACCCTATATAAGTAGGTTATCCTAGCTAGTCATATGGTGCCATCATTTATAGAGATTCACCACTCAGAGTGTTCATCCTAGTCCTGAGCTTCTATATGTTTAGTGCATCTCCTACCAACACCACCACCTATAGATGGATAGAGTCATATGTAAAATTATGTTGCATTGATGTATATTGACATATATATGTCCATGATGTTACTATATATATATATCCATTTTTTATGTATTCAAAAATAGAATTTTGATATATATATATGATGATTTGAGTTTTGGATTATGTGTTATGGACTTTGATTATGTCTTATGAGTTGTATGATTTATATGATGAATTTATTGATTATTATGTGATGTTTACGATGATGTGTGGGACTTATGATGTTATGTTTAAGATTATTAGACGTGTATGCTAATGATGATTATGCGATGGATGTTAATAATGATGATCTTACCTTTTAATTTTCATGTCAGCTTTCTCATTTCATATATTAATGAGAGGATGTTAAATTAGGATGTGATTCTTTGTTAATTATATGATGATGTCTATCATGTTATAGATATGTTATGCATTGATGTGTAAGTTTTTTAGATATATTTTATGATATGATGTAAGAGATATATGTGTATGATTAATTAGAGGATGATGATTATTGTGTTAATGTAAATGGATGATTATGATATATATGAGATGATTAGCTAGGCATGATTAGGTGTATTTTTATGTTAAGATATCTTGAGTGATATGTATTGAGAAATCCTTTTGCATATAACATGAGGAAATATGAACCATGATACATATATAAAAATGATGACTTCTTACCATAATACATAATGGACTGATGCAAAAATATAAAACAGAACCATGTACCAATAGAATTTAGTGAGATACACTATTAGTATTGATATAAAAATATACCATAATTACTTTATGCCATTAAAAATAACATAAAATAAGAAAAAAAAATCAAATAAAAAAGGACATGACATTAACCATATACAAATAAGAAACAAACATAAAATATATAAACACACAATAAATACAGATAGAGACAAATCATAAAAGGCACACACACATATGTCCATGCATAGTGATGATGGTCATTATGATTGAACCTATATAATTTAAAATATATTAGGGATGAGGTATGATTGAATTATGATTCATATTAACCTTATTGGATGTTTTCCCCTAGGTCAGGATACAAGCCATAGGGTGACATGTGTTAGATAGGCGTAGTGACTTGCTAAATAGTGATGAGGGATGGTGAGGTTGAAGGATTTAGTTTTAAAATATATAGAGAATAGAATGTGAGGATAGGCAACTATAAAAGTAGTGTTTGGGAGAATATACACACATAAAACTTTGGAAAAATGAAATCTATACTTAGTAGCCAAGAGGATAGGACTGATAGTGACGAAGGATGATAAATAAGGATGAAAAGAAAGCTCCAGATAGTAATCCAAGGATATTATTTTCATGTTTATATATTATATTAAATTACTAAATCTGAAGAGTCATTTTCATGATAAATATGTTCCTTAAATCATTGCTTGTGTACATAATCTAGGACCAAGGTCAAATTGTATGAATTGAGTGATGGAGATGATAGGACTTGCTCGTGATAAAAAAATAGAATGGAAAGAGAGGATGATGGGATAAGAGGGGGTAGGATGGATGGGATTTCCATGGGTATATGATGTCAAGATGATTGTAGATAAAATATAGCCATAAGTGATATAATAATTTGGTTTTCATCATCATGTTTATCCAAGGCACTAGAGAACTAGTTTTAACCATTGGAGAATTTTTTTTAAAGTTATTATGTATAATTATATAATAATAGGGACATGATTAAAGTGTATAAAATATTAAGGTACATGATATTCATTGGATCATCCCATTATTTACCTTATTGAGTATCTAGTTTGTATGCTTTTGTACCAAATTTGGTGATGACATAGGGACCAAAATCATTGGAATCAAACTTGCCTTTTTTCCATGATCAACATTTGTATTTCATTGATTCTCTTTAAGGAATAAATCACCAATTGTAAACTCTCTTGGTTGGAATTTATTGTTGTACTAGTTACACATTAGATTTTGATATGAATTTAGATGATTAAGGGCATCAACGCAATTTTTATCCAAGATTTATAGCTCTTGAATTTGTACAACCCTATATAATTATTAATTAATGAGGCCTTGTAGTGAAATATGAAAAGGGGGAGGTTTGGTCTTGATTAGAAAGATGGCCTCAATGTCAAAGACCAATGAATAGGGAGTAACACCAATTGACGTACGAATTCTTATTCAGTAAGCACATAAATCAAGATATAACTTAAGATGCCATTTACATCCAACATCATTAACAATTTTATTGATGACTTTGATAATGGTTTTGTTGGTCGCCTCTGCTTGGCCATTACCCTAGGGGTAATACGGTGTGGACCGTTTATGTTGGATGTGGAATTATTTTCAAAGGGCCTTGACATATTTATTCTTGAATGATTTTTTGTTATCATAAATAATGACAGAGGGAATACCATAGTGTTAAATGATATGATTGGGGGAAAATTTATAAATTTTCTTACTAGTGACATAAGTGAGTGGAATAGCTTCCACCCAATTGGTGAAGTAATCAGTGGATTTAATGATGTGTTTATGATTGCTTAAGGAGGAAGGGTGAATCTTGCCAATGAGATTGAATCCCAAGGTGGAAAAGGCCATGGATTAGTTATGAGATATAGTTCTTATGATAGAGCATGAATTAGGTCTCTGTGTTTCTGACACACTACACACTTCTTGACATATTAATAGGCATCATGATCCATAGTCAGCCAATACTAATCAATTCAAAGGAGATTCTTGGATAGGATCATCCCAATGGTATGTACCCCATAAATTCCATCATGAACCTCCTTAAATTTTAAGTGGGCCTCATTTAAGTTTAGACATCTCAATAAGGTTCCATGATATCCTCATTGATAGAGTGTGATATTGAGAATGGTGAAACAAGAGTATTTTGAATGAAGGATTTGTGATGGTGTTAGTTATGGTCGGGGGGAGGATATTATCATGAAGGTAATTTTAGATATCTTGATACCATGGGAGATTAGGACCATTGATTTCAAAAATGTTTTTCGATGCAGCAATTTGATGAGCTGGGATTAAAATTTATTCAACCAACAATTGATGTTAATGTGTGGTTGGGGACATCTCATGCAGAGAATAAATCATAGCCATTGCATCCATGGACTTATTTTTGGCTCAAAAAACCTTGATAAATGTGATATGCTAAAATTGTTTTTGAAGACTATAAACCATGTGCTTGTAAGGAAGAAGCTTATCATCCTTTATCTGTAAATCATTAGTGGATTGTTTGATTATAACCTTAGAGCCACTATATACTTGGAGATGTTGGATATTCCATTGATTATTAAGTTAAATCCCCATAATAAGTGCATATACTCTATGATGTTATTAGTACAAAGGAAGGTGGTTTTGAGGATTTTGGGAATGAGATCATCTTGAGGCATGATAATAAGTATAATAACTCCTGATCCATGAGTAGTGAAGGAGACATAAAAATAGAGATTCTATGTGTGACTCATTGGTTGATAGGATGGATTCATTAGGAAATATTATGACCAATGGGTGTATATCAGACAAGGGGGATTCCACAAATGATCTGATAAAACTTGTCCTTTAATCACTTTATGCTTGATATACTCAATTTTTAACTCATTGAAAAGCATGATCTATTTGTGCATTCATACTATAAGGGATGATTTTGACAACAAATACTTCATAGGATCAATCTTGGCAATGAGCTTGGTTTAGTTGTTTAGCATGTAATGACAAAGTTTTTAGGATGCGAAGACAACTGCTAAACATGATTTTTTAAATGGATTATAATTATGCTCATAGGATACTAATGTTATGTTGAGGTAATATATGGCCCTTTCTTTTTCATGCTCATCATGCTGAGCCAAGAGGGATCCTAAGGTACTTTGAGTTGTTGATATATAAATTAGCAATGGTTTTCTTGATGTTGGTGGTGTTAGGAATGGAAAATTTAAGAGGTATTATTTTAAATCATCAAAGGCATTTTGACATTCTTGACTCCAATGATATTTAACCCATTTATTCATAATATGAAGGAATGGTTGACATTTATCTACCAACTATGATATAAAGTGACATATGGCTTGGATCTTTCCTTGGAGACTTCTAAGTTGCTTGAGATTTCAAGGTAGGAATTTCTGTGATAGCATTGACTTTTGCAAGGTTGAATTTGATGCCTTGCTTAAATATAATGAATCCAAAGAGTTTACCTAATATGACATCAAAGACACATTTATTGGGGTTTATCCAAATTTTATCTTCTTTTAGTCATTCGAATAGTTTTTTGAGTACTATAAGATGATCTACCCTTGTTATTCATTTTCTTAGGATGCCATCAACCTAGTCTTCAATGATATCATGCATCATATCATCGAAGATTAATTTCATAACTCTTTGATAAGTTGCACTAGAATTACTCAATATGAATGGCATGACTTAATAGTAGAAATATCCCCATAGAGTAGTGAGAGATATTTTATGTTGATATTTTGATGTAATGTAGATTGATTATATTCTAGGAATCCATCCATGAGTAAGAACATTACATAACTAGCAGTTGAATCAATGATCATGTCAATGTTTGGAAGAGGGAAGTCGCCCTTCAAGTAGACTTTATTGATGTCTCTAAAATTAGTGCAAATACAATTTACACCTTATGGTTTGTTGAAGGATATAACATTTGATACTTAATATAAGTAGTTGATAGGATGGATGAAGCCTACACTTAGATATTTTTGTGGCTATTCCTTCACCAGAAGTGCCACCTTGGGATGTATTTTGTGAAGTTTTTACTTGATAGGTATTGCATCTAGATGGACAACAACATGATGGAAAACCAAAGAAGGATCCAAGATTGGTAGATCTACATAATACTAAGAAAAGATGTCAATGAATTCTTTGAGAAACTCTATTAGGATATATTGTCCTTTAGGAGTAAGGGTGGCCCCAAGATTGATTATCCTTCAGTTATTTTCCATTCCAATAGTGACATCAATGGTTTGTTTAACGAATGATGGATATTGATCTTGGATTTATGTAGAGATAAGGGGATGATTATAGTATTCAAGAATATACGTGATATCTATAAATTATGTATTTAATGTTATGCTTAGGGGACAAGTAAAATTCCACATCCATTATCACCTCAAAGAGGTTTTCACCAATAGACATTTCTTATTCTATTTTGATTTTGAATTTTCTCATCTGTAGTGCCTCATAGAGGTTTTCACTAGGGGACTCCATTTTTTTTATTGTTTTGGATTTTTTTATTATCTTTTGATTTTTATAAAAAAACATTTTGACTAGGGAATTATGCATCTAAATTGATTTCAAACCCATCTTGTGGTCTCTAATGGTAAATGGTCCCATATTCCCATGAACTCTATTATTTCTTCATCATTCTAAAATAGATCAAATGATAATTCCTCTCACTAATTTTAGTCAATAAGGTCAAGGTAATAGAGGTCAAGATTAAAGTTACAAATAGATGTGTTAGTAAAGATGTTTGTGGTAGTAATATCCTCATAGAGACTATGAACATACCATGTTTTAGCATCTTCATCAAACAAGGATTCCTCAAGAAATTGAGGAGGTGTCAAATATGACATTGTAGGGGTCACCACTTAGTGGCTTGTATCCTAGACTATAATATAGATGATGATATTTAGTTGATATGGGTTCTAGTATTCCCTATTAATGGTGTCCAAATACATTTCATTTATATTTCATATTCTTTCACATTTTATTAGCCTTTAGATATGTTTTATGTTAAACACGTGATGCAAGGCCTTCCTTAGATAACCAAGAGTCATCTGATCACTTAATTTATTCTTCTGATAAGAGGCCAGATTAAGTAAATGTTTTCTTACCAAATTGATGATATGTCAGCCTAAATTCATTCATGGTGGGATGTTTATAACTTTGTGGTGACACATGGATTATCTAACATTGAAAGTGTGATATTCATAGTTGCCACGTCCTTTGGGGATGATTTTGATGTGGGAAGATATAGGTGGATTAAAGGAAGTAGATGATAAATCATAGAGATGGATGTAAGACTTGGAATTTTTATTGATAGGAGGTATACTCTTGGTGATAAAATAATAAATGGCATCCTAATAGAGTCCCTCTAATGCTTGATAGGACTGGAAGGGTTTTGGATCACTGAGGATCATGACTTCCATTCAAGAATGAGGGAATTTAAGACATTGATGGAGGGTGGATGGCACAGATTGCATTTTTTGTATCCAAGGAGGACCCAAAAGGATGTTTTAGGGTAGTTCAAAGTTTATCACATGTATTAGGGTTTTATGTTTAATAGGAACCACCATGATAAGAAGGTAGATAGTGTTGACTGATTGTCATTCATTATCATCATAAGATTTGATTGTGATGATCTATGGCCTAAGCACATGATCTAAATATCCCAAACTCTTAAATATATCAATGTTAAAAAGGTTGACTCTAGACCCACTATCTACAAGCACTCTCTTAATTTTTTGATTTTAAATGAAAACCTCAATATACTATGGGTTATTATGTTTGGGTCCAATAGGAGGAATGTCCTAATGATCAAAGGCAATGTGTTGGGTTGATGAGAGATGACCCATGAGGGATTAGAATTGACTAGGGTTAATATGTTTTAGAACTCTCAACTCTTAGAGAGTTTTATTGAGAATTTCATGATGGACAAAGGATGATTTTAAATTATGCATAATATAAATATTCCCTGGGGTATTCTCAAACTATTGGATGATGTCATAGTCACCTGCAAGACTAGTCAAAGGAGGTATTTGGACATTGACTTTTGGAGGTCTCCTTTGAGGGGGGATTTAAGAGGTTCCCCAATTATAGTTATCTTTCCATGGTGTGTGGTAGTATCACAATCAAATGATGATCCTTTAATCTTAATAATAGGCTGATTTTAGACATGAATGTGTTTAGGATACTTGGCCCTTATCTTGATGGTGGTGATTTTGTGATTGCAGTGGTCAATGTGGCTAATAACCAAGTCATAATGGTGAGGGGTCCTCTTATATTACAAATTATTGGAATTAAAGGTTTGAAATTTGTCCCAATGTCTATTTTTTTTGTTTTTGGTCATTCTTTGGAAAAATATCTTGTTATATTCCAAGCTGCTAATTTTTGGAAGAAGATTCCTCTCTTCAAACCTTTAATTCTCCATAGTCAATTAATTCATGGATATAATTTTAGAGTTGCATGCATATGTGAGTTTCATGACCCCTAAATTAGTGATATCCATAGTATTAATATTCATTAGACCATGTTGGTTTTGGTTGAATCTCATTAAGGGGTTTTGTTTTAAGAAGAACAATCATGTTAGCATCTATAAGATTCTTTAGGACATTCTCTATAAGCTTTCTAAGATTATTTTATCATCACTTCATGGGTTCTATGTTCAACTTTCCTCTAGGTACAATGATGTTTGATGCATTTTGAGATATATAAAATTTTAGCATTGTATGGTTTGGACATGTTTGGTGCTTGACGATCCATCACTAACCACATTTATTTCTTATCAAATAACTTTGGATTTTTTTATGAGGTGTGAGTTTGACTATGATCATTACTTTAAAATATTTTGATTACCCTCTTAGAAATGAGGGATTTATCAATTTGAATACCCTTTTCAATAGTCTCATCAAAGATATTGACATATTGTAATTACAATTGGAGAGCTGATTATTGATTCAATTTGGAAATGAAAATAGTGGCCAATTATTTATCATGGATTGAACATGGGAATATGCATGCTATATTGTGGCATCTCTACAAGAATGATGAGAAACATTATCCATTTATTTGTTTGGAATTATTAATATCCAGTAAGGTAATTTCATGTTACATATTATAGGATAAATGTTTGACATTGACAAGTTTGCAAATGATGTGACTAAATGCTTTGGTAATGCATAAATCATTCCAAAGAAGGTCCTCCAAGACTATGAGAGAATAATATGAGAAGATAAGCATCACTATAGGTGAATTATTAAAATGAAACAAAAAAATCCTTTGCATGCTTCATTGGATCCCCATTTCCCTTATTTTTTTCAAATTTAGGTGTTTTTAAATGAGATGGGAAGGGAGCATGTAATATGTTTGTGTCAAGTGTATAGAGGAGTAGGTCTTCAAATCTATGCTTCTTGATTCGCAATCTTGTTTCTATACCTTAGATAAAACCCTTCATTTATTTCCACCCTTGGGAAAATATGGGGTTAGACAATGGGGTTAATGATGATGAATGATGGTTAAGCTTGTTTTGATTTTGGCTTATGAGAGGTAGATTATTTTTGGATGACTTCTTGGGAGTTTGGGATTTATTGGCTTCAAGATATATTTGAGTTGCAAGGGAGGCCACTTGTTGGGTTATTTTTTTATATGATCAAGAAAGGATTTTTTTTATGTTCTTGTTTGACTTGGTTTCTTAAGGTGGGCTTCTCTTTTCTAAGTTTCATGCAGTTAATATTGGTAGATTTTGCTTGAGGTTCTTCTTATTCTTATTCAAAATGATTATGACTAGGTGTTAGCCTATATAATTTAGGTCTTTGGATAATATATTTTTAGGTTATCTTTACCAAAATAAAAATGGAGTCTAACTCCTACTTCAATAAGTTGGAGTAACAACTCATCCCTATTTCATAGAAATATATTGTTGTAATTTGGCTCTACCCTAGTCAGTATTCAACAAGTTATATTACAGAATCTTGGTTGTATGCATCCATATTAATAAGGTTGTATTCATCATTACCATGATGTTTCTCACCATGTAAAAGAGTTTAAAGGTCATTGTTATGGATTAATTTTCTAATCTTTAGTTTTTGATGAGTTAGGACAAACATGGTGCTAAGGTGTGAATGAGCTAGGATTAGTTTAGATGATATGATATGGGACACTATTGATTAGTAAGCTTAATTTGATCAAGTTGGGGATTTAAAATGTGATTTATGAATGTCATATGGAACTGGATTGTTGGAAAAGTGTTCTAGAGCAAATTCTACTTATAGACATGATCTAGTTGATATTTGAGATGAAGGGTATTGATAACCCTAGGTTTGACTAGTTATTGACTTAGATGATGAGCTAAGACAAGATTTTGATTTTATTTGGTTTGATGGATGATATTTTGGACTATATAAGGATTTGATGTAATATATTGGTTGGGTATTGGTTGACCTTAAACAATATTGACTTGATTTAATGGATACTAGTTCAATTATGTGATTTTATGGTATTTTTTCAAGTTTTTGGATGAGTTGAAAATGAAATTTGACTATGTAAGTGAGTTTTTTATGTTTTTGATTTAAATAAAGATTAAGAAGTTTGATAATGGACAAGTTATAGGGATGGTTTTTTGACAATGCTAGACTTATAGATAGGATGTGTGGACGAAATGAGGATTATGACAGGGTAATGGTTGATTGATGTATAGATTGGATAATAGGATTGATATGGGGAACCTATGTTAAATTTGATATGGAAACTTGTTTGGTGAAGGGAATAGGTTTATAAATAAAAATAGTATCAATAACACCAACAAGATCATGTAATATGGCAAACCTATTCTAGTAAATATGTGTATGTAATGTAACAACTAGCCCATCTATCTATTCACGTAATGTGGTGAATATGTTGGTATCCTAACCCTCACTATACAACTATATGTGGTGAGTGATCTTCAAGGATGTTATTTACAATACACTAGAAGTTGTTTGTGATCAAAGGGTCTTAATATAGGCTATATAAGGCTTGCTAAGGGAGTCCCCTAAATACCTTGTAGTACATGGGATGTAAGTTTGTATAAGGATGTTTTCTAATGTTCAAGTATTATATTTTAACCTCATAACTTCATGGAAACATTTATGAGGAAATCCACTTAAATTTATGATATCTCTCCTTGATATTTACACTCTGTTAGAACATGAAGTGTGGATTAGTGCATGGTGATGAAATCAATGTCATAACCCACCTAATGACTATGAAAAGTTTATAGGGATAATTAAAATTCACATTGACCCTAGAAAAATAAAAATGGAAAGAAGTTTATCGACTATTTTTGATCCCCAAGTTCATCCTATGGGTGCAAGAGGAGAACATACACAACATTAGCCTTGGGTATAAAAAACAAGCAACCTAAAATTAAGCTAAGATGACTAAGTTTAAAAACACACACACACACACAAATAGTTAATTAATTATACATGATTAAAAAGGTGTTTATGATAGGGCAGATTTGTCATTTATTTGTTAGGCAAACATACAAAAATTAAAAATTCAAATCTTGAGGGGTAACCTTCAAAAACATAGTCATAAAATAAAGCCAAATTTACATAAAGCAAAGTCTCTAATACTCAGCATGAAATAGTTTCTACACACAAAATTGCTACACAAAATAGGTTAGCTAGAAATCAAAAATCATTTAAAAAATAAAGTCACTTTTACCCAGGTTGAAACTACTAACTTTAGGCCAAGGTGCTTCTATACAAAATGAAGTTGCTAAAACAAACAAGTTATCCATAAATAAGGAAAAAGTAGTAAAAAACAAAGCTGCCAGTATATAAGCAAAGCTGTAAATATAGAAAACATACTAGAAAATTGAAAAATATAAAAGATAGTAAAAAAAATAATGAAGTTGTTAATCTTCAGTCAAATCCACTAATAAAAAATGCAAATCCACTTAAATATACAATCAACTTTGATTTAAATAGGTAACACTAATACAAAACAAAAATAATATATATTGAAACTGTGTATGGACCTAGCAAAGTTGATTTTATTGAGTGTGAATATATTGATGTCAAAAGTGAATCCACATTTGTGTTTTAGAAAATTTGAAACCTCTACATAGAAAGAACAAAAAAGTGTGAAATCATGAAAGCTATCTCCAAACCATTAGTAATTAAGCTAAATTGCTAATTTGATAGAAGTGACTTTGAACAAAATAGTCATAAAAGTCAAATGGTTAAGTAAATTGTAATATTAAAGTTTAGCAGTTAAGTGAGAAATTTCTCATGGTTAGAGAGAAATTGAATTTATACAGAGCAAAGTCTCTTTGACATAGTCTGCCACTAGCAACCTAAAAGTGGTTATTTCATGAAATATTAGAGTTTTTGGCCACCAAATCTTCTTTTCAAGGAACCTAAAAACATGCCTCAACACACTAAAATCCTCACAGTCAAAATTTAAGGGATTTATCCCACCATGGTCACCAAAATTTATTCTTAATTTAGATTATAGGGGATTAGATAGAGATCCATGAATATTCTAGACACAACTCTCTCCCTAGACAAACTAAACAACCTCTGATTGGATAAAAAGACAAGGTAAATTAAATGCAAACTAAATGCAACACAAAAATAAATCCTTATACCTCAAATTTTAATGCAATAGACTTCCTTTTATTGTTTTGGATGGCTCTAGGGACTTGATTGAATGCTTAATGTTTGAATTGTTAGATTGCTCTTATAATGCTTAAGATTACAACAACATGAGAGTAATGTATGCTTGATTTTTGATGATAGAGACAATGTGGTGGAAATATGATAGTGTTATTTTAAATATTATTAATTTACATTGGAGTGTATTTATTTATATCGGATTTGATGGAGTGATCAATGGTTAGATTTCATCCATGGAGGATGAAGATCTATATCAAAAAAAAATTCTGGGAATTAAAAATTCTTATAGAATTATAGAGGAGATTGAGAAGGGGATCTAGGAATATTGGAGATTTCTATAATCCATTAGGAGTAGTTAATGATGATTATAATATGATTAAGAAGGTGATTTGTAGGAGACGTAGTGGAGGCAAGTGAGAAGGAATTTTAAATTCCTAAAATATTATGTAAGTTGGATTTTGTGTTAAGTGGAGTGTTAATACAAATATTAATTGATGCAAAGTATGTTATAAGGGTAGTGTGATGTGGTTAATGTGGAGGAAATGTTAGGATGATATAGATAATATTAATAATATGATGCTAATTATAGTGATAAAAAGTGGAAATTAGTATTGAATAAAGGAAAAATTAGTAATGACAAAGGAATGAATTAATTTTAGATGTATACACATGCCTCCCATATTGACATTAAATATCCCATATCCATTGATTGGGACCAAAAATAACATATTGCCAACCTTCTTTAATAACAATCAAACAATTGCAAAATTCATGACTGACATCCGACTAGAAGAGTATGAAGTAACATCAACATATTTTGAGGAACAATAAGTGTTCCTCAATCAAAATGAATCCTAAAATCCATCAAATCAAATTAAAAAATCACTATCCCATAGTTAAAAACTCTTTAAGGCCCTATTAGATAGTCAATATAAAAATTACAATCCAAATAATCACAAAAATCCAAAATCAATGTCATTTAGTGAAAACCTCATTGAAGAACTCTTGGGTATTCAAAATATAACTCCAAAAAGTCAAGAAGATTATGTTTTTGAAAACCTTTAAAAGGTTCCAATGGATAAATAACTTAATCCTCCTCTTACACTAGCACATTTTTTGTATGAGTTTATTTTGCTTATCAAAGACACCATCAAAGCAGAAAATCCTCTAATTATCTAACTTATGACTACTCTTAGTCTCATAGAATGTGAGAATATTGGTCCCAATCCCCCTTTGATCATAATCAAATTATCCCTTTAAAACCTTCATGCACTCAACACACATCCTTCATACAATACACCTTTCACTTCACCCTCCATGGCAACACCTTTTATTATAGGGTTTATGATGGTATCCTGGTAAATTTGGTAGAAGGAAACTTAGAAATAAATGAAGTTACTAAATACATCTAGATAAAATAATTGAACAATCCAATGGTGCAAATAATAAATGAAAAAATAAAATAAATCCTTCCATATGTGAATTTTTTTTTATGATACCTTGGGAAAGTACCATGATGAAAACCAATTATTGGCACCATGCGTAAAACCCATTATCTATAAGTACCCTAAACTTGGGGGCAAGCCCATTCCATCTCAACTTTATGAATCCTACACCATCCTTATCTAGTCAATAGTAATCCATCCTAATTTTCTCACTCCATACAATCCCAAAATACCCCTCTATCTAAATCCTTCTATCTAAACTTATTTGAACATCATCCATCAAAAAATATCGTTACCATCCTTATCCATTTAATCCTTACTATCATTTTTCATTCGATCTTAAGCCATCCTAAACCATACTTACTACCCTTACCTATCCTAACCCACTCTGTCACACCCTTAACCATTAGCATGTCTAGGTATATGTGTAGTTGACTTGTGGCTTGCATAACCCTTTTGCATATTATTTTATATTTCTTTATGCATTCATATGCTTATTAGGTCAGCCTATGTGTTTTCCATGGCCTTAATAGACTATATATAGGAGGTAGGGTTAGTTTTTCACCATCATATTTGAATATTCATTCTTATTACAAGTATTTGGGAGGTTATCCCCTCAAAGTAGATTATCTATTATTCCTATTTTCTGCTATATTTCCAAATCATTGTGATATATTTCTATTATTATAATTATTTGGTGAATTAATATCATTCCAAGTGGTATCAGAGCATCGATTTGGGTCATAATCAAGTCAAAAACCCTAGATCTTGAAATGTGGCTATATGATCCAAGCAACATTTCAAGTGACAATTCGAGCGATAGTTTTACCCCAATTGGTGGCAGAAATTTTGGGAGCCATAACTTTTGCACCATAGCTCCCTTTGAATCCCCATTTAAACCATTGAAAAGCTAAGAATGAGGGGAACATCATGAGATGGCACTAAGCTCCACTCAGTGTTTTGGCCCCTAAAAACCAAATAGCAGTGTCCCAATTTTCAACTTTAGTAGTGTAGTCTAAAAAATAGTAAGTTTCTAAAAATAGTAATTTCTAAAATTTCGTATTGTTGTGAATCATGGAAGTTGAACCAATTAATTTCCCTCGAGATTGGTGACCTTCCACATCCTCATCCTACCTTCAAAATGTGTATAATTGAAGATGTAACCCGAAAAGGAAATCAAACATCTCTTCTCAAAGATATGCATATGTTTGGGTCTACAAATTGATCAATAAGACATCTCTTCTCAGAGATAGCATTATTATAATTGTGTTGTTCTTGTTTCTTAAATTATTCTTTCAACCAAAGCTTTTGAGTTTTGGATCACTATATCTTGCAAATGGTTGGGAATTTCTTTGTAATTTTTTTACTAGAGTTGAGAAATAATTAATCTTCAATTAAAATTTCATATCATTTGGATCTGCTTTTAAAAATTTATCACTATTTTGGGGTTTTTCATAAATTTACTCCATATCTCATAATTTTTAGACTTTTTCAAATTTGTTTACATTTTTGGAAAGCTTGGAAAAAATTAGTTTGGGTATATTCTTTGATATTTGTGATTTGAGGCTGCTATATTTATAAAAAAATCATGATCAAATTTGGGTCAACAGAGCAAAATAAGGTTCACCATCAAGCCTTCTTATGGCTAGTCCTAACACTAGCAGATAGGGGAAAAGGCAAGACACCCATAAAAATCCTTTAGGGGATGACATAGAGTCTAAAACCTCTTATATGATTTCTTAAACTAAGTCAAATATACATGGCCTGATGTAAAAGGATGTGCAAGTCCAAACTCAAATGTCAGTGATGTAAGGGGAGCTTAATGGCATGAACAATTAGTTACAGCATATGACAACACAACTAGATACCATTTCATCTCATTTACCACTCAATATCCTTCCATTTTTTCCTTTTGGTCATCTTCCTCTCAACACTAACACTACCAATACAGGGGTGAAACTGATGTTGCCAAAAGTGGACTTATGCAAGTTTAATGGTAAGGATCCACTCACTTGGATCACTCAAATTAAAAATATATTTGATTTGAACCAAACTCCTAGATTTTAAAAGGTTTTCATGGCATCTCTGTATCTAGAACCTGAGCCATTTATTTGGTATCATTGGTTGTGTGCTTAAAATAAGAATACCAGTGCTTATGTTACATGGTCAATATTCTCTGATGAACTGATGTCTCACTATCAAGATAATTTTTTTGAAAACTAATTTAACTAGTTGGCCAAACTATGACAAATAGGAACAGTGAAGGATTATATTCATTAGTTTTAAAATCTATCCTTACATGTGGAGGACATCACTGAGGCAAATCTAATGACCTTTTTTTCGATGGACTAAAAGATAGTATTCAATTAGAGGTTGATATGTTTAAACCCACAACTATATCTAAAGTTATACTAAGGGCACGCCTAGTATAAGAAAAAGAGATGAACAAACATCATCCTTTCACTACTAGCTGAGAATGCACCTTCCCAACTCTATCATTTTCTCAACCTACCAAATTGACACCACAAAAATTTGAGGAGAAGTGTGCCAAAGGGTTGTGTTATGGTTGTGATAGCAAATGGATCAAAGGTCATCGATGTGCTAAAAAGAAGTTATTTTACATTGAAGGGGATGATGAGGATGAATAAGATGAGGAGGCATCTAGTGAGGGTTTTGAAGGACCCAAGGATGAATCTATAGATTCTCTACCTATTATCTCCTACCATGCCTTTATATGTATTTCTACTCCTCAAACTCTTAAGGTGGTGGGTTTCATTAAGAAATAGAAGGTCACAAGGTTGATTGACTCAAGTAGTACACACAATTTCATCAATAGTAAGTTGGTTGTTTGTTTGAATTGTTTAATCTACCCAACCCCATAATTTCAAGTCATGATTGCAGATGGTGGTACAACTAATTATTCTAAAAAATGTCATAGTATTAAGTTAGCAATGGGGGACTATTTTCTAGATTATCTTATGTTTTCTATTTTTATGGTCAGGACTGACATTGTTTTAGGAGTACAATGGTTTACCACATTGGGTACTATTGAGATGAATTTTCATGAACTATTCATGCATTTTTATTATGAAGGAAAGCCACTGGAACTTTGAGGATTAATATTTAAATCTCCAAAAGTGGTTAGTTCACATCAGATGACCAAGATGCTAAAAAAAGGTGTTGAAAGATTTGTGGCACACTTGTTTTCCATTGATGTTCAACAAACTAAGGATTCTACCCATCCTAAGTTACAACAAATATTAGATGAGCATTCAGTTGTTTTTGGCCCCATGATAAAGTTCTTCCTCCTAGATGTACCCATGATCATGCCATTAGACTCATTATTGGAAGTATGCCACCCAACATCAGACCATACAGATATCTTTATGACTGAAAGAGTGAAATTGAAAAAATGGTACAAGAGTTATCAGAGGCAAGAACCATTCACCATAGCCAAAGTGAATATTATTCTCTAGTATTCATGGTGTGAAAGAAGGATGAAACTTGGAGGATGTGCCCAGATTATAGAGAGCTCAACAAGTTCAGTATCAAAAATAAGTTTCCTATTCCTTTAATTGATGATTTTTTAGATGAATTACATAGTTTTGTTTAATTTACCAAATTAGATCTTCACTCTAGGTATCATCAAATCTGGATCTATGAGGAGGACATTCCTAAAATATCTTTTCATACTCATGAAGGCTATTATGAATTTTTGGTCATGCCTTTTGGTTTCACCAATGCACCATCCACCTTTTAGAGATTGATGAATATGGTTTTTAGGCCATTTTTGAAAAAAATTATACTTGTGTTTTTTGATGGCATCCTTATTTATATAAAAAATTGTGAAGACCACTTGCAACATGTGAAATAGGTACTTTCATTCTCAATCAACTTTAGTTGTACGCTAAACCATCTAAATGTACTTTTGGAGTCTAAAAAGTGGAATATTTGGGTCATATTGTATCACATGAGGGATTAAAATTTGATCCTAAACAAATATAAGCCATCATGGAGTGGTATATTTCCAAGACACTTAAGCAACTAAGGGGATTTCTAGGGCTAACTAGTTACTATCGTAGGTTTGTCAAACACTATGGTAGTATTGCAACACTGCTCACTTCTTTGTTGAAAAAAGACTCCTTCCAGTGAATGGATATAGCAACCAAGGCATTTTAACAACTAAAAATGGCTCTGTGCACCACCCTAGTATTGGCTACTCCATATTTTTATATAAATTTTGTGGTTGAATGTGATGAATTTGGATGTGGTATGGGTGTAATAATCATGCAAGAGGGTAGGCCCATTGCCTTTGAAAGTCATCAATTGAAGGGTAAAAATTGGCTCAACCCCATCTATGAGAAAGAGATGATGGATATTCTACATGTAATCAAACAATGGAGACCTTATCTATTGGGTCATCACTTTTAGGTAAAGACTGATCATGATAGCCTTAAATATTTTTTGGAACAACAGTTATCCTCTGAATAACAAAAAAAATGGGTGATGAAAATGTTAGGTTTTGATTTTGAAATAGTCTACAAGAAAGGAAAAGAAAATGTGGTGGTTGATGCACTATCTAGGTGTGGTGAACCAATTGAGGCATTATTATGTGCCATGACCATTTGAAGACATATTGGCTCAAGGAAGCAAGGTCAAAATGGGAGAATGACAGTACTACCCATGTATTGATTTAGAATCTGTAGTAGGGTTCAGATGGGATTGAAAAGTTTACATGGAAGGGGAATGCATTATGGTATAGAGATAGATTATATATGTGTTATAATTCTCTTCTCAAATATAAAATCCTTCAAGAACTTCATGTGTCTCCATTTGGCAGTCACTCTTGTTTTTTGAAAACCTATCATAGAGTCAAGAAGGATTTTTTTGGAAAGGACTCAAGGGGGATGTACAAAAATATGTGGTATAATGTATGGTTTGTCAATAAAATAAAGTTGAAACCATTAAAACCCTAGGTCTTTTACAAACCTTATCCATCCCTAGTCAATGATGGGAAGAGGTATCTATGGATTTCATTACTAGCTTACCACAATCTACAGGTAAAAATGTTATCATGGTTTATGTGGATAGAATCACAAAGTATGTTCATTTTTGTTCTTTATCTCAACCATTGGTGGCTAGTACAATAGATTTTGCCTTTCTCAATACAATTCAAAAATTGCATCGTACTCCCAAGATTATTGTTAGTGATCAAGATCCCATATTCACTAGTAATTTTTAGACAAAATTATTTGCGTGTTTGGGAACCCAATTGGCTCATAGCTCATCATATCATCCTCAATCTCATGGATAAACTGAGGTATTCAAAAAGTGTATATAAGATTACCTTCATTGCTTTGTGTCAAATAAACAAGATACATGGGTTCAGTGACTACCCTTGGTTGAATGGTGGTATAATACTTCAATGCATAGTTCATCCAAAATGTCTCCTTTTATGGCCCTGTATGGATACCATCCCCCATCCCTCACTTCACCCTTGAAGTCCTACCCAAAGGTGTGTTTAGTGGAGGAACACCTTCAACATCAACAACAAGTCCTTGTTAGTTTGTGTGAAAATTTACCTTTAGCCCAGAATCACATCAAGCAATAGGTAGATTAGCACAGGAGTGAGAGACATTTTTAAATTGGTGATTGGGTATTTTTTCACTTGCATCCATATAAGCAGATGTCCCTGAAGAACCATAAAAAGGATATCAATTTGTCTCCCAAGTATTATGGCCCTTATAAGAGCTTGTAGAAAATTGGTAGTATGACCTATAAACTGGAATTTCCTCCATCCACTCGTATTCATCTAGTATTTCATCTATCTTGCATCAATAAGATCATTGGAAACAAAGTTACCCCTCAAACCAAGTTACCAAAATTAGATGAGGAAGGGAGGGTTATTATTGATCCTGAAGCGGTCCTTTAGACATGCACTAGGAAGCTATGGTCCAGAGTGATTATAGAGTATCCGATCAAATGGAAGAATCTGACTTCTAAAGATGCCACCTAGGAGGATGAATCCTTCATGAAAAAACATCCAAGTTTGCTTCAATGTTGAGGACAACATTTTTTTGAATGTGAGGGGCATGCTATGCCCTTAACCATTGGCATGTCTAAGGATATGTGTAGCCGACTTGTGGCTTGCATAACCCTTTTGCATATTATTTTACATTTCTCTATGCATTCATATGCTTACTAGGTCACCCTATGGGTTTTCTACAGCCTTGGTAGATTATATATAAGAGGTAGGGTTAGTTGTTAATCATCATATTTGAGTATTCATTCTTATTGTAAGCATTTGGGAGGTTTCCCCCTCGAAATGGCTTATCTATTATTCCTACTTTTTTTCTATATTTCCATATCATTGTGATATATTTATAGTATTCTACTTATTTGGTGAAGTAATATCATTCCACACTCAAACACATCTTTACCATCTAATCTTTGACATCATAACACCATCCTTCTTCCCAATTTTGACCTTGATAAGGAAGTGGAAAAGATATAGATAGCTACTCTTAGAAATATCTTGGTATATCTTCAAAATGGCACCTTAATGACTGGGGCACATGATTTTCACACGTTTTAGTCATTATAAATTTATCATATATTCCTAATCTTATCCTTAATCCCTTAACAATTCCATCCATTATCACCCCTCTTGTACTTGGGTGCATCCCCATTCCGTCTTATCCAACAGTGTCTATATCCATCCAAGACTAAGTCATCCTAACCATCCATTTCACTAAGTTAGCCGCTCCTCACTCTTGTGCCTAACTTGGTCTTGTGTAAGAGATCTTGACATATGTTTTATAAAAATAATAGTACATCCACATTGTCACATGCATTATCATAATTCCACATTACCACACATGTTAGCATGATGTAGTGAAGCTTGAGTGCATCACTTCCACTTAGTACAATCCTTGGAAATCCATTCTTCCATCCATAATCATCCCCCAATAATTCCCATTCCTAAGTGCTGGAACTAGTTTTCCCTTTATATATAGTTTAGATGTCAGTCAATATATATATATATATATATATATATATATATATATATATATATATATATCCCACAAAATCCCAAAACATTTATAAAATTCAAAAAAAACTTAAATTATTAAAAAATATAAAAATGGAGAAAAAATAATAATAGAAAAGCCACATAATCCATAAATAATTTGTCTTGTCCTAAATATTGTTAAAATACTTCAATCAATCAGACCATCCATCCAATCCTATCTTATAGATTTTCAATAGGATATATCATTCCCACATCCACCCTCTTGCATATATCATTGTTTGGGGGCACATCAAAGCATGTAACTTTTTTTACAAGATATATCCTTCCCAATCAAACCCTCTTGCATTTATCATTTTCTAGGGAAAATCAACCTATCATCATCAATAACTAAACAACAAGGCTTTTAACCTGATGTAGGACATGCATTTGCTTTTATGTTTTTGTGTGTGCTTACTTCTTTGTTTACTTTTATTGTTGAGTCTTGAGTCAGTCCTTATGCATCTCACAACAATGTTATCATGGTTTTCCATATCATGATGCAAACTATCATGTGCTTGTATTTGTGTCAATCATGTGGCATATAAAAATAATGACATCATGGTCTTTTAAATCACAGTGCATCTTGTCACATGTCATAATAAAAATAAGGTTGCTCAAACATTTAAAAATCTATGCAAGATTATAAATTTTCATCCATTTTTCATTATATCAACACCTATCATTTCATCCATAATCCTTCTAGAATTATCATATCCATCCATTTTCTCATTTGGATGTATATAAATTGACATGCCTTCCTCCATTGTGAGTATCATCCTAAATTATCATCCCAAATTATCAAATTACATCCATCATCATGTTATCAAATTGTTATTGAATTATTATTGTGTATCCTCTTGAGATACAATCCATCTACCATTATGTTGTTGAAATCCTCTTGCATTAAAGATTTCACTTTGAACATCCACATACCAATTTGTGAGCACAATCAAGTTAGAAAAGAATAGATCTTCATTGGTTGGTAGGTGAAGGTATATTGTGTTTTCTCTTATTTTAGAGCTCTATCTGAGATTCTAGGTTGAATTTAGAATATGAATTAATATTTTTATTGGTTTTTAGCTTGCTTTTTGAATTATGCATATTGCACAGGGAATGGAGGATAAATTACACAAGAAAACTAGGTATACAAAATAGGATATTATCCATAATGTTTGCACGTCTAGCAATCACTTATATGAAATTAATATGCATGATTCAAATAATTTTTTTAGAGATTAAAATTAGATTGATTAAACATTGTGCATTATTACCTTTTACATTTAATGTTATCTTTTAAATGTCCCTTATAAATATATTAAGATATTTATATTGAGTAGTATTTTGGCACATGGTTATTGGGGTGCATGGTTTTGGAAGCATGTGGTTTTAGAAAATGGGGTTTGACCTCATAAAACTATATAAATATTAAAAATAAAGAAGAGAAAATTAGTGGGATTTTCCCATTATTTTGTAAATTACTCGAAGCATTTCATATACTTTATCAAAGATAGGAGACTAGAAGGAAGGGACAAACTGGTGAGTATCAATGTCATCTTTTTGTTTACTAAGATTTCCATTGACAAGGTCCTTGAGGTGGTTAGAGTAAAGACAAGTGAACAAACAATCTCTTTGGTAGAGTTGTGTTTGAGATCTAATTTATTTACTTTCTAAGGAAAAATTTATTAAAAAGGAAGGCATGGCTGTGGGTTTTCCTCTTTCATCATAAATATTTAATCTTTACATAGAGGCATTTGAAAACAAAGCATCGAGGATGGTACCCCTACATATAAAATGGTGAAAGTGATATGTAGATTCAACACAAATTTGTATTGGTAACATGGTAGAGATGAATTGAATAAGCTATTGGAACACCTCAATACTTAATCTAAGAGTAACCAATTAAGTATGGAGATTGAGTAGAATGCTCACTACCTTTCATTGACATCTATTGATTAAGAAGGAAGGAGGCTCTCTTACAAAGGTGTTTATAAAAAAATACTCATATAAATAGGTACATTCAAGAGAGATTCCCACCATTATAAATACTAAATCATGGAATCATTATTCTTACTACAAGAGTCATGAGGCTATCATAAGAGGCCCACATATACCAAGTGTTGGATCACTTTAAAAACTAATTTGTTTTGAATGGTTGTAGGTGTAGGCATATCAATAAAGCATTAAAAAATCCAAGGAAATAGGGGCAATTGATTTTAGAAGGAGAACAAAGTAAATGAAGGGTTTTCGTGTCTTATCTAGAAGAGGTTTATCACATATTAATTAAAAATTTTAGGAAGCATTATATTGGTTCAATATTTATTGCAAAAATAACAATCAAAAGTTTTCTTAGATCAACTAAGGATAAGATGGCCAAAAGACTTAGGATTGAGGTTTAAAGCATTGATTACGGGGATTGTGACTCAATTTATATAGGTAAAAATAAAAAATAGTCAGAGTTATAGTGGAAGAACATGATACAATGCATGCATAAACCGCTAAATAAATTTTGGATGAACATTTAGAAAAAATACAAGCACTACATATGCTTAGATAACTTCAAGGTTATATCCAATGAAAAAAACTATAAGGAGGAATATTAATGAATGACTGGAGCTCATTGCACACCACAATAATTTAAATATAGATGATGGTATGATTTTAAGTTAAACATTAAGCCCCTTGATAAATAAGCTCTCTAATTAGTTTCTTTATTTAATTAATCCATTAGCTCACATTCATTGATTAATTAATTAACTACTCCTTAGCATTGGAGAACTTTATTGATTATCAATGCTTGTAATCAATTATATGGGCACTCAATTTTATTTGGCCCCTTCCCAATATACAAATGGATGATTGATGTTATGAGGGTTAGGGTTTCCCATGGCTTGTTTCTCAAGTTATCTTTATAAGGAGATTGAATTTTTATTTCTCTTTATGACATTGTATCTTTCTCTCATGAAGATGGATTGTATGTTTAGATTGAAAGTTGAGGCTTTAAGTTTCATTATAACATTGGAATCTCTAGAATTTTTATAATAATGTTGTGGATTCTTGATAAGACATGAAAAATAAAGATATAAAAACATTTACTCTAATCTCTTGTGTATTATAAGTAATTTCCAATTTGATTTTTTATAAGGTCAATTTTGATCCATACTTTTATTCAAATTTAATGGGTTAAAGATTATTTTACTATGTATTTTAATAGTTGAAGAGAAATGAACTGATAATATTATGTACAAAAATTAATTTTAACAAAATATAAATCTATAACAAAAAGGAAAAAAGACACAAACACACTATACATAAGAATTTCACTTAGGAAACTCTTTTTGAAAAATACCTAACACAAAAACTTTCTTCCTTATTGCATTAGCTCAAATATTTACAATAAAATAATGTACTTCAAAATTTTGCACTACCCTAAGGAATTTGCAAAAAAACCTAAAACAAAAAATTTCTTCATTATTGTATTAGCTTAAACATTTACAATACAATAATGTACTTCAAAGTTTTGCACTGCCCTAATGAATTTGCAAGTATGTGTAAGCACATTAATAATAAACTATTTAAGTGGTATTACAATGCAATGGGTACAATATCATACTAATAGGAAACTATCTAAATTGTACTGGAAATCAATGTTTTAGGGTGTTTTGTAGCATGAAAATTTGAAGATTTTGCATCAGATTGGGTGATGCAAAGTTGATGTGACTAAGCATTTTCAGATGCATTGACTTTGTGTCAAGTTTATGCTCATTTTGCATCGTAAAATGTCGACATGAATTTTTTATTGTGGCAAATGAAATTTTTAAAAAATAAAAATAAAAATTGTATAGACTATTTCTAAAAAATTAAAAAATATTTTATGGGTAGTTTCTACCTAGTTCTCTTTAGAGAGGTTCAATTGAGGGAGGTTTTGCAAATCTTATTACAACACACACCACCCCTGTACATTTTTTTTGCGTATATTTAACCATTACAAACTTTCAATTCAAAAAATTCCATGTTAGATAAAAAAATAAAAATGGACATAAAACTACTTTTGATAACTACACAACCCCGCTGTAAAATATTTTATATCTTCAACCATTATGAACTTGCATTTACAAGTAAGTTTCTCTACCATTAGGATTTTTTTATATATTCAGAAAATTATCAAAATAAAAAAATAAAGCACCCAATGTTAAATGTTATAAGGCAAACTTACTCTCAGATTTACACCATAAACCTATTTTCTTCATTGTTAGGGAAGGATTTGAACCTGACACCTCAAATCCCATCCTCATTGAAGTATTTCTGGACCTCCCCAATAGCATCCATTAACATACATCTTCCATTTAACTACATGTAAATGAAAAAATCTTAGTCAAAATATAATAACCCAAAAAACACACAACCTCATTATATATATGCATTTAGAAGATTAGAGGATATGCAAAAAATGACTTAGTGATGAGTGGAGAATATGTACAAAATGTCCAATCTAACTTGGCCATGCTTGAAAAAAAATGTCACTCCTCATCCATCCTTCATCCTTTGCATCCACCCATCAATATTATACATTGCCCTTTACAATCAAACCCCACTACCACCCTTTGCAATCAAACCCTACCACCCAAACCCCTATCATTCCTCCATTTTGTGTTTCAATTTTTTGCCACATATGTGAATGTTTTATTTTAAATGTTAATTCAAATTAAGTTTTATGTCGACCTTGTTAGGTTGGAGTCATTATATTATGTCTTATCACTGCTAATGTTTTATTTCAATATCTTTTTAATTGAAGATAGTGAAAGTGATTTTTTTTTTTTTTCTTTTCTTTTAGGGTAATTTGTGATGCAAACTTGATGTTATTTAAGTTAGGTTTGTGTCAAGTTATAACATCAAATTTGCATTGCCATTGGAATTTGTGAAATAAAAAAGGTTAGTGGTGTTATTTGGAACCAAATGGTGATGCTAATTGTGCCATATGTAACAATGGTACAACTATGTGATTAAAAATAGTGGGTCATAAACCATAGGCTAAAACCACTAATATAGGCCCAAAACCACATATAGGATTCCAAAACAAAATCGGGGGTAGGAGCCTTGCATGGGGGTCCACTAGCCTCCCATAACCCCAAAACCCTCTTATAAATGACATGTTGTACAATTCATAAGGGGTGTAAATCATGCAAAGTATACAACACTTATCCAACATTATTAAGCAAAAATATACTATTTTTGTTGAAACTATATATATCTCCTCTTTTTAATTTTATTTCAAAAAAATTGGTACATTTTTATCTTTAAAATTATCAATCAAATCCTTCCTTATGTTGAAATATTGTACAATCAACTACTATTATGAGAAGTGTAGTAACTCACACGAACACTATTGGGTGGAAGGTTTTCATCAATAAATATTGTAAATATTATTGTGTACAAGAGTTATGATTGAGAGAGATTTAGATTAAAACTATAGCTTTCTTTAAAAAAATTAATGTTTTAACAAAAAACTTCACCCTCTACACACACACACATGCGCGCACACACATATTCTTAATTACATTTTTGAGGAGGCTCGGCTAGTGGAGGTGGAGTTGTTAGTACTAGCCTAGGGTGGATGGGGATACATTGTTAATACTGGTAGTGATTGGGTTAACTCCACCCACAAAATGTTAATTTGTTTTTCTATTATTATTGTTTTTAGTGTGGATTGGCATCTATGGAAAATCATGTCAGTCTTACCCTAATTTTTGGTCTGAACTATGTCAATGTTGTTGTTGGTGAGCTAATTATTGAAATGTTAAATTCTCTAGCATTTTTTTGGTAACATCTCAGTAGCCCTAGCGGTGCTTAGTTTCAATATCCTTTGTTTCATGCATGGACACATTTCTATTATAATGTAATTATTTTAGCATATAGTATATGATGTATTTATGTTTTATATCTTTTTCATAGGAGATATTTTTCCTTTTTTTTAAAATCAAAACATGTGTGCCTTTCTTATTTCATGGGTGAGGGCCCCAATAAAATCCCTCATTTTACCTACAAATAAAAAAACTAAGATATATCTAAAATCCCTCGTTTTAATTAATTCTACCATCAAATAAAAGGGGGTGGCATGTAATGGTTTATAGGTGTATCTTGAATACCACAAGTTCTAGTGACAATTGTCATGGTTTGACAATGAAAATGCACACTCAAAAGTAAGACAAACATGACCCAAAAAACTATGTTGAGCAACAAATGTTGTTTTAACAATACAAACACTATAGGTAGTGTATAGAGTGTACAAATGCTCTATAGAAAGTTGCCAACAAGTCCTATTTTTTGATTAAAAAAATGTCCATCTGATTTGAACCTTAAAAAAATTCACTTGGTTTTTCATGCCTTCACTCAAATTTGCTAGGAAAATGGACTTCTTGTCCTTTCCCTAATTAGTTATCTAGATCTAAAAAATGTACTAAAAATAATATATTTTGGGGACATGTCATGGAAACCTTTTGATATTTGTCAGGCCCCTCAATTATGTATAATTAAAAAAAAACACTCCCATAAGTGTAGTGTTTCATTAACTAGGCCAATCCTACATTGCAATGTGTCACTAACATGAACTTTTATGCTTAAATGAATGCTCAAATGATTACATGATTTCTATAGAATGCTAGCAGATTTTCAATAGATTCCTATAAACAATAATAAATTCCTGCCAAGTGCTCAATGATTGCTAGATGTCCAAATGAATTTATAAATGAATTTAATTCAAATTAGGACCTTATTGGAATGCAATTGACATTAAACAATCAAAAAGGTGAAAAAGGAGGGATAAGTGTCACACGGGGTGAGGGACATAAAGGTCCAAATGTTCCTTGACAAAACCACGTAGTTATACCACAATTTTTTTGGAGTGCAATTGCACACTCCATACTAAGAGGGAAAACTGAAATGAATATAAGGAGGGAGAAAATAGAAGTTACAGGGTGCCACAAGAGGGTGTTAGAACCATTGAAAGTCACTATATGTGCCAATAATGTTTAATCTAAACCAAGAATTGAAAAGTAGACAAACATCCTAGAAACATGCAACATAATGACTAATAAATGCCTAAGTTCTATTTTTAGGTGTTTATATTTTGCCCTACTTTTACCTATGTGTGTGTGTGTGCATGCACATGTACATATCAAAGTAAAATAAGGCATGGTATTGATACAAAATTACATGTGCTTGAATATCCTAAAGGAAACTCCAATGTACTCATAAACCTACAAAAGCATTTTATTTTTTTACTCATATGGGTGAGTGCCAATATTGATAATCTACTGGCATGTGAAAAGCTAAAAATTATATACTTGATTATGGTCGGAGGTGGGCATAATACTAATATAGAGTCAAGGGCCTCCAAATCTATGTAAAACTCTAAACATAGTTATGAGTATAAATTTTTAGCAATATTGTTGATAAAAGCTAGATAAAATTTTAAGTACTACTCTAAATGAAATTATACACAATTTTGAGTACTCCTAAATAAATTTGATGTAATATCAAGGGTTAGGTGGATTTAGAAAACCTTATCATTTATGGACCTCCACATCTAAGTAAAATCCAAACCATTAGAAATTAGAGTTGGAAACATTATCACTCATGAGCCTCCAAATCCATCATGTTGAATATGGTAGTGTGCATGCCTAAAAAACAAGTAGTTTAATATGTGAGTGCAATATGTGCCCGCTATTCAACTTTGGTATGAACTTGTGAAGGACATATCTAAAAAGAAAGGGATTAAATGCATCATGTGTAAGATAAGAGATGAAATCATTGATGTATAACATAAAAAAGATGTAAATATCGTAGAATATATGTCATGAATATTTTTTTCCATATGGGATTTTGATATAAGCAATACCCCATACAACACAATATATAAGCAATGTAAGGATCATCATGATAAGATATATTAGTATAAGATCATAAATACAAAGTTCTTGCCTCCAATGGATGCATGATAGGAATCATGGCAACATGGATAAGCAATAAAATCATTGTGCATGATATGGATAATGGCACTATGACACACACCAAACACCCGAGTAAGATAACCATGATAGAAAACATGTCAAATATGAATAAGAACAAAGCAATAAATTTAGATACTAGAGCCATACCAAGCACATAAAAGGAACAATGAATTCACAACTAGCACATTGAATAGATATAAGGCAATGAAAGCACATCAAACACATAGTGGGCTCATATAATAGTGAAGACATATCAAACACTTAGAAAGCACACCAAACACAATGAAGACAAATAAAACACAATGCAAAATCAACTATGTGACCATAAAAAGTAAACACTTGAAATGCAGATATAAAAATCATAGTAAGCATTATGAAGGAATATAAAATATGAATTCACATATAATGTATATCAAAGGCATAGAAGAACATATCAAAAATAACAAGCATATCAAGCACATGAAAACACATGATGTAGTTGAAGACACACCAATAATTTGAAAACACATTAATTATATGAATACACATTAGGCACATGAGAATACCAAACATATGAGAACACATCCAACACACAAAGTATACTAAACAAAAAAGCATACATATCATAGATAAAAAACACAAATTCAAGTTGTAATAGTGTAAAAATAATTGATGAAATAAAACCTAAAGTGGGATCAAAATATGCCCCCATAATCACCCCCAAATGAACATGGGATGTGCCCCCAGCCTATTGTGAAGCCAAAATCATGAACCTGTAACTTGGTGGATAACAAGACCTATGTCTACCTTGAAAATCGTATTAATAGTGTAAATATACATGGTATTGAAGTAAGGCACATATCAAAAGACATATGGTAAGAACATGAAGTGTGCATCTTACCATAGTCACAATATACATTCTTCTTGAAATCATTTAATAAAACATAAAGAATTCATCATAGCATAAAATATTATATGAATATATCACACATGACAAATAATTATAACAATCATTGGACAAGTAATGAATCATATAAATACAAAGTGTTCAGTTTCTATCATAAGGGATTGATTAGGTTAATACCAAAGGATCCTTGAAATTCATCATAAAATATATAAGACGAAGTAATACAATTACTAACAATACACTCGAGGTGTTGATGCACTGATCAATCTAAAGATAACAAACCATCATCATCATTATAGTCCTCTATCAAATTGTTCATTGAGTAAGTGTTCTTAAAGTTGGTGTCTCATATACATTGATTTTATTTTTCATCTTGTGGTTTCCTTGGAGACATGGCATGTGACAAACGCATCCTTGTTGGTATAGATTTATGTACTTGTAATTTATTTACCCCTCTTAGATATACCTCTTGGCAATTACTTTGGTGCTTCATTGCATACAACTTCTTCCGGATTTTGTCTTCTTGAAAAACTATATCTTTTTTAATTCTAATCACTTGGCCTTGATATATGAATTTTAAAAGTTGATATATAGTAGAAAGAAGTAATTTCATTTTATGTATCCAAAGTTTGCTAAGTGGAACATTATATAATTCATTATTGGGTATTTCATGGAATAAATTTTGAATTGTCTTTGGACCCACTCTAATAGGCAAGATAATACAACCACAAGGATCTCTACTAATACCATCATATCATACCATAATTGTTAGAGTATATGCTAAATAATCTATATGAAATTACAGCTAATAGATAAAAAAAATTAATACATAAATTCAAGCTCAAGTCATTTTCAACCATTATACCATCTTTTTCCTTATCGTCTATGAATTCTCTTATGAATAAAGGTCCATCATATGAATTATCAAGTGAGATATGATTCTCATCAAATAGAATTTGAATAGATGTCTATTTTTTATTGATTGAATCCACTACTTCAATAAAACCATCAAGTAGGCATGTTCCATAGTCTATTGGCACATTGTTATACTTTGGTTTATTTACCATATGGACATTAACTATTTTGTTGGATTGATTGTTTTGACTTGGTGAAGCTATTGATGCATTTATGGTATTACTTGTTTAATCCAATTGAATTTGATTTTGACAATGAGATCTTGTGTTTGATGCTTAAAATCTATGCAAGCATTTTTTTTAATAACCTTGGAATCTATGATAGCTACAAAATGCACTAGAGTTATGAGATCGAGGTAAGGGTCTTGAAGGATCCAACTCCCTTATTGGAGGTAAGGTAATCATATTGCATTCAAATAATTTATCCAAGTTTTTTCACGCGCACTCATTAAGCTTAGGAAACTCTCCACACCCCCTTTTTTAAGTGAAGATGAGCTTCTGAGATGGATGCTCTATAACATCAACTTCATTTCTTTGATCATGCTTGGTTGGAAACCTATCATTATTGTCTCTAGTCTTAAAACTTGATTTTTTTTTTAAAAGTGGAAGCATTGGGAGAATATTTAAGGATTTTTTTATCTAAAAACTTGATTTCACATTTTTTAACGAGTCAAAGCTCCTCAAAATAAATATAAGAATTAACACAACAATTCCTGTAATAATTGGGAAAAAACTATCAACAAATATACTTTGAATCCCATTATCAGGTGGCTCATAACTCATCTTAGTAACCATAATCTTTAGTCATTGACTTCTTGTCAATTATGAGATATTTCCACAAATTTAACCTTCCAAGCAATATGATTAAAATATGAACTTATAAGTCATCATCAATCAATGTTTTAAGATTCTAGAAATAGGTTAGTTAATCTATCATCATGAGCAAAGTCTAAACCAAAGGCATGAAAGGCCCTAATGTGATGAGAAGGGTTTCCCTCTCTATTAAACAATTCAAGCTCTAGAGGTACAAATCCTATTAAAAAGGTATATGAAAGCACTTCATGAGGCAAGGGGTTTAAGAGATTATCATTAGAAGTCACCCTACTAGTTGGTTTTTGAGACCCTTGAGAATGAATTTTGATTTGATTTGCAAGTCACACAATGTATACATCATAGTCATTTTGGGATTTGGTATAGAAATAAAAGGTAAAGAAGTAGAGTAGATTGGAATAGAATAATTTTTCACGAAAAAGGGTTAATAACATGCAAATCCAATGGAATAACATTGTGAGCAAGAGATTGTTGAAGCATAGGAGCATAATTTGCATTTGGAGTATTTTGAGAAAAAAAGGGAAGAGAAGCATGTTGAGGAATTGTAATAAATTGAGAAGCAATAGAAACATGTTGAGAAATTGGAGGAAGCCTTCAATATAACATCAAAATATATGATTGCGTTGTAATTTGGTTAATCCCACATTGGTAATAATGGTGAGACAAGGATGCTTTATTAGGCACAACATTCACCAAAAACTTTGCCAATAGGGAAAGAGGCTAGAGGGTGAGAAACCCAAAATGATGAATAACATTCGCAATTCCTCCCCCTACTAACAAATGCTTACAATGGCTATGTACTAAAGTGGGTCCCTTTGCCTTGTAATTATTACAAAAAATTACATGATACAAAATGTCATTTGGGTGATTTGGATAATGACGTACATAAACACGAGTAAAAAACACACAAAAATTAATACCTAATTAAAATTTTCAGCTTAACATTAAACTACATGATTCGCTTATAATTGGGTTAATCCCACATTGATAATAATTGTGAGACAAGAATGATTTACTAGGCACTACACTCACCACAAGCTTTGCCAATGGGAAAAGAGGCTAGAGGATAAGAGGCCCAAAGTGGTGAATTACACTCCCCATTCCTCCCCCAACTAACATATACTTGCAATGGTTGTGTACTAAAGTGGGTTCCCTTACCTTATTATTATCAAAAATTACATGAGAAAAAATGTCATTTGGGTAGTGATTACTCATGGAGGTCATTTCGATAATGACTTAAACATACGCTAGCAAAATCCCCACAAAAATTAATATATAATGAAAACATGTTAGGAATTTGAAAGAATAAATTTATAAGACGTTAGAGAAACATTATGAATAAAAGAAACATTAGAAAGAAGAAACATGGGCTCCACATGATATCATGAATCTAAATTAATGTTATCCCTTGGGGTTTGTGTGAAGATTTGAGCATGATCTGCAATGAAATCAATTGATTGAGAAATAGTTTTATGTGCACATTTATGTTCAAACCCATGTTTCTCTAGCCAACTTTGTGTGAGGCAAACACTTTTTCCCTTAGTAATTGTTTATATCTTATCAAAATTTGATTTTCTATAATACATCCATGCCATTTGTATATTCACTTGGACCTACTGGGGTAAAACTTATTTTTCTAAATGTTCAATTGACGCTATCCTCACTATCATAATCATAATCACCAACGTCCACATCGTTTAGAAAAAAACATGACATTCATAGAAGCATTTTCAACATCTTGAAAACACACATTTAAAGGGTGAGCCATTACAAGCAACTAGGGTTTAACTAATTTTTAGAAATTGAAATGACCTAAGGCTTGGGTCAAGCATGTCAAACAAAAGGAAGCTATGGCTATTAGATCTAAGAGCATTCAATGAAATGAACCCTAGGAAAATTAGATAAATACATATTTTTTACTATGCAAAACAAGATCTAACCCTAGGGGGTAAGGCACAACAAATCAAGGTTTTGTGAAACTCTAAAGGAACAAGCTGAATAATTAGCCCTAAGAAAATTAAATCTTTCACAAAATAGAGCAAGATCTAATCCTAGAAGGGCGAAAGAGAGCATGAGTTCAATGAAATATACTTGGATAAATGAATTTATAGTAATATTGCAATACAAATATTCATAAACATTTAACTATGCTAAATACATGCATAAAAATAATAATTAACCTAATTAATTAGCTCCAAAATTGGAGAAAAGGAGGTGGCATGCAAAGTTTAGAGATATATCTTATCTTTTAAAAGTGAAAATGCACAACAAAAAGAAAGACATGATCGACCCAGAAGAATTGTGTTGAATAGAGAATGTTGCTTGAATTGTACAAACACTTTGGAGTTTGTGTACCATATGGTTGTTCCAGACAAAGTTGAAGGCAAGGATGTTCTACACCTTTTTTACGACTCTATTCACTTGATTCAAACCTCCAAAAACCTCGCTTAGTGCTTTGCTCCTCCACTCAAAATACTTGAAAAATAGACTTTTTCTTGCCCTAATTGGGCAACAGGGTCTAAAAATGTAAGGAAAGCAATATATGTTTTGGGGTTAGCGTTTTACTAGGGAATAACTAAGCTATCTTGATATTGTCATGTTCCTTAACGATGTACAATACTAAAAACAACACTCAACAATTGCAGTAATTCATCAACCAAACAAACCAACACAATGCATTATGAACTTTTGTGCTTAAATGAATGCTTCACTGATTATTTGATTTCTCTAAAATGCTAGTAGATGCTCAATATATTTATATGAACAATAATGAATTCTTTCCAAATGCTCAATGATTCCCAGATGCCCAGATAAAGTAAGGTACTTGTTAATTTATAGTTGTATTAAATTCAAATGAGGCCCTTATTGGTGTGCAAACTGACATCAAATGATTGAAAAGTTGAAAAAAGTGGGATAAAAGGGCCCAAATGTTACCTTCTAGGATTGTACAATTACGTTTCAGACAACGATATTTTTTTTTGAAAAATGTGAGATAAGGGTCACATGAGGTGAGGGGAAGAAAGGCCCAAATGTACCCTACCAAGATTTTACTGTTAAGACTCTAGACATATATGTAGCATAATTGTGTGCTTCATACCACGTTCGCAGACTGAAATGAAATTTGGGGAGGTAGAAGATTGTTGCAGGGTGCCAAGAGGTGAGGAATACTGGAAGACAGTATATGCATCAATATTTTCCAATTTAAACCAAGCATTGACAAGGATACAAACATCATATAAAAATGCAATTTGATGACTAATAAATGCCTTGGGGCCATTTTTGGGTGCCTACAAATATTTGTTAGAATGAATAATGTGAAGGGCATACCTAGTATACTTGAAAACTTTTACTCAACTTTTGGCACAAATCCTCCTACTTTTCCCTACTCTCAAAACACATGACCCTTGTTAAGTAGGCATGATCCATTGGTGAAATTTCTAAGCACACAAAATAACCTACTAGAAATCAATTATTTATTAGTGCAAAGGCCCAACACCATAAAGAATAAAACTGGGTTAGAAGCACTCTGCTGAACATGGGCAATTATGTGCACCCAAAATGGGACACTTTTTTTTCAATAAAAATAAATAAATATATACATTGCCTATATTCTAGGTAAGGCACGTGCTTTTCATGGTTGCATTTGCCCCGCCATGAATTTCAACCAGCGTAAAATTATTAGCTTGTAACGTACTAATAAAGGCTAGACTTTTTTGGCATTAATAATATGTCAAAGTGATGTAGTATTTTATTTCTTAGAGTGTTCTCCTGCTACATAGAATAGAACTAATATTTCCTAAAATATAATCACCATAATGCAAGTTATTTCTTACAGCAGGAAGTTCAGGAATGATGCATGGTTGGAAACTCTGCTTTGTGCAAAATAAATTAGTTTCAGAACTATTATCCTCACATTAATTTAGAAATAATTTCTATGTAAAATATAATAATAATTTGTTACAGTGTATTTATAACTACCAAAAATGGAAAAACTATACATGTATGAATGAATGACTGCTTTTAATAATGCCCACGTGACCAATCAGTATATGGGACCAAAGGATAGAGACTAAGGTCAATCATCATTAGCACAACATATATATTTTTTTCAGTTAGCTAACATTACCACCAATCAGTAATTTAAGTTAACCATTTGTGTCAGAGACCTCAGCGTGTTGGATGAACAATTGATATCTTGCATATACAATAACTACCAAAGATGAAAAAAGTTATTCTACATGTATCAATAAACATTAGTGCAACATATTTTTTCGTATTTTGTCGGCCATCTAACATTTCCACCAATCAGTAATTTAAATTTACCATTTGTATCAGACACCTCAGCCTGCAGGATGACCAACTGATATCTTACATACACAATAACCACCCAAGATGAAAAAAATACATCCACATGTATCAATGAACATTAGTGCAACATATTTTTCTTTTTGACCAGTGTGCTTCCTATTGACGCAGGAAAATGCACCCAGTGACAGGAAGTCGAACTCCTGTCTTCTCCTCGCAACATGAAAACTCCCCTCTCGCCTGTGGGACGGTGAAACGGGAGGGGAGAGTCTCTAGATTAGGGCTAGCTCCCTTTGATGTATCGTTGTTTGTTCTAGCAAGTGCAAAATACAGGGATATATATAAACTGAGGGGATGAAAAGGGAGGAAAATTACAAGCATGCAAACTACTCTAAGGAGGTGATACACCAAAACAAGATGACCTTCTCACACCCACTCTTGAATTAGACAAATACATACATACACTCAGACTTGGCAGAAAGACCAGGGTGTAGGAAATTCGCAGGGAGGTTCTTTTGAAAACACAGGAACAGGGACTCACCAAGATGCTGTGAAATACATACTGTAAATGACTTCCTCTATTCTATACTTCCAAATAGAGCTCTCCTCCTGTCAGCTGCAGAAAATGGCGCCTTGTGGATAGCTGGTGTGTTGGTGCTTGAACCTGTGAGAGCATTAGAAGACAATGACTAAACACAAATCAAACACTCATAACATACACAGAATATCCATCCAAAAAGAGTTAAAAAATCTGTCTTTATTTGATTCAGGTGCAAATTTCAGCAGGGCTGCGCCTTGTAAAATTGTCAAAAGATCGATCACAAAATGAACCAATTCGCAACATATATGGAAAAAGACAAGAGGCTCATTGGCGCTCCTTTCCTTGCAAGTGGGCATGTCGCGTCCCATTGGGAAGGAGAAAAACACTGCAGTTGACGTCATCCTTCTAGAAAGGACCTGCTGGAACCATGCTTGCTGTTTTGTCTTTTCCCATTTTGTCTTACTTGCCTGTTCGGCCCCCTGGGGCGAGCTTTCAGTAGGTCGCTACAATTTTTTGGCTCCTTCCGGTTAGCATTCTCTTTGTTTGCTTTTAAAACAATGGCTATCTCATTGTTCAAATTCGACATCCTCCAGGACATCCTCGTGCTTTGCTGAAGTCTTCTGCGGCTGCCTTTTCCTGAGCACCGCGGCGGGCACCTTGCCTTTGCTATATTCTCAACACCCTTCCTTGTTGACCTTGATGGCTTGCGCGGACTTCGGACCACTGCCGGGCCTTTATGTTTGCGTTGGGCTTTTGAAAGTCCTGCGGACTTTGTATGCTCCGCGGACTTTTGTCTGCGGATGTTTTCCCGCAGACAAAAAGTCTGCGGAAATTCTTTCGCGTTTTACCTTTGTGTTTCGCGGACATTTCCCACGAACAAAAAGTCCGCGGAAATGTTAACCGCCACTTGCCACTTGCCACTTGTTTATAAGCGACCCGGCCCCTTTTCGATGTGCCAGCTCTTGGTAGGGTATTTGACTTGGACTGCCCTTCGGCCACGTAGAAAACCAACGGGCTAGGCGTGGAACCAAAGCTGAACTGGGCCTGTTCGAACAAAAGAACCAAGCCCGTCTGGAGTTGAGGAAGACCGAACCAAGTGCTGATAAATCAAGGAGCTAAACAAATCACTGAACCAGACGACGAACCACTGGCATTGAATGTATAACCTGGAAATGATTGTTTTTCGAAAAGTCAGGGAAGAAGGTGACCACAATTTTGCCTGCGGGCAAAAATTGGTCAACAGATGGCGACTCACAGGGGAAACATGCCTGCTATGCTTAGAACCCAGTTGCCTTGTATTCCATTGGGCGTGGAGTCAGATGCAGCGTTGCGAAAGTTAACAACAGCCCCAAGAGATTCGAGAATCAAACACGAAGCTTTACCCCACACGCAAAGGGAAACACACAAGGCTAAAAAACACTCCCTATGCAACTGCACTTAGGGAAAACAGGAAAAAACAACTGAAAGCAAACTATTATATACAGCTAACCAGGAAAGCTCACCTCCCCCCTGAATCAAAGGGGAAACTTCTCAAGTTCCCTTCCTGGCAAGAAGACTTATGGTGGCAGGCAAGTAGCTGAATGAAAAGGAGATTTGGTGACTTGCTCCTCTTGCCATTCCCCTGGTTTGGCTGGAATCCGAGTGGGTCAGATTCGAACATGCCTCCAATATATACGTATTCTTCTTGTCCCTGGAGGCTTGTTGAATGCTGGTCCTTCAAATTGGTGCTCTTCACCAAGAAATCAATCACTGCTGGCTCATCGTCGTAAGCCCTTTGATCTGCGCATTCCTTCTGCGATGTATCATGGTCTGACTTGTTTCCTTCTGTCTCGTTGAAAATCCTGCCAGACTCGTCCTCTGCTTCCTTTTGGCCTTCTTGAAGAAGGGTGACTGTGGTGATGTCTAAAATGGAATCACAAACTGATTGCTCATCCCACAGAACATCGCCTCTCTGTTTAAAACTCTCTTCTTCAAAGCATTCCTCTAGGAAGACAGGCCTCTCTTTTTCCTCTTTGTTGATCAGAATTTCTAGATTTTCAAAGATATCCCCCTGATCCTCCTTCTCAGGGTCTTCAATGTAGTCATCCTCATCAAAATAGCAAAGAAGTTCATCAAACAGAGGGGAAGAGAGCTTACCATCCATTTGTTCCTCCTCGTATTGCTGGAACATCTACATATATGCAAGACCTGCATCTTCTCTATATTGCTGATAAGGTCTTCACAAGGAGCATCAATGATGATTCCGTTTTCGTTGTAGCTCATGACAGCCTCTTGAAGACTTGCAGATTGGATCTTTTGCTCCTCACCTGCCTCTTGCAAAACAGGGTCTTCCTTGAGAAGGGGCGAAGTGGAGAAAACACGTAGAAGAGGGGGCAGCCCTTGGGCTAGAACCGAATGATTCTCCTCTTTCCACTTGATCAGCGCTTTACCAATATCAGGTACGGCCTGATAACTCTCTTGGAAATGTGTAGGTGGGGTGTGTTCAAGAATAGAATGTGTTATTTGGTCTGAACCGTCCATTACACATTAGCTGAGGAAACTCTCTGGATTCCAACTCTGTTATTCTTCTGGCCAGATCTTCTTGGAAAAACTTTTCCTGTAGGTCTCCAACATTATCATGAGCAGGGGCAGCTTCAACTTCTTCAAGGCTTTGAGAAAAACCTTGCTTCTCTTCTTCCTTGCTGCCCCATGATTCTACTGTTCTTCCCCAGTTCAGGATCTCTGAATTAGAATTCTGCCCCTGCGAACAGGCAACAACTTTGTTTTTCACAAGGACTTGAGGTTCCTCCACAAGGTCTGAAAATTTTATCTCTCTTTCAAGAAGCAGCTTCATCTTAGCCTCTAAATCTTCAATTTGTTTGGCTAGGTTGTCCTGAAAGAGTCTTTCTTGGAGGTCACCAGCATGATCCTCTCCAAAGCTCAGCGCTGGTTCCTGGCATTCCCTCCTCCAACTCGGAATCTGCACATCATGTTGAAAACTTGGGGAGGCTGAGGAATGCAAGGAAAACACTGTTGATGCACTGGAAGAGTCTCTAGAAGAGGGACGCGTTGGTTGGTGGTACTATTCTCAATGGAGAATTCATGATTTAAGGAGTTTAGAAGGTTCATCTCCATGGGAGGCTGTTCAGATGCCTTCTGGTGTTGGAAAGCCAGGCGCACGGGATTGGGAGCAGCTGTATTTGATGAGTTGGAGTGAGCAAGTGCAATCTGATAAAACGGATTTGGCACAAAAAAAGGGGCCGTTCTCAGATTAGGAAGGGGCATGCAAGGCTGACTGCCTTGGATAGATGGATATCTCCATTTTGTTACCTCCTCCTCCATGGATTGCAAGGCATGTGCTTGCCTAAACAAACACTCTTCTTTATACATCAGCGCCTGCTGATATTTGTACTGCTCTTCCAGCCTATCGATTTCCATTGTCTGCCTCTCAAATTATAGCGCCATTTCCTTTATCGTTGCAGGGTAACTAGGAGAGCCGCTTGAGGGGATTGCATAAATATATGGAGCCTGATTATATTCACATGAAGGAAAACAAAACCCATGATTTTGCGCAAAAGGATTATACATACAAGAAATGATTTTTGATGGCACCACGCTGCTTAACCAGCGGATTTAACTCGGAGTCGCCAGATGCTGAAAATACTCGATTTGCTGTAACAGGACCAGCATCAATCCTGATACCTTACTGCGTTGTCAAACTGTGTCCCACCGGGCGTGCCAAAACTGTTGACGTAAGAAAATGCACCCAGTGATAGGAAGTCGAATTCCTGTCTTCTTCTCGCAACATGAAAACTCTCCTCTCGCCTGTGGGACGGCGAAACAGGAGGGGAGAGTCTCTAGATCAGGGCTAGCTCCTTTTGTTGTATCGTTGTTTGTTCCAGCAAGTGCAAAATACAGGTATATATATATAAACTGAGGGGATGAAAAGGGAGGAAAATTACAAGAATGCAAACTACTCTAAGGAGGTGATACACCAAAACAAGATGACCTTCTCACACCCACTCTTGAATCAGACAAATACATACATACACTCAGACTTGGCAGAAAGACCAGGGTGCAGGAAATTGGTAGGGAGGTTCTTATGAAAACATAGGAACAAAGACTCACCAAGATGCTGTGAAATACATACTGTAAATGACTTCCTCTGTTCTATACTTCCAAATAGAGCTCTCCTCCTGTCAGCTGCAGAAAATGGCGCCTTGTGGATAGCTGGTGTGTTGGTGCTTGAACCTGTGAGAGCATTAGAAGACAATGACTAAACACAAATCAAACACTCAGAAATACACAGAATATCCATCCAAGAAGAGGTAAAAACGCTGTCTTTATTTGATTCAGGTGAAAATTTCAGCAGGGCTGCGCCTTGTAAAATTGTCAAAAGATCGATCACAAAATGAACCAATTCGCAACATATATGGAAAAAGACAAGAGGCTCATTGGCGCTCCTTTCCTTGCAAGTGGGCATGTCGCGTCCCATTGGGAAAGAGAAAAACACTGCAATTGACATCATCCTTCTAGAAGGGACCTGCTGGAACCATGCTTGTTGTTTTGTCTTTTCCCATTTTGTCTTACTTGCCCTGTTCGGCCCCCTGGGGCGAGCTTTCAGCAGGGCGCTGCAATTTTTTGGCTCCTTCCAGTTAGCATTCTCTTTGTTTGCTTTTAAAACAATGGCTATCTCATTGTTCAAATTTGACGTCCTCCAGGACATCCTCGTGCTTTGCTGAAGTCTTCTGCCGCTGCCTTTTCCTTAGCACCTCGACGGGCACCTTGCCTTTGCTATATTCTCAGCACCCTTCCTTGTTGACCTTGACGGCTTGCGCGGACTTCGGACCACTGCCGGGCCTTTATGTTTGCATCGGGCTTTTGAAAGTCCCGCGGACAAAAAGTCCGTGGAAATTCTTCCGCGTTTTACCTTTGTGTTTCGCGGACATTTCCCATAGACAAAAAAGTCCGCGGAAATGTTAACCGCCACTTGCCACTTGCCACTTGCCACTTGCCTTTTGTTTATAAGCGACCCGGCCCCTTTTCGATGTGCCGGCCCTTGGTAGGGTATTTGACTTGGATTGCCCTTCGGCCACGTAGAAAACCAACGGGCTAGGCATGGAACCAAAGCTGAACTGGGCCTGTCTGAACCAAAGAACCAGGGTCGTCTGGAGTTGAGGAAGAACGAACCAAGTGTTGATAAATCAAGGAGCTAAACAAATGACTGAACCAGACGAAGAACCACTGGCATTAAATGTATAACCTGGAAATGAATGTTTTTCGAAAAGTCAGGGAAGAAGGTGACCACAATTTTGCCTGCGGGCAAAAATTGGTCAACACTTTCATTACCATCAATCAGTAATTTAAGTATACCATTTGTGTTAGACACCTCAACCTGCAAGATGAGCAATTGAAATCTTACATATACACTAGCTACTAAACACGGAAAAAAAAAATCATTAACATATCATGTACTAATAAAGGCTAGCCCTTTTTTCTAGGAATAATATGTCAAAGTGGTGTAATATCTTATTTATCAGAGCATTCTCCTGCTACAAAGAATAGAAATAATATTTCCTAAAACATAAGTCATAAGACAAGTTGTTTCTTACATCAGAATGGTCAGGCATGATGCATGGTCATGAACCCTGCCTTGTGCAGAATAAATTAGTTTCAGAAGTACTATCCCCACATTAATTCAGAAGTAATTTCTGTATAATATCTAATAATAATTTGTTATAACATATTTATAACTACCAAAATTGGAAACAATATACTACATATTTGAATGAATAAATGCTTATAATAATGCCCATGAGACCAAGCAGTCTATGGTACCAAAGGATAGTAACTAGGGTCAATCAATATTAGTGCAGCATGTTTTTCTTTTTCAGTCAGTGAGCTTACATTACCACCAATCAGTAATTTTAATTTACCATTTATGTCAGACACCTCATCCTGCAGGATGAACAATTGATATCTTGCATATACAATAACCACCAAAGATGAAAAAGGTTCTTCTACATGTATCAATAAATATTAGTGCAACATATTTTTCTTTTTCAATCAATGAGCTTAAATTACCACCAGTCAGTAATTTAAGTTTACTGTTTGTGTCAGACACCTCAGCCTGCAGCATGACCAATTGATATCTTGCGTACACAATAACTACCAAAGATGAAAAAAATACATCCACATGTATCAATGAACATTAGTGCAACATATTTATCTTTTTGGTCAGCATGCTTACTTCACCACCGATCGGTAATTTAAGTTTACCATTTGTGTCAGACACCTCAGCCTGCAAGACAAGCATCGGCAAGCTCACATTACCACCGATCAGAAATTTAAGTTTATTGTTTATGTCAGACAGCCTACAGGATGAGCAATTAATATCTTGCATATACGATAACACTTTCAGAATTGTCATTTTTTTAGTTTCTATCTGTTAAGGCAGCATTTCTGTTAAAGCAGGTTCTGTTATAACTTATGAGACAGTTTTCATTAAGAAAATCTTAAAGTGCATAGTTATTTAACACGAAATAATGGACAACATAGGAACACGCCCTAGGACTTGGCAGGCTCTTTTTTAACAAAATCAATTTGAAGTACACAGTTATTTATACAAAAAAGATGGACAATATGGTAACATGTTCCAGTATAAGAGTCACACTCTACACCGGAATGAAACGAAGCCGGCAAAGAATCAAAGTGACACTCTAATTACTTCATAAGAATGGAATTATATTATTAGTAATTGTGATTGTACTCCAATGCTTCATTTTCTCATGATATTTATATCCATTCCACATGGTCAGTTACGCCTCAAAATTATGTTCAACTCAGTTTTCACGGTCCAAGTAGCTTCTCCTTATGTCTTTGCTAGCATTTCAGTTTTCTTTGGCTTTGTCTTGTTGCTTCCACCCTTCTTTTTTAAATTCATGTTTTCAGGCTTTTCATCTTCTTGATCTTCAATCCTTCTAAAAATAGGTTGAGGCTCTGCCATGATTTGGCCTGCTTTGAGACCACCCCAAGCTGTATCTTCCTGCAATTAGTTGGAAGTAGTCACAAACAAAATCGTTATAAACATACATCAAATGCAACTTAACGAAATTTGGCTTTTATAGAACTTAAATTGCTAGAGGCATTAATGAGAGAGTTGCAGAATTAGATGTGGACATGGTCAAAACGTCTCATCGTACTTAACTAGGAAATACCTTCAGTTCCTAATGTGAAAATGAAGATGGCTACCAATGTGATTAGTAGTTACGATAGTCTCTTTTCATTTTAGAAGGTGCACATATTCACGACCTTGCAATGTAATGTATTAGAAGAAACACATTGATAGCATTAATACTAAATTGATGGAAAAGTTTCGCTTGACATTCTGAGATGACATATTAGTAGTTTGAATAAAAAAATAATACATGCAGAATGGCGCTTGATTATGTCTTTTGAAAGTTGGATTAATCATTAAAATGCCCAGTAGTTCTATTTTTTAGAAGGAAGAAACAAACATTGATGCAAATAAGCTTCTTTCTAGGCAGATAACTGCCACTTCAACTGTTTGTATGGGATATACAACATTTCCTTTGGAAAATAAAAATTTCCAAAAGATAGGTCCTTGAAAGAATATTTTAGGATGTATGCACCTAAATGCTGGATAGAGCAAGCAAATAGAAGATGAGACCACTACAAGAAATGATAGCAACCAAGCAAGTGAAAGATTCTGTATGCTAAGGTCCTTCAGATAGGAATCTCTTGGTACAGGATTTAGTGCCAGAACTGAAAATCCTAGGTATAGTTGACACAGTCAACCTCAGCTTTGAACAGCCAGCAGATCATCCAATGAGGATAAGAAAAACCAACCATAGTTAGCCACCATCAATGGAAAGAGATACGGAGACTACATTGTCTCATGGAGCTGCTGCTGAGGAATTTTAGGAGCCCTTGCAGTAATATGATTCGATGCGATATTGTTCTTCTGCCCTGCCGACAGCGTGCAGTCAATCTACTAACTAAACAAATAAACCTATAAATTTAACAATGACATACAAAAAGCATAAATTGTTCTTCCATTAATCATAAATGGGGAATAATTAAGATACAAGCAACAAGGGTGAGGGAACAATGACTTCTGTCTTATAGCTTTGACAACTATGTAGCCAAAAGAGCACTAAAAGCCTAAGAATTAAGGAGTAGATCATCGGTGTGTATGTTACAATGATATTCACTATCAGTTACAAGAATGTGTTGTTCCAATTATTGGTTGACTCAACTTCCATCGTCATTCTTGGTTGTATTCCCAACATACAAGGGATGATATTCTCAGTGCTTTGGTGAACGAGGGTGACAGTTCAACTGCCTATCAGGGTCTGACTGCACTAGGCATAATGTGCAGTCTAAAGGTGCATTGTTGCACAATGTACAGTTAGTACACAGGCAGTGCCACCTTTGTTGTCCATCCTCGAATCATTTTCCCCCACGTGTGAACATTGCAGTGCTGCTCTGTTGAGGAAACTCCATCTGAAACTGTTGCAGGGTGTACAACTTAGCCTGATTTCTATATTGTTTAAACTTGACTAGTCATAAGTGTTGGTGAGCACCACGGTTTTTGCATGCAGTATTGTTGTAATTTGTTCATGATTACACCCTTCTGTGCAAGAGTCAGAGGATCGAGCATAGGCAGTGTATGTGGGTTTAGTAGCTTGACAGTGCACACTGAATGCATTCCCATGCATGGAGAAAAGTTGAGTATGAATGTGTTATCACCTGTTGTTCATAGTACAGTGTAAGGACCATATCTAAGAGGTTTCATTTGTCTATCTGGACCTTCAAAATTCTCTCTAAAGATGAAACCAGACCCTACAGCCAAAATGTAAGTAATAAGAACTGCAATGTGTGTCACATACCTCCTTGTAATTCTGTTGCTAATTCATAAGGATCTGTTGAGCTTTTCCAATGCACATGATATATGTGTTGCAGAATTTTTTCTTCATTGTCAAATTCCTTTTCCTGCATGGTAGCCTTTGATGCCTGATCCAGGAGGATATGAGCCTTTAATCGACTCGCAACATGACGGACTTGCTCTACGACATATGTCGACTTCACCAACAGTTTCAGCAGTATCCCGAGCACATGTGGTCATACTGAGAAATCCTAACTCCTCATCGTTGATGCCACACAGCTCTGATGGTGTCAGTACTGTTCTGTGTAGTGTGACAACAGCATTACCAAAAGACAACAAACAATGCTTAGTGACAAAGCGGTTGCTCCTAACTATTGTAATAGTCCAACCAACCCTTCATCTTCCACACTCGTGTATTTTATGTACACTTCCATCCTTTGTAGGAGATTAAGACGACCAGAGGTAGACTATGAAGTAGTGATCAGACATCACAATAGCATCCGATCTCTTGGATCATTGTACAAAACTATTGCATAAAATTAACTTTGCAGTTACAGTTCCAACTTGGTGTCCATTATTCTTCTTCACTTTCCCTTGTCTCATTGCACTCTGATATATCCTTTGGCTTCTATTATACATGTGTGCTTCCATAATAACCCATTAAATCTGTTAAGTATGGTTGTCCACCGAGGGCCAAGTGGTATCAAAATTGGTCTTCTTATCTTCAGCAGTTCCATTTGAACATCAAGCATAAGAAGGGAAGTGCCAATCTAGTAGTATATTGTTTGAGTCGACCGCCTGTTCAAGCTCTCCTCACCATGGTTGATGCATGTGGACATGAAGTAAACACTTGGTCAAACTTGTATTTATCTAATACAGTCTTTGCAGAAATCTATTAGACTTTGCTCAATGGTAGGTTGGTTCCCAATTTCTACTTTCAAGATGGGCTCCTATATCATCTTGGGCAATTGTGTGTACTACACAAAGTAGATAGACAAAAATTCAAATGGGAAACTCATTTCAACAAGGTTGCAAGACATTTTGGAGTTGAAAAGACCTTTGCAGTGTCACAAAAGTATTTTTTGGGGCCACACCACAAGTTAGATGTTTCCAAATATATCAGGGCTTGTACTGCATGTACAATTGCCAAAGCAATCAACAAGAAGCAAGGTATGTAATCACCTCTGCAAGTTCCAATGAAACTGTGGAAATCCATTTCGATGGACTTTGTTTTAGGCTACCTTACTCCCTAGCATAGTAATGATTTTGTTTATCTCGTAGTTGATAGATTCTCAAAGATGGTAATTCTCACACCTTGTAATAAATCAATCTCATCTCTACAACCAATGCAACTGTAATTTCGGCATGTCTAAATCCACTTTGTAATACTATAAACTATCATCTCTGATATAGATACAAGATTCTTGAGCAATTTATAGAAAGCACTTTGGTCGATCCTGGACACAAAGTTGTACAAGTCCACTACATTTCATCCCTGGACTAATGGACAGACAAAAGTGGTAAATAGAATGATCATGCGTCTTCTAAGAATGTACAATTCAAAGAAGCAAAACGCATGGGAGGAAAGCCTACCTTCATTCAAGACAACTACAACAACTCTACCACACACAACCCTTTTTAGGTTTGCTTGGGTTTCCAACCTCTAGCACCGATTGATGCAACTCATCTTACACCACCATCAATGAGAGCAATTCCTTCAACTCAAAAAGTTGACAAAGTTGTTAAATTCATTGAGCACATTCACCATATTCAACAATAAGCATGAACCATTCTGCAGAAGATGAATGCTAAGTACAAGCAACACCATGATCAACACAGAACATCACACACCTTTTAGGTTTGTGATTGAGTGTGGCTTCATTTATAAAAGGAAAGGCTAATAGGACCTTACTACAAACTTCATCCACTTTGGTACAGGCTCTATACCCATAGTTTGCATAGTTGAACTCGGTAGACCAAAAAAATTCTAACTCAGCATAACTCGACAATACTCAACAACTTGAAAAAATACTTAAATTTCTTAAAAAAACATAAAATTTGTACAAAATAAAGTTACAAAACGTATCAAACAAGTCTGTGAAACATTGGGGGAAGTGTTTTATATTATACTTGAATATAAATAGAGTACAAAATCGCATCATCATGCGAATACAACCAACTGATAATTGTTAATGTTATACTTATACTCATGAATTTATGATGATTGTCATTGAAAATCATCATCATAAATTGTATATCCATGAAAGTTACAAATTGCACGAATTCACAATTTCCTCTCCCCCATTCTAGTGAAAATTTGGGGACATAGAGAGTCTAGTCCTTGCACTCCTCTGCAGCTCCTCGCTCCCCCTAGAAGGCTGTACTTGCGGTGTACTAGATGGCAATGACTCATCTATCTCATGATCGACATCATCTACAAGGATGTCATCCAATTCAATCTCTCCTACTTATGTTGTACCTCTACCTACACCCTCCATTGCTTGTCTCTCAAAATCAACAATCTTGTCCTCTGTGAACAAGGGGGTCTCTTCATTGTACATAGTCCAGTCACTATAGGGATCAATATCATCCAAATCAATGGGCTCCTGTAATATGCCCTCCACCTTTCTTGTGCAAAGTTGAAGGTTGTATTGCACAAAAACTGTCATTGAAACATTGTTAAGTCAACTTATTATGTGAATAGCCTCAAAAAATTCTAGTTGTTCTCACATCCATAAGTGCTACAAAGTTGAGATAAATTTTGGAGGGCTAGCTTTTGAATATTTGGGGTAATTCCACCCCAATCTTCCCACCAAGAACCTACAAACAAGATACTCAAAAGTTTGTAAGTAATTAGTAGTTATAAATTTATCACTTGTAAGATATTAGTAAAGAGTAATGTCCCCAAATGGGACGAATAAGTAAAATAGAGGTTTTCCAACAAACCCTTATATAGAACTTAAAAAATCTAGAATCTGAACCCAAAAATCAGCAAACCTTAGCTGGTAGGAATGACCAAATTCCAAGCAACAAACACTTCAATATATCCCGAAAATGTTGAATATAAAACTCAAATAAAATACCTCTTTTGTGGCAAGGTGGAAATGGCGATGAAGCTAAAATTTACCCCTGTAATAATTCTAATTTTATTATACTGGTACAACTATGGTTTTTCCTTCAAATCTACCTTGAAACCCTTGCAAAAACTCTCAAATAATTATGCAAAAATCTTGCAAAATACTAGGGTCTCCAATGAACACATTAGGGCTGCAAATTGTTAAACTAACCCTTCCAATGAAGTTGCCACACTTGGAAAAATATATAGAATTAAATATGAATATTAAATCCTTCAACTTGCCCTTCAACAAGCCCTCCAAGTCTCCCAAAGCAAGTCACCAATATTGAAAAATTAATATAATAATTTTCAGAATATAAATAATATGTTTATTCCCTCCAAGTTTAGAGCCCAAAAACACCCTAAAAACCCTCATAGATGAATCGCTCCACTAGGAAAAATAATATTAATAATTATGAATTATTTTCCTTGTAACTAGCCCTCAAATCACGCAAATTCAGCATGCAAAATTATTAGAAAAATATAATAATATTATTTTCAACTTTTGACCTGTTTTTCACCACCAGGGCAAGCTCAAGCATGCCCTAAGGCACTCGCCCAACCCTCAAGGGAAGTTGCCAAGCCTAGGGAACCTCCTTGCTGCCCTAGGGTATTCGCCCACCTTCTTTGACCTGCAATTTATGTTTTTCCAGTTTTTTAAGGAGTTTGCTCAATCCTTGAATGAAGGTGGTGTTCCAAACCACCCTTGTCAGACCAATTGCATGCAACCATGCAAATCTGAAGTACAATTACAACCCTTGAATAACGCTGCTCACAATGAAGAAATGAAGGTTTTCATCCCCAAACCCTAGTACACTTGAAGGTTTTCATCTTCAAGTCACGATAAAGAAGCTTGACATACTTGAACAACAATTCAATATCCAAATTAGCATAACCCTCAACTGAACTTTCAATTCCCTCTTATATTCATTCCCCAAGGTAGCGCCCAATTTGGAGGGAGGTGATTTTTTGAATCATAAGAAAATTTACTTTTTTATTTACTTATTTTTTTGAGGGGTTGGGCTCTCATGACCCTTAAAGGTCCCCCACTTAAGTGAAAATAGACCAAAAACACTTTTACACAACTCAACTGAAAATTAGAACACTTAAAGTACCTTTTCACCTTTTTACTCTTTGAATGGCCCCCTCATTTTTCCCCTTTCTTTCTTTCCCTTAGCCTTGTGGGAATAAAACCAAGCTAAAAGTCTACAAGCAAGCTATGCCAAAAAGGGGGACATTATAGATGTGTAGACGTAAAGCAGGAATCCTTAAATCGATTCTAATATCGAATAAAAGGGCCAGAAAACTGCAAATAGGTGAAATAAAGATATCTAGTGGAAGATTCAAATAAACATATGGAGGCAGAGAGGTGAAAATATGCAATCTTTGTAAGAGAATTAGGCTATTCTTGGGCCAATGAGTTCTCTAACATGAGGAAAGAAGCTACAGCTTCTAGTTTGGCATTAGGTTACTTGGTAGCTACACAATAGCCAATTTGATCTTCCCAATGGTGCATGAAAACACAGAGGATGAAAATAGGCCACGTTCGAAGAAGGAAACTGTTCCAGCATGGAGAGGATGGGGGTCAAGCCACTACAATCAAATTAGAGATGGATTCAAGGGACATGATCGTTGAAACAAAACAAAGGAAGGAAAAGTGGAAGACATTCCTTCTTATTCTCATAATTTTTCTTTCATTTGGAATTTTACAAGAATTCGCAAGGTAGATTTGGGGTATAGAAAATTGCATATAGGAAACAAATTTTGAGATATTCCTCATGGTGTTTAATGCCCATAAATACAGTCTCAATGTTGGGAAAATATCAAATTGCATAAGGACTTTTATCAACCCCAAGGACCTATCCTTGGAAGGAGGACCTGCCATTGGAGACCATTTTCTGCTATTTTGATTCATCATCTTTCATTTTTGTACATATTGTAACAGGTCAATGGAGAGGAAGGGTGGCTTGCATGAAGAAAGGGATATCAAAATTTTGGGAAAAATCTATACATTAAAGTTTGTGAACCAGACCTCTCAATTCCAATCCAAAGAATGTTCTTTAATTACTCCAAAATACTGGCTCAATCTATATCCAACAGATCAATTGGCACTCATTCTGAATCACAAGTAAAAACGTTAGTGTCTTCAATGAAACAGTCTCTTATTGCTGCAAAAAAAAGAAACAAGATATGAGGCTGTAGCTGTCCGTAGACCTGAAACAGGAGACATTTGAGATCCAAAAAGCTGCCTTCAAGCTTTCATGCTGGAGAAAGGTATAAAATTTGTACTCCTCACTCTTTCTTCTTTGTTTTTACGACTTTTATGGCTTTTAGTATGGATTGTGTCATACTCAGCTGAAACACAGCTAAAATCTTGAATGACAATTTATTTTTGGAAATTATTGTCAGTATGACGATTATAATGTTGCCCGGATGCATTCATTAGCCCTAAAAGGCCTTTCTGCATGATTCATTGGCATTTATTATTTTTCGGGCCTTGTACGCATGATTCCCTTTATCTGTAAAGTATCTCTTTCTTGAATGCAGTTGTTTGGGGAGTCAGAATAAGCTTGGGTAACAAAAAATTCTAGTTAAGGGGGAGCGATGATTCTTGTGGCTTTTGGAATGTACCCTATCCTTGATTACTCTCACCAGGAAAAGGAAGGCTCTGAGGCATTAAGGATGGCCTTTGGGTGATCATGGTGTTACGATAAAGTGTAAGGAGTCAAAGTGAGTTACTCCTTTTGAAGTTATCAACAATTACGAAGAAGCACACTGACTATAGGAGTTCTTGCTTCTGTAGGAGGCTTAATGATGAATATAGGACCTTTCCAAAGAATGCAGTTTGGGGACCTACATGATGTTGCTTGATCATTGCAAAACATCCATATTTCAGTAAAATTGAATTAATTTAGATGATTATCATGTCGATCAAACCATATTTGTGTCCTTGTCTCTTTCATGAACAAGGCAAGAACTATCACAATATTATTTTGCATATTCCACCATTTCATAACATCTCTAGCTCAGTTTTAGTTTTCTGCAATTCGATTTTAAAGAAGAGTTAGAAGAAAATACCCAAGAAACAGAACCAAATGCATCCTCAGAATAGCCAAGTTGTAAATATATCTTGCGAAAAATTAATGGAGTAATTGGAGATAGAGCAACAGCTATAATCCGTACTGTTTCTAAAATAATTACAAGATCCTGTACAGAAGCAGAAAAGGAAGTACAAATATCAGCATTTTCTTAAAAGCATGTAATAAAAACACAAATCCCTAGTTAGATCAAATGGACATCTTTTTGGGATGTAACAAGATCAAGAATTTATCCTTTATAATAAAAACTTATGAATCTAGCTATACAATGAAAGAACTCGGAAGTTAAAAAAAAAAATCAAGTTCATCTTGTTTTCCATTTAAAAAATTGAATCACAATCATAATAAGATGGACAAGTTGGTATGTTTTATTGATCAGTGCCTTGAAATCATTAAAATAAAATTCCCTAGAAGACTACTTGCTACTAAAATATATCGTTCCCCAATTGATTAACCATGCTTTCTAAACAAACACCACATGATATTTGTGAAACTCATCACTTTTCAAAAAATAAAGATATTAATAAAATAAAAGGAAATTAAATTGGGAAAAATATTCAGAAAAGATGTAATGTCCCCAAATTGGACAAATGATGCAAATCTGGAACTAACAGTAAACCCTAACCAGCAACAAATATTTTCTGATTTTTCCACTTTAAACCCTAGTTCAAAATTGTAAATTGTTAAATTAAATATTCCAAACCCTAGCCAATAAATTCAGAATGTTGTAGATGAATAAATAGGGCACAATACCACTCATTCACTGCCAAATATCCACCAAAATATTCAATTAATTACAGTAAAATAAATACCTTATTTTTGTTTATTTTTTCCGAATAAAATGGCTAGAAAATTATATTAAAAATAGTATTAAAATATTAGAATATTTAAACAATATTCCCAAGTGTATTTCAGATTGGAATAGCCCTACAAACCCTCAAAACCAGCCCCACAAGGAGGTCACCCTAGCTGGGAATAATTATTTTATGAATGTAACTCCATACAGCCCTAGAAAAGGGGTCTTCAATACCTATAAATCCTGATTGCTATCTTGTTTGGGTCTCAAACCCTAGTTGCGAACCTCTCAAGTGATGAAATGTTGCAATGGTATCTAAAACACCCCAAACTATCCAATGATATCTCATGCAACCTCTGAATGAAATTGCCCTAGCTGAATGTTGAAGGGTTTCCTCTTCAACTTCAGTTCTGATGAAGGTTTTCCTCTCCAAAACATGCCAGCGAAGCTTTTTTGTGCTTAAACTCATAAATTCAATTTATCAACATAACATGCCCTTGCAATAAACCTACTTTCCCTTTTTATATCCTTTTCCCTCCAAATATCTTTTCCAAAGTGGGGCGCTCCACTTGGAGAGGAAAAATTAAATATTTAAAAGTACCCTTTTCTTATAATTCACTTAAGGGTTATCTTTTAAAAAGGCCCCCTTCTTAAGTAACAACTCAAGTTAGAATAAGTTGCCGACATATTCACCTTTTTGGCAACTTGAACATATCATTATTATATAGTTTAAGTATTTAAAATTACTTTTTATTTTAACAATGATATAATTTATATTTAGAAAAAGGAGACATTATAGTCCGCTCTTCCCAAATAAGCTCGCCCAAAAGCAAATGTAAGCTCACCCAAATGGCCATCTGTGTAATACCTGGATCCCAATTCACTCTTGAAAGCTTGAAATCAACATGTGTATGGGTTGGAGATGAGTTATAACAGCCACAAGTCACTTGGAATTTGCAATGTCCTCAAATGGGACGATTTAACAAAAAAGGGGTTTCCCCTAAAATCCACAATTTTTTGAAATTCTGATATTAAAAATCAACAAACTCTAGCATACAAGAAATGATCCAAAACACTTACCAAACCCCAATAAACCCTACGTGCCAATATGCAAGGGATGTGTAGACAATTTTCAGCCAACAATTCATCCAAAATTCACTTTAATACTTGAAAATATGAGTAACAAACTAAAAATAGAAAAGATGTATCTTTTTGCCAATTTTTTAGGATCAATTGTTATTTTATGATAGCTAAAAAAATACATTTTTAAAATTAAATACAGTGATTATTTTTTGCTTAATTTCTACTTCAAACCCTTGCCAAAAATATGTCACATATGCCAAAAATTAGGAAAAAAAATCAGCAATCTCCTAGGGCATCCAAATGGCCCAAAAATCCTCCCAAGCAAGTCATCCAACTCACCAAGGTGTAGAATTAATTTGCATAATATTTATTGGATGAAATTCCGCCTTTCACAAGTCAATTTGATTAAGAAACCCTGTCAATAAATTAAATAATAATCTAAAAATTATTATTTAATATCATAGCAAGTTAGAGTCTCAAAACTTCATCAAATCTTCACCAAACCTTACACCAATATTCAGAGAAATTATTAATAAATTCAGAATATTAAATTAATCAATAAGACCCTAAAAAGGATCACAAAACACTTCCAATTGCCTCCAAACCAAGTCGCCCCACTTGCAAAATTAATACAGATAATAATCAAAATTATTATGCTCGAGTTGAACCTCAAATTGTCCACCAAAGCCTCTCAATAAGCTCACAAAGCAAATCACCTCACTCTAGGATAAATAACAAATTCACCTTTAACAATAGATGGCGTCAAAAGACACCTTTTGTAGAATAATCAGTTATAAATCTGCAAACACTTATTGGGCATACATCCCAATATCTTCTTCAAGTATGAAGAAACAATATCAATTTTTAACATGTCTTCAATTGTGATCTGCACCTTGTATTTGTACCTTCCAAAGGGGGGCGAACCACATTGAGGAGATAAAATACCTCATAACTCTCTCTTGCCAACTTTTAAGATATCTTTTCTTTTTCTTTGCTTTAGCTCCCAAACCGACACTCATCTTTTTCGAATATAATATTAATTAATTGCCTTAATAATAAATAGTAATTAAAATTACTTTTTAGGCAATAAATTAATAATTATTTCAATTAAATATTTTAGTGGTAAAAACCACTTTTATCAATTATTCTATTAATTAAATAATAATTGTCTTATATGAGCAAATGATAAAAATCACGATCTGACAATTAATAATTAACTAATAAAATACAACCCCAAAAGGAATCCTTTAGTCTATGTGAAAGTAGACTAAAGGTCTTCAATCCCTGCTCATACATGATGTGGAAATGGGGACATCACAAAATTTCACCCAAATCAGCACTGGGATGGTTGGGATGATTGTTTTCAATAATGGAACCCCTCCCCTAATATTACCATGCGAGGAAACCTTCTCAAATTGCTCAAATGTACAGCTATTCATGACTGAAAATATATAGACCAGTAGTATAGAAATATGTAACAGCTATAAATATGACACCCATGCAAAATTCAGTGATGTGATTGATGTAGGAGTAGTAGGTAGCCAGACAAGGACCAAAAACTCTTCATTATTTGTTAGCTAATGAGGAGAGATGATTGAAAGCACTCGATGCACTTGATGTGTTGTGATCAGTGCAAGATCTTATGCAATTCAAAATTGGTTACAAGGAGGTTACAAAAGTTATTAGTTAGGCTTTAACTAATAAGTAGTTAAGTTTTTACAATATTTTACACCCACTCTTAATGACTAAACCAGAAACAACACTAAGTTTGTCCCAAAATTTTACAAACAAAATAGGACCAAATACTTTAGTCATTACATAAACAGACTCATCAAGAGATATCAAAATGAAATCCACAATCTTCTAACATTTTGTTGTTGTCCAATGTGGGAACTTCAGTGTAGACAACCGAACATGATAGCCAACAACAAAACGAATATCCGACCATGTGGACATAAGATGTAGCAAGTTGTCCATCAAGTCTTTGATGAGTGATTCATTGACCGGTAATGAATCATTAATTGCTAATGATTTCAGCCCAATCTCCAAAAGTCTGAATCCAGAACCCTGGAGATGCTGATCAAATAAAACATCCCAGGCTTGTGAAAACATCCCAAGCTTGTGAAGCCTGCCGAAGTCCATACAAGGACTCAATCATCCTGCAAAACAAATGATCACTATGGGGTACTTGAAAACCATTAGGCTGCACCATATAGACCTCCTCATCCAAATATCTAGAGAGAAGCAACTGATTTGTGACCATCTTCGCAATATAAGCCATGTCCTTGTGCAAAGTACAAAACATATCCATCCATGTGTATCCAATGGAGTGTAGACTGGTCGTCCAAGTAACATACCAAAGTTAGAATCTAGAGCAAAATAACTATGCTCTACTGAACAAACAACTTTATTCCCAATTCTCTGAGCCAGTGAATTTGATCAAAGCATTTCATCTTCCTGCACAATTAATAGTGCATCTGACTGAGATTGAGGAATTGCATCCTCTGCACATCCTGTATAGTGGATATTCCCTCCACCACTAATGCATGTGTTGGAAATATTGTTATTGATGTCAAAAGTCTAACATTATTGGTGACAAAGGCCCCATAGTATTTAATGTCTTAAGGTGTTTTTTTAATGTTCATATTTTTGGCTAAAGTGTGTTAATATTTATTGAATATTAACGAATATATTTTTGGTTGCATAAAATCAAAAGAGGGCCCATGAAGAAATCAAAGAGTCACAAGGTAAAGACAAAAGAGGGATTTTCTCATAAAGGGTCGTCATCTTGAAGAATTCAAAGAGTCACCAAGTGAAGACAAAAGAAGTAGGTCACCTTGAGGAATTCAAAAAGTCATCAAGATAAAGACAAAAGGGGAAAAGACGCATTTTCTCATGAAAGGTCACCATGTGACTTTTCAAATGAAGGGATTCGAAGGGTCATGCAAATGTGGCGACATTTTCCATGAAGATTGAAGGGTCACAAAGGGTGAATGCCAAAGGTCATTTGGAAAGCTATAAAAAGAAGCTTGAGAAGCCATTTTAGATATGCAAGAGTGTGCATAGTTGGTAATTGTTTTATATAAGAAAAGAGGAGAAATAGAAAGAGATATTGTAGAGTTCTATCATTTGTTGAGAAAGCAACATTGAGAGATGATTGTGTTTTACATAAGAGGGGTTGGTGCTCTTGTGGATTGGTGCTCACAAATAGTTGTGTTGGTGCTCGACAAAGGGGTTGGTGCTCGACAAAGGGGTTGGTGCTCCTGCAAGTTGGTGCTTGCGAACTTTGTAATTTGAGTTGGTGCTCATTTATATACTTGAGATTGTTCTCCGTGGTGGTTTTTCTTACATTGGGTTTCCACATAAAAATTTGGTCTCTCTCTCTCTCTCTCTCTCTCTCTCTCTCGTGTGATGCATGTTATTGTTTCAGTTTTATTGCATATCTTGAATGTATGGTTAAATGGAGTTTGATTAAGTAAAAGTTTTATAAGATATATGATATACTGATTCACCCCCCCTCAGTATATCCTGTGCTTAACAATTGGTATCAAAGCAGGTTCTTTTGGAAAGAGTTTAACAGCTTGAAGGTAGATCAGAGAAAGCATGATGGCTGGATCACATGAAGGTTTTTCTACAAATAAGGCACATATGTTTGATAGGACAAATTATGTCTTTTGGAGCATAAAGATGAGGACTTATTTGATGGCTCTTGAATTCGACATTTAGCAAGCAGTGATGGAGGAATACGAAGAGCCACAGACACTTGTAATTACTCCTGTGAAAAAAAAGGCAAGTAAAAATAATGTTAAATATTTAAATGCTATTTTATGTGATTTATGTGAATTAAAATTTGTTAAAGTTATGCAATGCAAATCTGCGCATGAGACTTGGGTAAAGCTTGTGAATATTTACAAAGGGGATAAAAAGGTTCAGCAAGCTAAGCTCCAAACTTTTCAAAGATAGTTTGAAAGTTTGAAGATGGAAGAGAAAGAAAATATAGCAAGTTATCTTTTGCAGGTTGATCAAATAATTAATCAAATTCAAGGCCTTGGAGAAAAATTGGAAGAGTCAGCGGTGGTACAAAAGGTTGTGAGATCTCTACCATTGGGATATGATGCAAAAGTATTGGCAATTGAAGAGATGAAGGATCTAGCCAAGCTAAAGATGGATGAACTACATGGTATTCTTATGGCATATGAGATACAAACTGAACAAGGAAAACCCTCAAAGAGGCACGCTGCTTTCAAGACATCAAAGAGAGACAAGGCTAAGATTCAAGAATCAAGTGACAGCTCTAGCGATGAGAAAGATGACAATGGAGCTCTATTCATTCACAAGCCGAAAAAAAGCACAGATAAATATCAAGGAAAATTGTCATTTAAATGTTTTAAATGTGGTAAGATTGGACATTTTGCAGCTAAGTGCTCAGATAAAAATAATGATGACAATGAAGAAGGAAAGTCTACATACAAAAAGAACTTCAAAGGCAAATTCAAGAAAGGATTCGAGAAGAAGAGTTTATATTGTAAAGATCCTAGCTCAGCCGAAAACAGTGGAGTCAGTGACTCAGATGAAGAAGAGATTCTATTCATGACCATACATGAAGATGTCTCTGCAAGCAAAAGTACAGATGATCAAGAAGAAAAACATGAAGCTGAGGTGAATCTGGAAGGAGAACTCATTTTTGCCTTAGAAGAATTAAAAGCTCTTGAAAAGAATCGAAGATTGAAGCTTCGGATCGAGAAAAATGAAAAAGAGTCAAAGAAAATAATTAAAGATCTACAAGCACACATTGAAAAAGCCAAAAAGACTAAAAAAGATTTAACAGCTCAATTACAAAAAGTGAAGAATGTGAAATGTATGTTGTTGAAATTGCCTTTTTAAAAGAAGATATTGAGAAAACAAATAAAATAGTCAAAGATAAAGCTGTCAATGATTCAAAATTTGAGAATAACACTAACATGTTGAATAAGATATTAGAAAGTTAAAAATCAATATCAAATAAGATAAGTATCGGATTTGAAAAGATAAAGAGCTATGTTGAAGCTCTTACAAAAGAGAAAATAAAAAGGGAAGAAGATAAGAATGCAGATGACAGCTCAAACAAAAAAAGCTGAAAAAAATAAAGCTACAACAAACAATTAGGCCAAAGATACACAAATCAGAACAGGTTCTATTTTCATGGTTATTGTTTTTATTGTAATGGTTATAGTCATAAGAAAATAGATTGTCGGAAAAGAGCTAACAATTTCAAAAACATGGAAAAAGAAACTCATGCAGAGTCAAAGCAAAAGCCACAATTCTTTTGCTCTTCTATCAGGTTTTGATGAAAAAACCATAATATGTTACAAGTGCAATAATTTTAGACACAGCGCGACATTGTAGAAGCATGTTCGAGTCAATCAAGAAAGACCAAAGTTTGAAAGCTCTATTCATCAAGAAGTTCAGACAGGTTCATGACAGAAGAAACAACATGAAAAATCTATGTTAGTCTAGACAACCTTGCATGCGAGAAATGAAGAAAAGCCATGGTTCATTAACAGCGGATGTTCGAGGCACATGACAAGAGACAAGAGCAAGTTCATAACTCTAAAGAAGATCAATGGTGGCACAGTGAAATTCGGAGACAATACCACTGCCAGAATAGCTGAAAAAGGTACATTAAGTTTGGATATGGTAGAACTAAGACTGAAAATGTTCTATATGTAGGTCTTAAGCATAATCTGTTGAGTGTAAGTCAAATGTGTGATCAGGGACACACATTAAAGTTTTATGTAGAAGGGTGTAAAATTAGGAGAAAATATTCATATGTGTTGATTGCAGATGCTCAGAGGACAGGGAACAATTTATATATGTTATCAGATATCAAAGGTCAAAGATGTTTGAGTCAGGTTGAGGAAAGTTGGTTGTGACACAAATTTTGACAATCTTGTCAACATCAGCAATAAGCAAGCAGTTAGAGATCTTCCAAAGATTACAAAGCCCTCCAACATGCTTTGTGAACCATGTCAGCATAGGAAACAGGACAGAAGACGGTTCAAGACAAAAGAATACTCGACCACTCAGATGTTAGAGTTTGTTTACACTGATCTGTGTGGACCTACCAGAACTCAAAGTACTCAAAGTGAGAAATACTTCATGTTGCTTATTGATGATTTTACATGTATGACTTGGGTGATGTTTTTGAAGAAAAAATCAGAAGCTTTGTTGTCAATTTGAGTGTCATAGTGTACAAAGAGACTGTTGTCTGTAATATTGTCATTGATGTCAAATGATGAATGTTCTATCAAGCATTAATGACAAAGGTGTTGAGCTATGTTGAATTCCCAGAATAGTCATGTGAATGCCTCTACTAGTTTGTTGGTGTCTACATTTGCCTTTATGGCAGCATCCGGAGGAAACAATCACACCAGGCTACTCAGGTTTGTGCCTATTCTTTGTGGTCCAAGTTCTGAGTCATGCGGATAGAAGGAGCAAAAGTTAAGTGCAAAAGTAGGGCTCCCAGGGAGTTGAATGATATCTGAACACTTAGTCATTTTTACAAGCTTGGTCTATTCTCTCGGAAAAGTGTCTAAGTCTATTCTGTCGGAAAATGTCTAAGTCAAATCTTTCGTAAAAATGTCCAAGTCTATTCTTTCGAAAAGTATATGTGTATTCTTTCATAAAATGTCTAAGTCAAATCTTTCGAAAAAATGTCTAAGTCTATTCTTTCGGAAAAGTATATAAGTCTATTCTTTCGGAAAAGTGTACAAGTCTATTCTTTCGAAAAAGAGTCTAAGTCTATTCCTTTGGAAAAAGTGTCTAAGTCAATTTTTTGTTAAGTCAATTTTTTGTTAAGTCAATTCTCTCGGACAAAAAGCCTGCAACAAATAAGGGTATGTGGACACTTGCATAAATGCCGAAGGGTAGTCTGTAGAAAGTCCGAAGGGCAAGTGGACTGTGCAAATAAGCCAAAGGGTAGTCTGTAGAAAGTTCGAAGGGCAAGTGGACCGTGCAAAAATGCCGAAGGGTAGTCTGCAGAAAGTCCGAAGGGCAAGTAGACCATTCAAATAAGCCGAAGGGTAGTTTGCAAAAAGGCCAAAGAGTATGAGGATCTTTACAAAAAAGTCGAAGGGTAGTTTGAAGAAAGGCCAAAGGGTATGAGGACCTTAAGGAAAAGCCGAAGGGTAGTTTGAAGAAAGGCCGAAGGGTATAGGACCTCTACAGAAACGCTGAAGGGTATGAGGACGTTTCCAAGAAATCCGAAGGGCACTCGGACAAAAAGTCCGCAGAAATTGTCCTGAAGAGGACTCGGACAAATAGTCCGCAAAAATTGGCCCGAAGGGGACTCGGACAAATAGTCCGCAAAAATTGGCCCGAAGGGGACTCGAACAAAAAGTCCGCAGAAATTGATTCTGAAGGGGACTTTGACAAAAGGCTGCAACAAATTTGTCCAAAGGATATAGTTCAAATGAATAGAAGACACAAAGATTTTCAAAAAGGCATATAGGCAAAGATAAAGATCGAGCATATCGAATATAATCGAAAGGAGGGAAAGCGAACCAATCATGTAGAAGATATCGAGATGTGAGAAAGAGCTCAATGGTTAATACAAGAGAGATCGACGGTTCTGTTGAAATAACGCACCCATCTGACGGTTCAAGATAGACAGTGATTGGCGCCAAAGACAAGATGAATAATCCTCGCTTAAAGACATGACCAGAGAAACGGTGAGCTCGAAAAGTCTACACGGAGCCCGAGATTGATCAATCCAACCAATCAATCATCAATTAAGGAAATGGCACAGTAATGACATGTATCTAACAGTTACCAAACATAGTAAAGGGACTTGACCATTGCAATGTGATGCATGAACCGAGACACGAGAAGCGTGCAAGTCAAAGTTGCATTGAATGAGAACCAGTTAAGCGCCGCTGAAGTATGAATGCAATTGGAGACATGGAACCCTAAAAAATCCATTGTATATACACAACTTAAAAAGCATTGTTTTGTTGCTGCTGTTGTTGCCGTTGCAATTTCAAGAGAGTCGAATGATGTCGATGAGAGATATATGCGGATAGAGTAAAAAGCTGTCATCTGCGATTGCTCAAACTATTGTTGAATCTAAGCATGTGAGCAATACGAAGTGTGTAAAATAGAATATACAAACACAAACCATGATAGCATAGACAGAGGCATAGAGACCAAGAAGAGGACGTGGATGTGTCAAACAAAGAATATATAAGACACAAAAGAAGAGAGGCTGAAGCAGCAGGTGTAAATGGATTGTGTCAAACAAAAAAAATAACATAGAACTAGTAAGGCAGAAGAGAGAAAGGGGATTGAAACGTGTTTGAACAGAATATGACCAAACATATGCAGACAAAGTAATAGGCAGAAAGGAAAGAGAATGAAGTGTGTCCAACTAGAATATATCCAGACACAAAGAGATTGAGCAGATAGAAAGAAAGCACACAGAGAATGAGCAGTTATAGACTAGACTTGTAACAAAGAAACTGAACTGGATTCATTTGTGAATCTGTCTTGTACACTAGAGTTGTAGCTCCACACTTCTGATTGGTTGGTACCTTCAGAAAAACTGAGTTGGTGCTCAGTTAGGGGACTGGTGTCTCCTAATAAGGATAGGTGTCCTTGAATGTAACCAGTGTGGTTTTACCAACGAGGTGATTTAACTGAGGCTGGATTAGAACAGTGGATTCTAGCAACTATTTTCACCATGGTTTTTCGCGTTGGGTTTTCCATGTATAAATCTAGTGTAATGTGCTTTTGTGTGTGTGTGATTTCTGTAACTGTTCTTAAATATGCATATAAATTGATATCTCCTCTAAAAGTTTTAATCAATTAGTTTTAGCTTATCTACTGATTCACCCCCCCTCTCAGTAGATAGTTGTGTTCAACAATTGGTATTAGAGCCTAGGTTTCCTTAGGAAGAAGCTTAATCGACTGAGGTAGATCTTGGTTAGTGAACACAATGCCCAGTCAAGAAGGATCCTCCTCAAACAAAGTAGCTCTGTTTGATGGGTCTAACTATGCCTTTTAGAGCATAAGGATGGAAGCATATTTGTCCTTATTAGGATTTGATGTATGGATGTCTGTAGTAAATGGATATACAGCTCCTGCTATAGCTCCTACTAATCAAGCTACCAAGAAAGCATATGAAAACAATGCCAAAGCAAAGAATGCTACTCTTTGCGGACTGTCAAACTCAGAATTTGTCAAAGTTATGCACTATTAAAGTGCAAAAGACATCTGGAACAAGTTAAAGAGTATTTATGAAGGAGATGACAGAGTGAAACAAGCCAAGCTACAAACATACAAAGGGCAATTTGAGAGTCTTAAGATGAATGAAGAAGAAAAGATTGCCGACTACCTCCTCAGGGTAGATGAAATAGTGAATGCTATCAAAAGTCTTGGTGAAGAAATGGAAGAGTCGACCATAGTCAAGAAAGTGTTAAGATCGTTTCCATCAAGATATGATTAGAAAATTTCTACAATTGAGGAAGCAAGAGATTTGAACAAACTATCTGTTGATGAGTTGCATGGAACATTCACAACCTATGAGATGAGAATGGAAGAGATAGACACATTTAAAAGAGAAGCTGCATTCAAAGTAGCAAAGCAGGCAAAAGAAGAAACTTCTATGTCTAAATCTGAGGAGTCTGATGGAGAAGCTAACTTTGTCAGAAAATTAAAGAGAGGATCAGGAAAATACAAAGGTAAGCTACCATTCAAATGCTTTAATGGCAGAAAAGTAGGACACTTTGTTGCCAAATGTCCTTATAATAAAAAGGACAATTTTGAACAAGAAGAGAGCAGCAAAAAGTTGAAACCTCACTATGCAAAAAGTAAGAACTTCTTCAAGAATAAGAAAGGTTTATATACAAAAGAAGACAGTGACTCAATGAAGGGTAGTTATAGTGATAGTTCGGATGATGATCATGACTATGCTTTTGTAGCAAAGGGAAAAAAAATTCTGTTCATGGCAGAAAAATCCTCTCCTATAAATCAAGAATAGGATGAAGATAAAGATTGGGATGAAGAAGAGGAAGGTGAAGTTGATCTAGAAGGCAAGCTAGTTTGTGCTCTAGAAGATATTGAGAAATTAAGAAAAGAGAACTCAAAACATAAGAAGCTTGGGCAGAAGGAACTTGATAAATCTAATCAAATGATAGTGACCCTAAAGACTCATCTTGAGGAGGCTAAAAGAATAGTAGTTAAGATGGAACTACAGACAAAATCCAAAGAATGCATGAATCTTGAGGCAGAAATAGTAGCTCTAAGGCAAGAACTTGAGAAGGCAAAAAGTCAAATAGACAAAAGTCTAAAGTTGACAAAAAGATCAGACATTCTCAATGAATTAATCAGCGGTCAGAAGCCTTCAAATGAAAAATCTGGTCTTGGATATGAAAAAGGAAATGGCTCATCAACTAGTACGTCGACCAACCTATATGATAATTTCAAAATAGGAGCAGAAACAAAGAAAGGATCAGCAAGGACACTAAGAATGATCCAAACAAAGATAAGATGAGAAGAATGAATTCTGAAAAGAAGCCTGAAATCAAAGATGTAGAAAGACATACGAAAGTGGCAGATTTGAAGAAACGAAGTGTATGAAAGGTCAATATACTGCACCAAAGAATGTTATGACCAAGGATTATTCATCCTTTTATGGTTATTGTTATCGCTGTAATCAATTTGGTCATAGGGCTATTGAATGTGGAGTTGTACCTATAAGGAAAACTAATTTTGTAAATAGAAACTCATTTGCTCCTTTATTGGATTCAAGTACAATATGCTACAATTGCAATAATTTTGGTCATATAGCCAAGTATTGTAGGACTAACCTTGTAATGTCAAAAATAAGCAATGTAAAGAAAGGCAAGTCTCCTAATAAGAATAAAGGTTCACAAGTCATTAATGAAGGAAAGAAAAAGACATCTAAGAGACCTAAGAAGATATGGAAAGTGAAAAATCAATCCTTGATTGCTCAAACAACACTTCATGTCAAAGAGCAGAATTTGTGGGTGATATACAGTGGGTGCTCAAAACACATAACTGGTGACGAGCAAATTCACCAAGTTGAGCAAGTGCAAGTAAAGAATTGTCAGCTTGGGAGACAACATGACAATAAAAATCAAAGGCAAAGGAACCTTGCACATTGATGGTGAGCTTCCTACACATGACGTTCTTTATGTCAAAGGACTGAAGCATAATCCACTGAGTGTCAGCCAAATGTGTGACAATGGATACAAGATCATATTTGATGCCGAATGCTGCAAGCTAAAGAGATCTAGCAAAACAGTTGCAGAAGGAAAAAGAACCGAGAATAATATCTACAATCTTGTTGAGGTGAACAATAGTAGCTGTCTCATAGGAAAAGTTGATGAAAGTTGGTTGTGGCATAGGAGAATGGGACATGTCAATTTTGACAATCTAGTCAAAGTAAGTTTGAATAAGTGTGTAAGACATATGCCCAAGATAACCAAACCCGCAGATACTACATGTAGAGAATGTCAATTAAGCAAGCAAACAAGGGTCAAGTTTCAAACAAAAGAATATGCAACTACAAAGTCTCTGCAATTAGTGCATACTGATCTCTGTGGTCCTACCCAGACAAGAAGATCAAAAAGAATTTATTACTTCATGTTGTTCGTAGATGATTATTCAAAAATGACATGGGTAAAATTTTTGAAGGACAAATCTCAAGCCTTTGAGAAATTTAAAATCTTTAGAGCCATGGTTGAAAATGAAATGGGAAGAAAGATCAAATGTTTGAGATCAGATAAAGACGGAGAATTCACCTCCAATGAGTGTATAAAATATTGTAAGAAGCATGGGATTAAAAGGCACTACTTTGCTGCAAAAACTCCACAACAAAATGGAGTTGTTGAGAGAAAGAATAGGATTGTTAAGGAGATGACCAGAACAATGTTGAAAGAGGCCAAATTATCTGATGGATACTAGAGAGAAGCAGTCCAAATAAAAGTATACACCCTGAACAGAGTTCAACTGAGGGTGAAAAGTGATAAAACGCATATGGACTATGATATGGAAAGCATGCATCAGTTAAATACTTCAGAGTGTTTGGAAGCAAATGCTACATCAAAAGAAAGGAGGACAAACGAGGCAGATTTGAGTCAAGATGCGATGAGGGAATTTTTCTTGGTTATTCCACTCATAACAAAGCCTATGTATGTTACAATAAGAGGCTACACAAAATAGTTGAGAGTATCAATGTCAAGGTCGAAGAAGGATTTAAACACGCCGAACCTGTTGAGGAGATCAGAATTGAAGAATTAGGAGCAAAAAATGAAGAAGATAGTGAAGAGGAGAAAGAAAAGAGTGAAAGGGCACCTGCAAGGTTTGTTCAAAAGGAACCTCCCAAGAAGTAGATAATTGGCAACAAAAATGAGGGAGTTTAGACTAGGAGAAGAGTTGTAATGAACAAGGAGCAAGTAAGTTTTGCTCTATTTTTAGAAATTGAGCCTAAAACCTTTAGTTGAACCAGCAAGGATGAAAATTGGTTAAAAGCCATGGAGAAGAGCTGAGTCAAATAAAAAAGAACAAAACATGAGCATTGGTTCCTGGACCCTCAGATAAAAATGTGATAGGAACAAAATGGGTTTACAGAAACAAACTCAATAAAGATGGGGCTGTCATAAGAAACAAAGCAAGATTGATGTGCAAGGGATATACACAAGTGGAAGGCATAGACTTTGAAGAGACATTTGCTCCAGTGGCAAGACTAGAAGCCATAATAATGTTTTTGGCATTTTCTATTCATAAGTTCAAATTATATCAAATGGATGTAAAGTCAGCCTTCTTGAATGGAAACTTAGAAAAGGAAGTCTACATTGAACAACCAAAAGGTTTTCAGCTAATGGATAAAGAAGATTACGTGTGCAGACTGAAAAAGGCATTGTATGGTCTGAAACAGACACCTAGAACATGGTATTCAAGATTGGATCAATACCTGCAACAACAAGGCTTCAGCAAAAGATGTGCAAACAACAATTTGTACTTTAGATCAGAAGGTAAGCATATGCTGATTATTGTTGTCTATGTAGATGATATCATCTTTGGAGGTGGCAATAGTAATATGTGCAAAGAATTTGCCACACAAATGCAAAGTGAATTTGAAATGTCTATGCTGAGAGAACTTTTGTTTTTTCTTGGTCTACAAATTGCACAAACCAATGAAGGGATATTCATATCTCAAACCAAGTATGAAAAGAAGATGCTCAAAAAATTCAGTATGGAGGACAGCAGACCTGTTAGCACTCCCATAAGAACCGGATGTAAATTAAGCAAAGAAGATGAGTCACCAGATGTGAATAATACTTTGTATAGATCAATGATAGGTAGCATGCTGTACTTGACTACATCAAGACCAAACATCATGCAAGCCGTATGCATCGTTGCAATATTTCAAGCAGCGCCCAAGGAATCACATGTCAATGCTATGAAAAGAATCCTCAGATACATCAAGAGCACAATTGACTATTGTTTGTGGTACCCTACAAGTGATGATCTCACTTTGATTGCATATGTAGATGCTGATTGGGCAGGAAGTGTGGATGATAGGGGAAGCACTAGTGGTGGTGCATTCTTCCTCGGAAATAGACTTGTGTCATGACTGAACAAAAAGCAAGACTCGGTTACACTTTCTACAACAGAATCAGAGTATGTAGCAGCAACAGCGTGTTGCACCCAAGTCTTGTGGATGAAACAAACTCACAGAGACATCAAGGTAGAATACAAAGAACCTATTTCTATCTTTTGTGATAACTCAAGTGCCATAAACATATCTAAGAATCCAGTGATGCACTCTAGAACCAAGCATATATTCATCAAATATCATTTTCTGAAAGAAAAGGTTGCAGATCAAGAGGTCAAAATTGAGTGTGTGCCAACAAAGGACCAAATTGCAAATATATTTACCAAACCTCTTCCCAAGGAGAAATTTGTGTATCTAAGAGAGAAGCTGGGAGTAGTGGCTCCCACACCACATCACTAACTTTTAGTGATAGGGCATGAATCCAGGGGGAGTATTGAATGAATATTATTAACTCCTGGATTAAGATAAAAGGTAGTCTGGTGAGATAGCTACAGTTCCTTTGCTATGTGATAACAAAAGAGGAGACACAAGTGTGTTGGCTCTAGATCATTATGCTTATCTATAGAGAGATGTCGATTATTGATTGGTCTTTCAGACCAATGCTATATACATGATCTTTTGCATAATAATGGAGCCAGACGAATCAAATTTGAATGCGTCATAGTAAGAGTTAGGCAAATGTGCCATTGTCCAAGGGGGAGTTTCTATCAAAGTGCTCTAACCAGCTATGGCCAAGGATCAGAACAGCCAAGCTGATAGTAAAAGAGCAACGTGCTTCCATGTTATGACAAGGACTCTTTGTCACTAATGTCAAAGGGGGAGAAAGCAGAATGATAAAAGAACAAAGAAGGGTAGTCATTCTGAGAATGTTTTGCCATCAATGACAAAGGGAGAGATTGTTGGCAATTTGAATGTCATAGTGTACAAGGACACTGATGTCTGTAATATTGTCACTAATGTCAAATGATGAATGTTCTATCAAGCATTAATGACAAAGGTGTTGAGCTGTGTTGAATTCCCAAAATAGTCATGTAAATGCCTCTACCAGTTTGTTGGTGTCTACATTTGCTTTATGGCAGCATCCGGAGGAAACAATCACACCAGGCTACTCAGGTTTGTGCCTATTCCTTGTGGTCCAAGTTCTGAGTCATGCAGATGGAAGGAGCAAAAGTTATGCAAGTGCAAAAGTAGGGCTCCCGGGAAGTTGAACAGTATCTGAACCCTTAGTCGTTTTTACAAGCTTGGTCTATTCTCTCAGAAAAGTGTCTAAGTTTATTCTGTCGGAAAATGTCTAAGTCAAATCTTTCAGAAAAATGTCCAAGTCTATTCTTTCGAAAAGTATATAAGTCTATTCTTTCGGAAAATGTCTAAATCAAATCTTTCGGAAAAATGTCTAAGTCTATTCTTTCGGAAAAGTATATAAATCTATTCTTTCAGAAAAGTGTATGTCTATTCTTTCGGAAAAGAGTCTAAGTCTATTCCTTTGGAAAAAGTGTCTAAGTCAATTCTTTGTTAAGTCACTTCTCTCGGACAAAAAGACCGCAGCAAATAAGGGTATGTGGACACTTCCATAAATGCCGAAGGGTATTTTGCAGAAAGTCCGAAGGGCAAGTGACCGTGCAAATAAGCTGAAGGGTAGTCTGCAGAAAGTCCGAAGGGCAAGTGGACTGTGCAAATAAGCCGAAGGGTAGTCTGCAGAAATTCTAAAGGGCAAGTGGACTGTTCAAATAAGCCAGAGGGTAGTTTGCAGAAAAGCTGAAGGGTACGAGGACCTTTACAGAAAAGCCGAAGGCTAATTTGAAGAAAGGCCAAAGGGTATGAAGACCTCTACAGAAAAGCCAAAGGGTATGAGGACGTTTCCAAGAATTCCGAAGGGCACTCAGACAAAAAATCCGCAGAAATTGTCCCGAAGGGGACTCGGACAAATAGTCCGCAAAAATTGTCCCGAAGGGGACTCGGACAAAAAGTCTGCCGAAACTGATTCCGAAGGGGACTTTGACAAAAGGCCGCAACAAATTTGTCCGAAGGATATGGTTCGAATGAATAGAGGACACTTGCAAAGATTTTCGAAAAGGCATATAGGCAAAGATAAAGATCGAGCATATCGAATATAATCGAAGGGAGGGAAAGCGAACCAATCATGTAGAAGATATCGAGATGCGAGAAAGAGCTCGACGGTTAAAACAAGAGAGATCGACGGTTCTGTTGAAATAGGGCATACATCTGACGATTCAAAATAGACAGTGATTGGCGCCAAAGACAAGATGAATAATCCTCGATTAAAGACATGATCAGACAAATGGTGAGCTCGAAAAGTCTACACGGAGCCTGAGATTGATCGATCCAACCGATCAATCATCGATTAAGGAAATGGCGCAATAATGACTAGTATCCGGCAGTTGCCAAACATAGTAAAAGACTTGACCATTGCAATGTGATGCATGAACCGAGACACGAGAAGCGTGCAATTCAAAGTTGCATTGAATGAGAACCAGTTAAGCGCCGCTGAAGTATGGACACGATTGGAGACATGGAACCCTAAAAAATCCATTGTATATACATGACTTAAAAAGCATTGTTTTGTTGCTGCTGCCGTTGCAATTTCAAGAGAGTCAAAGGCTGTCGATTGCTCAAACTATTGTTGAATCTAAGCATGTGAGCAATACGAAGTGTGTAAAGTAGAATATACAGACATAGACCATGATAGCATAGACAGAGGCATAGAGACCAAGAAGAGGACGTGGATGTGTCAAACAAAGAATATATAAAAGACACAAAGGAAGAGAGGCCGAAGTAGCAGGTGTAAATGGACTGCGTCAAACAGAAGATATAACAACATAGAACCAGTAAGGCAGAAAAGAGAAATGGGATTGAAACGTGTTTGAATAGAATATGACAAAACGTATGCAAACAAAGTAAAAGGAAGAAAGGAAAAGGAATGAAGTGTGTCCAACTAGAATATATCCAAACACAAAGAGATTGAGCAGACAGAAAGAAAGAGCACACAGAGAATGAGCAGTGAGTGAGCAGTTATAGACTAGACTTGTAACAAAGAAACTGGACTGGATTCATTTGTGAATCTGTCTTGTACACTGGAGTTGTAGTTCCACAGTTTTGATTGGTTGGGGCTTTCAGAAAAACTGAGTTGGTGCTCAGTTAGTGTTATAGCTTGGAATTGCACCCTTGTGAGAGAGTTCTTCAGGCTCTTTCACTACCAGCTACAAGCATGGGGACAACCTCAGGATGTGGGTATCCTATGGTGAGTTTGAACCTCTAAGCTTCAGGGGCTTCACTTCAACTCTTGATTCCCACACTAAAATCTACTATTGACCAAGGAAAAGGGAGAGAAAGATAACATAAAAAGGAAAACTGAGCTAAGAGAGGTGATGCACCAAAATTATGGGTTGATCTACCCTGCTCGACTCTTGGAACACTAATGAAACAAACAAAAAAAATAGATTCAAGCCCCCAAATATCTGTCATACATCAGTGTTTCATGAGGAGGTTCACCAAATGATTTACGCTGAGGGAAATGAAGGGGTAGGTCTGGAGTAAGACACTAACCAGTCACAGTGTCCTCATACGAGCTTCAATCGAGAGATGTAGAACACTAAACATGACCTGCATAACAAGATGAGCTAGTAACTAGGTAAGACTATAATTTGACAAGGGAGAAAACTCTACCACATGCGCAAATCTGACATGTACACACTATACCAGAACAATGGAGTCTAAAATACAATCTTTTATTCATATCAAGAGGTTACAAGCTCCGTCTTGGCAGAATTGGTCATTCCTAAGGGAGGGAGCAGAGAGAATACAAAGAGCGATCCCCCCCCCCTTTTTGGCTCGATAGCCTCTATTTATATGGCTGAGAGAGAAAGAGAAATCCGATAATTGCATGAGAGCAAGGAGAAGAGAAGTCGTTGATGACTGTCGATTGTACTTGAGCTCCCTTGCATTAAAAGCATGCAATTGCCTTGACCGTGAGATGTACCGTCTAGAATCACCACCCATCTCCTCGAGCTCCTTATGCATTCAATTCTCCTGTTTGGAACTGAACGAGCCATACCGGTGGTAGCTGCTTATCCCTGCCAAGTCCGAGTGTTTTGATCTTTGCATTAAATCTTGGAGTGTTCTTTATTGCAATTTGGACTATCCCAATCGGTCCTTGCATGTTCGTTGCTCCACCTGGATGCGTCTAATCCTTGTTTGACCACTTTGCATGTTCTAGAAGTGAGTTGTATGTACTTGTGCCACTTGTCCTTGATTGATTGGCCCTTTGGATTTATGCTTGGAGAGGACTTGTCTTTTTGAGAACCCGAGAAGTACTTCTAAGACCAAATCGGGCTTTTGATGTCTCATTACTTATTTCGAGTTTTGTTGACGCAGGTGGATTGCACCCTTGACAAGAGGCCGAGCTCCTGCCTTCCACACGCAACAATGGAAACTCCCCTCTTGCCTGTGGGCCTGGGAAAACTGGGGGGAGAGTCTCTAGATAAGGGCTAGCTCCCTTTGATGTATCTCTGTGGTCCTGGATTTTCTACTGCTAACAAATAAATAAAAAGGGGGGGTTAAAAAGGGAGAAGGATGCTGAAAAACAGAACCTAACCTAAAAGGGTGATACACCAAAAAAGTTGATCTACTTAGCTCGAACATACACTTTTCACCACGGACAAGCTAACATACACTTCATTTGATATGGGAAACTCTTTTGTATCAGTGAGTCAGGGGTCTGTAGAGATACAGGGAGGAAGGACTGTCAGAGGTGTTCTGAGACACACTATGGCAGCATCTTCACATGCGCCTATATTCCTGCTGTAGACACTTCTGGCAGACCTGCAGAAGAAGAAACTTCATAATGCACTAGACATGCTGGAATCGTTCTATGAAAGCATAAAGAAAATGACTTAACACAAAACAAAAACATAGACATATACGAAAGTGCAAGCTCAAATAGAGGTAAAAATGCTATGTCTTGATTCAAGGTAAAATCCGGCAGAGCTCCGCCTTACAAACCAAGAGATTTTTGGGCAAAGCTTTGCCTTACAGGCTAAGAGATCTTCCTTTTCAAATGAGAAGTTTACAATATATAGAGAGAAAGAGGAAAAGACTTTGGCCTTTTCGGAAAAGACTTTGGCGCCCTTTTACAAGTTGGCCCATGTGCGTTGAGAGCATCGGAAAAAGGAAGTCGCTGTTGCTAATATCATCCTTCTAGAAGAGGCCTGCTAGAACCATGCTGTGTAATCGTCGATCTTGACTTTGGCACTCAAACATTAATGTGAAAGCATAGGCGGCACCTCTTTTTCTGCAAACAAGACTGCTCCTTCAAGATATTCATGTGGTTTGTCTGCTCATCAATGCAAAGTGGAGAAAAACGGGTCGCGCCGTTCACTGTTTGCGCCCCTTGATGACCACTTGGCAGATACTGTGTCAACCACTAGAGTAACTCCTTGAGTCGACACCTTCCTTTGCCACTTGGACTGTTTTGTCCGTTTCTGCACTTTGTCTCTTCTTGGCTTTGTCTTTTCTAGCTCCTTCGGCCCTCAAGGGCTATCTTCTCGGCGGGTCGCTAAGTTCACTCGCGCCCTGTCCTTAAGTTTTTTTCAAAATCAACGGCTATTTCACTGTCTTAAATTTGACGTCTGTGCACCCGTCACTGGGCGTTTGAACCTCCAACGGCTAGTTCGCCGTGCTCGATTTTGACGTCTTCAGGCCCATCACCCCTTGTAATTTCTTCGGCCTTTTCCTTTCCTTCGGCCCTTTTTTGCTCTCGTCGGGCTTTTGTCTTAGTCGGGTCCTCATTGTTTTGGCGGCCGAATTTCTTCGGACTTTTGTCCGAAGGAAATCCTTTGGACAAAAAATCTGAAAGATATCTTTCCTTGTGTATTTGCCTTCGTTCGGGCTTTTCTCCTGGCTATTTTACCCGAATTTCTTTGGACCTTTTTGTCCGAAGGAATTCCTTCAGACAAAAGTCCGAAAGAAATCATTTATTGCTTTTGCCTTGGTCTTTTCATTTCTGCCGGATTTTCTTCTGAAGGGTTTCTTCCGACAAAATGTCCGAAGGAATTCCTTCGGACATTTTGTCCGAAGAAATTCTCGTCCTTTGCCTTGTAAAAATTTCCGAAGAAAACTTAGCTTTTCGGCTTTCTCCTTGATCACCTTTTGATCCTTTTTTAAGTGTTCCCTGCCCTCCGCAAGGGCACTTGTCCTTCGGGAGACTCTCTTGAACCTTCCCATTGAACCGTTCCTTTGAACCAAACGTTGAACCAGCTCATTGAACCGATTATTGAACCGAGCCGATGAACCGAAACGTTGACCCGAGCCGTTGAATCGACTGAGTGAACCAAGACATTGAACCAAGTCGTTGAACCAAGGCATTGAACCAACTGAACTGAACCAACTTATTGAACCAACACTTTGAACCATTTGATTGAACCTCACCATTGAACTTTGCCGATGAACTTTGCCGTTGAATCAAAGCGATGAACTTAACCTTTGAACCAAAGCGATGAACCAATCAATTGAACCGGTTCAATGGTTCAATAGTTCAAAGTTGCTAACTCTTGGAAAGATCATTGTCGTTGAACCCCGACATTGAACCACTTTTCCAACCTTAAGGAAAAGTGTTTTGAACCATTTTAGCTCTCTTTCCTTGTGAATTTCTTCGGACAAGAGTCTGAAGAAGCTTTGTAAAACCTTGCACTCTTTGAATTGGTTCTTCATCTATCGAGAGACTTGCCTGCAGAGTCCGTAGAAATGTGCCTGCAGAGTCCGTAGAAACAAGACTTGTACAAAAAATCAAATTTGTACTGGCTCAAAACAGCAGGGGAAAAGGGGGACCGATTTTGGCTTGCAGGACCAAAATGGTCAACAAATTGGTGACTCCCAGGGGAAGCATCCCTGCTATGCTTAGAAACCTGTTGCCTTAAAATCCATTGGGCATGGAGTCAGAATGCAGCTTGAAAAGTTAGCAACAGCCCCGATAGATTCAAGAATCAATCATCAAGCTTTTTACCCCAAACACAAAGGAAAACACACACAAGGCTAAAAACACTACTTGTGCAAAAAGCACTTAGGGAAAACAAGAAAGAAAACTGAAAGCAAACTGCTATGTACAGCTAACCAGGTATATTTGCCTCCCTCCTGGATCAAAGGGAAAATTTCTTAAGTCTCCTTCATGGCAAGGAGACTTATGGTGCCAGACAAGTCGCTGAATGGAATGGAGACTTGGTGACCTGCTCCTCTTGCCTACCACCTTGATTGGCTCGCATCTGAGTGGATCAGAGTCAAACATGCTCCTAACATATATGTACTCTTCTTGTTCTTGGAAGCTTGTCAGATGCTAGTTCTTCATGCTGGTGTGTCTCATCAAGAAATCAATGGCTGCTGGTTCATCACCATAAGCCCCTTGATCTGTATCATTGATTGGCTTGTCTCCTTCAAAGCTGTCCTCAAGATGCACAGGGCTCTCCTTTTCCTGCTCAAGGATCAGAGTCTCTAGTTGTTCAAAGACATCCATCTGATCCTCCTCATCGAAGCAACAAGGAAGTTCATCAAACAAGGGAGGAGAGAGCTCACCATGCTTACGTTCCTCTTCGTATTGCTGGAACATCTGCATGTATGCATGACTTGCGTCTTCTCCATTGCTGATGATGTCTTCAAAGGGAGCATCCATGATGATTTCCTCTTCATTGTCACTCATGATAGCCTCCTGGACAGCTGAAAATTGGATCTTCTGCTCTTCACTCGCCTCTTGCAAAACAGGTTCCTCCTTGAGAAGGGATGAAGTGGAAGGTTGATGATTAAAACCATGTGGAAGAGGAGGCAGTGCTTGAGCTAGAATCGAATGATTCTCCTCTTTCCATTTGGCCAGCACTTCATCTATATCAGGTGTGCCCTGATAGCTCTCTTGGAGGTGTGTAGATGGGGTGTGTTCAAGCATGAAATCTGCTGCATCCATCACACGGTTGAGGAATCTCGCTCTGGACTCCAAATCTGCAATTCTCCTGGCTAGATCTTCTTGAAAGAGCCTTTCTTGGAGGTCACAATCATCATGATGAGTAGGAGCAACTTCATCTTCTTCAAGGTTTTGAGCAAAACCTTTCTCCTCCTTCCTGCCCCAAGATTCCATGGTTTGCTTCCAACTCATGACCTTGGGATTGGAATTTTCCCTTTGCAAACAGGGAACTTCATCTTCTTCAAGGTCCCGAGCTGGTTCATGATTTTCCCTCTTCCAACTTGGAATCTGGAGATCATATTGAAAGACTTGAGGTTGAGGAAGGTTAGGAAGTGTCTGCTGATGTACAGGAAGAGCTAGTTCATGGTATTACCTTCAAAAGAGGATTCACAATCTAAGGAATTGAGAAGGTTCATCTCCATGAGAGGTTGCTCTAATGCCCTTTGATGTTGGAAAGCTAGATGCAAGGGGTTAGGAGCAGGAGTGATTAATGCATCAGATGAGCTAGAGTGAGTAAGTGCTATCTGATAGAAAAGATTTGGTGCATAAGAGGGGGCTTTCTTTAGAATATGAGGGGGCGCACAAGGTTGACTGTCTTGCATGAATGGACTCTTCCATTTTGCTACCTCCTCCATGGATTGCCTAAACAAACACTCCTCTTTGTACATAAGCTCCTGCTGATATCTATACTGCTCATCTAATTTGTCTATTTCCATCACCTGCTTCTCAAACTCCAGCACTACTTCCCTTATTGTTGAAAGGCAACTAGGAGAGTTGTTTGAGGAGATTCCCTGAATATTTTGAGCTTGATCATGGTAATATGAAGGAACACAAGGCCCATGATTCTTAGAAATGGGATTATACATACAAAAAATGAGATTTCTTGATGGCACCTGGACTGCTTAACCAGTTGATTCAACTTGGAGTCGCCATTGGTGTTGATAAAAAAGCCTCCAAAGGCTGGTTGGTTGAAGACACACCAAAAATCCAACTCTTTGGACAAAACTTGTCCCACAATCGCCTAATTAAAGGTCAGGTGCTGTATTAGTGGTTTGTTCTGCTGTAAAAGGACCAGCACCAATCCTGGAACTTTTCTGAGTGTCCAAACCTGGTCCCATCGGGCGTGCCAAAAACTGTTGACGCAGGTGGATTGCACCCTTGACAGGAGGCCGAGCTCCTACCTTCCACGCGCAACAATGGAAACTCCCCTCTTCCCTGTGGGCTTGGCAAAACTGGGGGGAGAGTCTCTAGATAAGGGCTAGCTCCCTTTGATGTATCTCTGTGGTCCTGGATTTCCTACTGCTAACAAATAAATAAAAAGGGGGGGGGTTGAAAAAGGAGAAGGATGCTGAAAAACAGAACCTAACCTAAAAGGGTGATACACCAAAAGAGTTGATCTACTTAGCTCAAACATACACTTTTCACCAAGGACAAGCTAACATACACTTCATTTGATATGGGAAACTCTTTTGTATCAGTGAGTCAGGGGTCTGTAGAGATACAGGGAGGAAATACTGTCAGAGGTGTTCTGAGACACACTATGGCAACCTATTCACATGCGCCTATATTCCTGTTGTAGACACTTCTGGCAGACCTACAGAAGAAGAAATTTCATAATGCACTAGACATGCTGGAATTGTTCTGTGAAAGCATAAAGAAAATGATTTAACACAAAACAAAAACATAGACATATACGAAAGTGCAAGCTCAAATAGAGGTAAAAATGCTATGTCTTGATTCAAGGTAAAATCCGACAGAGCTCCACCTTACAAACCAAGAGATTTTTGGGCAGAGCTTTGCCTTACAGGCTAAGAGATCTTCTTTTTCAAATGAGAAGTTTACAATATATAGAGAGAAAGAGGAAAAGACTTTGGCCTTTCCAGAAAAGACTTTGGCGCCCTTTTACAGTTGGCCCATGTGCGTTGAGAGCATCAGGAAGAGGAAGTCGCTGTTGCTGATATCATCCTTCTAGAAGAGGCCTGCTAGAACCATGCTGTGTAATCGCCGGTCTTGACTTTAGCACTCAAACATTAATGTGAAAGCATAGGCGGCACCTCTTTTTCTGCAAACAAGACTGCTCCTTCAAGATATTCACGCGATTTGTCTACTCATCAATGCAAAGTGGAGAAAAATGGGTCGCGCCGTTCACTGTTTGTGCCCCTTGATGACCACTTGGCAAATACTGTGTCAACCGCTGGAGTAACTCCTTGAGTCGACACCTTCCTTCGCCACTTGGACTGTTTTGTCCATTTCTGCACTTTGTCTCTTCCTGGCTTTGTCTTTTCTGGCTCCTTCGGCCCTCGGGGGCTATCTTCTCGGTGGGTCACTAAGTTCACTCGCGGCCTGTCCTTAAGTTTTTTTCAAAATCAATGGCTATTTCACCGTCTTAAATTTGACGTCTATGCACCAGTCACAGGGCATTTGAACCTCCAACGGCTAGTTTGCCGTGCTCGATTTTGACATCTTCGGGCCCGTCACCCCTTGGAATTTCTTCGGCCTTTTCCTTTGGCCCTTTTTTGCTCTGGTCGGGCTTTTGTCTCAGTCGGGTCCTCATTGTTTTGGTGGCCGAATTTCTTCGGACTATCGTCCAAAGGAAATCCTTCAAACAAAAGGTCCGAAGGAAATCCTTCGAACAAAAAGTCCGAAGGATATCTTTCCTTGTGTATTTGCCTTCGTTCGGGCTTTTCTCCCATCTATTTTTCCCGAATTTCTTCGTACTTTTTTGTCCGAATGAATTCCTTCGGACAAAAGTCCGAAAGAAATCATTTCTTGCTTTTGCCTTGGTCTTTTCATTTCTGCGGGATTTTCTTCCGAAGGGTTTCTTTGGACAGAATGTCCGAAGGAATTCCTTCGGACATTCTGTCCAAAGAAACCCTTCGGAAGAAAATCCCGCAGAAATGAAAAGACCAAGGCAAAAGCAAGAAATGATTTCTTTCGGACAAAACTTCAGACATTTTGTCCAAAGAAATTCTCGTCCTTTGCCTTGTAAAAATTTTCAAAGAAAACTTAGCTTTTCGGCATTCTCCTTGTTCACTTTTTGATCCTTTTTCAAGTGTTCCCTGCCCTCCACAAGGGCACTTGTCCTTCGGCAGACTCTCTTAAACCTTCCCATTGAACCAAACGAGCTCATTGAACTGATTGTTGAACCGAGCCGATGAACCGAAACGTTGAACCGAGCCGTTGAATCGACTGAGTGAACCAAGACATTGAACCAAGGCATTGAACAAACTGAATTGAACCAACTTATTGAACCAACACTTTGAACCATTTGATTGAACCTCGCCATTGAACTTTGCCGTTGAACCAAAGCAATGAACTTAACCTTTGAACCAAAGCGATGAACCAATCGATTAAACTGGTTCAATGGTTCAACGGTTCAAAGTTGCTAACTCTTGGAAAGATCATGTCGTTGAACCCTGACGTTGAACCACTTTTCCAACCTTAAGGAAAAGTGTTTTGAACCATTTTAGCTCTCTTTCCTTCTGAATTTCTTCGGACAAGAGTCCGAAGAAGCTTTGTAAAACCTTGCATTCTTTGAACTGGTTCATCTGTTGAGAGACTTGCCTGCAGAGTCCGTAGAAATGTGCCTGCAGAGTCCGTAGAAACAAGACTTGTGCAAAAAATCAAATTTGTACTGGCTCAGAACAGCAGGGGAAAAGGGGGACCGATTTTGGCCTGTAGGACCAAAATGGTCAACAGGTTTCTGACTGCTCATAACTTATGAAGTAATTAAGTGGTGCTCCTTGGAGAACCCGAAATACATTGCGCAGACCAAATCGGGCTTTCCAAACCCCACTACTTCGAATTTATCATTAGTTGCAACTTATAAAGTGAAATAAGTAGTGCATCCCCAAAAACCTGAAATACACTGCCCAGACCAAATCAGGGTTTCCAAGCCTTCTTACTTGCTTCGGGGGTTCGATTGCTGATTACTTATAAGGTTTTTTTATAGTGTTCCTCTGGAAACCCGAAGTCTAAATACTTTGTCATTTTTCTTCCTGAGTTATATCCATTTTGTTGGACTAATCGCTAGTGTCTCCCTCGGGATTCGTGTTGGACTAATCACCAACTTGACATGGACTAACCACCTCCCGTGAGTACTTATTTGGCATTTGTATTGGACATTAAAAGGTCGATCTTTTGGCGCAATGGCAAACGTTCCTTTCTAACAATTGGTATCAGAGTCATGGTCACGGGTTCAAATCCCCTTGAGTAATGCTGAGGGAGGGATTGTTGGACTAATCGCTAGCGTCTCCCTTGAGATTTGTGTTGGACTAATTGTCAACTTGACATGGACTAACCACCTCCCGTGAGTACTTATAACGTTTGTATCGGATGTTAAAAGGTCAATCTTTTGGCGCAATGGCAAATGTTCTTTTCTAACACATTTTCTTCAAACTGGCAAAATTTTGGTATGTGGGCCAAAAATGGCTAATAGTTAGGGGATTGGTGTCTCCTAAGGACAAGTGTCCTTAAATGTAACCAGTGTGGTTTTACCTGTGAAGTGATTTTAACTGTGAGGCTAGATTAGAACAGTAGATTCTAACTGTGGTTTTTTCCTTTGGATTTTCCACGTATAAATCTGATGTAATATGTTTCTGTGTGTGTGATTTTTGCAACTGTTCTTTAATATGCATATGAATTGATATCTCCTCTAAAAGTTTTAATCAACTAGTTTTAACTCATCTACTGATTCACCCCCTCCTCTCAGTAGATAGTTGTGTTCAACAAGCTTTCAGCCACTTCAAAGCATTCAAAGCTTTAGTTGAGAATAAAACTATTTTAAAGATTAAGTGCTTGAGATTATATCGATGAGGAGAATTTCTATCAGATCAGTTTATTGAGTATTGTGAAGACCATGGGATAAACAGAGTTATTCAACAGTTAAAACTCTACAGCAAAATGTAATTGAGCGTAAAAACAAAACAGTTCAAGAGATGGCGAGGACAATGTTAAATGAATCCAAAATACTAGATAAATATTGGAGAGAGGCAGTAGATACAACAGTGCATATCCAGAACAGAGCGTTGTTGAGAGTCAACAGTGACAAGACTCCCTATAAGCTATGGAAAGACAAACCAACTATAGTTGATTACTTCAAAGTTTTCAACAACAGATGCTTCATAAAGATAACCGATGAAAAATTGAGTAAGTTTGAATCTAGAATAGATGAAGGTATATTTCTTGGATATTCTTGAAAAAGTAAAGCTTATAAATGTTATAACAAAAGAACCAAGAAGATTGTTGAAAGTGCACGTGTCAGGATAGATGAAGATGTAGCACAAAAAGCCAGTGATTCAGTAGACATTCCTAAAATCATTGAAGAAGAAGATTTTGAAAAATCAGATGAAGATGAGGAGCAAAAGGACACCAAAACCCTATCCAAATATGCCCAGAGAAATCATAATGAAAGTGAGATCATCGGGAACATAAATGGAGTTCGCACCAAAAGAATGATGGTAAGTGAATCTAAGCAAATTAATTTTTCTTTGTTATCCAAAATTCAGTCTAAAACTTTTTCAGAAGCTAAACATGATGAGCATTGGGTTAAAGCCATGGATGAAGATTAAATCAGATAGAAAAGAATGATACTTGAAGATTAGTGTCTAGACCAAAAGATCAAAATGTGATAGAGACAAAATGGGTATACAGAAATAAGTTGAATGAAGATGGTGAAGTTACCAGGAATAAAGTAAGGTTAGTATGTAAAGGATATACTCATATTGAGGGAATAGATTTTGAAGAAAACTCTACCACATGCGCAAATTTGACATGTACACACTATACCAGAAGAATGGAGTCTAAAATACAATCTTTTATTCATATCAAGAGGTTACAAGCTCCGTCTTGGCAGAATTGGTCATTCCCAAGGGAGGGAGCAGAGAGAATACAGAGACCGATCCCCCCCTTTTTGGCTAGCCTCTATTTATATGGCTGAGAGAGAAAGAGAAATCCGATAATTGCATGAGAGCAAGGAGAAGAGAAGTCGTCGATGACTGTCGATTGTACTTGAGCTCCCTTACATTAAAAGCATGCAACTGCCTTGACTGTGCGATGTACCGTCTAGAATCGCCACCCATCTCCTCGAGCTCCTTATGCATTCAATTCTCCTGTTTGGAACTGAACGAGCCATACCAGTGGTAGCTGCTTATCCCTGCCAAGTCCGAGTGTTTTGATCTTTGCATTAAATCTTGGAGTGTTCTTTATTGCAATTTGGACTATCCCAATCGGTCCTTGCATGTTCGTTGCTCCACCTGGACGCGTCTAATCCTTGTTTGACCACTTTGCATGTTCTGGAAGTGAGTTGCATGTACTTGTGCCACTTGTCCTTAATTGATTGGCCCTTTGGATTTACGCTTGGAGAGGACTTGTCTTTTTGAGAACCCGAGAAGTACTTCTAAGACCAAATCGGGCTTTTGATGTCTCATTACTTATTTCGGGTTTCTGACTGCTCACAACTTATGAATTAATTAAGTGGTGCTCCTTGTAGAACCCGAAATCCACTGCCCAGACCAAATCGGGCTTTCCAAACCCCACTACTTCGAATTTATCATTAGTTGCAACTTATAAAGTGAAATAAGTAGTGCACCCCCAAAAACCCGAAATACACTGCCCAGACCAAATCGGGGTTTCCAAGCCTTCTTACTTGCTTCGGGGGTTCTATTGTTGATTACTTATAAGGTTTTTTTATAGGGTTCCTCTGGAAACCCGAAGTCTGAATACTTTGCCATTTTTCTTCCTAAGTTATATCCATTTTGTTGGACTAATCGCTAGCGTCTCCCTCGGGATTCGTGTTGGACTAATCGCCAACTTGACATGGCCTAACCACCTCCCGTGTGTACTTATCTGGCATTTGTATTGGACGTTAAAAGGTCGATCTTTTGGCACAATGGCAAACGTTCCTTTCTAACAATTGGTATCAGAGTCATGGTCACGGGTTCAAATCCCCTCGAGTAACGCTGAGGGGGGGATTGTTGGACTAATCGCTAGCGTCTCCCTCGAGATTTGTGTTGGACTAATCGTCAACTTGACATGGACTACCACCTCCCGTGAGTACTTATAACGTTTGTATCGGATGTTAAAAGGTCAATCTTTTGGCGCAATGGCAAACGTTCTTTTCTAACACATTTTCTTCAAACTGGCAAAATTTTGGTATGTGGGCCAAAAATGGCTAATAGTTAGGGGATTGGTGTCTCCTAAAGACAAGTGTCATTGAATGTAACCAGTGTGGTTTTACCAGTGAAGTGATTTAATTGTGAGGCTGGATTAGAACAGTAAATTCTAACTGTGGTTTTTTCCATTGGGTTTTTCACGTATAAATCTGATATAATATGTTTTTGTGTGTGATTTTTCCAACTGTTCTTTAATATGCATATGAATTGATATCTCCTCTAAAAGTTTTAATCAACTAGTTTTAACTCATCTACTGATTCACCCCCCTCTCAGTAGATAGTTGTGTTCAACAAGCTTTCAGCCACTTCAAAGCATTCAAAGCTTTAGTTGAGAATAAAACTATTTTAAAGATTAAGTGCATGAGATTAGATCGACGAGGAGAATTTCTATCAGATCAGTTTATTGAGTATTGTGAAGACCATGGAATAAACAGAGTTATTCAACAGTTAAAACTCTACAACGAAATGGAGTAGTTGAGCGTAAAAGCAAAACAGTTCAAGAGATGGCGAGGACAATGTTAAATGAATCCAAAATACCAAATAAATATTGGAGAGAGGCAGTGGGTACAACAGTGCATATCCAGAATAGAGCGTTGTTGAGAGTCAACAGTGACAAGACTCCCTATGAGCTATGGAAAGAAAAACCAACTATAGTTGTTTATTTCAGAGTTTTTAACAACAGATGCTTCATAAAGATAACCGATGAAAAATTGAGTAAGTTTGAATCTAGAACAGATGAAGGTATATTTCTTGGATATTCTTGAAAAAGTAAAGCTTATAAATGTTATAACAAAAGAACCAAGAAGATTGTTGAAAGTGCAAGTGTCATGATAGATGAAGATGTAGCACAAAGAGCCAGTGATCCAGTAGACATTCATAAAATCATTGAAGAAGAAGATTTTGAAAAATCAGATGAAGATGAAGAGCAAAAGGACACCAAAACCCTATCCAAATATGTCCAGAGAAATCATAATGAAAGTGAGATCATCGGGAACATAAATGGAGTTCGCATTAGAAGAATGATGGTAAGTGAATCTGAGCAAATTAATTTTTCTTTGTTATCCAAAATTCAGTCTAGAAATTTTTCAGAAGCTAAACATGATGAGCATTGGGTTAAAGCCATGGATGAAGATTAAATCAAATAGAAAAGAATGATACTTGAGGATTAGTGTCTAAACCAAAAGATCAAAATGTGATAGACAAAATGGGTATACAGAAATAAGTTGAATGAAGATGGTGAAGTTACTAGGAATAAAGCAAGGTTAGTATGTAAAGGATATACTCATATTGAGGGAAAAGATTTTGAAGAAACTTTTGCAACAGTGGCAAAACTAGAGGCTATTAGAATATTTTTTGCATATGCAGTGTTTAAGAATTTCAAAGTGTTTCAGATGGATGTCAAGTTTGTTTTCCTGAATGAGAATCTAGAAAAGGTGGTCTACATTGAGCAGCTTGAGGGATTTCTTCTCTCAAATGATAGTAGCTATTTATGCAAATTGAAGAAAGCATTGTATGGATTGAAATAAGCTCTTAGAGTTTGGTATGCAAGGCTTGATAAGTACTTGCAGGATCAAGGTTTCAAGAGAGGTTTTGCTAACAGTAATCTCTACATCAAAACAGAAGGTGAGCATTAGTTGATTGTTGTGGTATATGTTGATGATATAATATTTGAAAGAAACATTGAAAAGATGACAAGAATTTTCTGATAATATGCAAAAAGAATTTGAGATGTCTATACTTGGAGAATTGTCATTTTTATTAGGGTTGCAAATATTTCAGTTAGAAAAAAGAATTTTCATATCTCAAAGTAAATATGCCAAAAAAATGTTGAAAAAACTTGGTTTTGAGGATTGTGCACTAGTTGGCACACCAATGGGTATAAGGAACAAAGTGAGTAAGGATGAAGATTCACTTGTTACAGATCAATCTTTGTATAGATCTATTATTAGTAGTCTTTTATATTTGATAGCATCGAGGCCAAACATCATGCATGCAATAGGCATGGTTGCAAGATATCAGGCAGCGTCGAAGGAGAGTCATGTTCAGTTGGTGAAGAGAATATTCAGATATGTCAAGGGGACATTGGATTATGGATTATGGTATCCCACAGGCAGAGATTTCACTTTGATTGCTTATACAAATTCAGATTGGACAGATTGTTTGGATGACAGAAAGAGTACAAGTGAAGAAGCTTTCTTCCTCAGTGACAGCTTAGTATCTTGGCTAAGCAAGACGCAGAACTCAGTATCACTTTCTATCGCTAAAGCGGAATATATTGCAGCAGTGTTGTGTTGTACTCAAGCGCTTTGGATGAAGCAAACTTTAAAAGACATCAAGGTCAAAAATGATCCTATTTCTATTTTTTGTGACAACACAAGTGCTATTAATATTTTTAAGAATCTAGTGATGCATTCAAGAACAAAACATATTCCTATCAGATATCACTTTTTGAGAGAGCAGGTTGCAAATCAACAGGGTAAGTTGGAATATATCAGTACTACAAAATAGATTGTAGATATTTTCACAAAGGCACTACCAAATGACACATTTGAATATCTACGAGAGAAGTTGGGAGTAATTTCTTTTACTTCCTTCCATTGAAGATCAGCATCAGTTGAGGGGGAGCTAAGCATTAGCTCCAGAATAGACTTTTTGTCATTGATGTTAGAGAGAAGTACAAAATCATGTACAGGGGCAAGAACAGGAACAGGTACAGGGAACAATAACATGATGCTACAATAAGGAGTTACTGTATGTTTTTGTTGGCAATATGGGCAAGTTGGCAGTACAAGTTTTAGGGTGTGGCATTTTCAATTTGAAGTTGCCATCAATGACAAAGGGGGAGATTGTTGGAAATATTGTCATTGATGTCAAAGGTCTAAGATTATTGGTGACAAAGGCTCCATAGCATTTAATATTTTAAGGTATTTTTTTAATGTTCATATTTTGGCTAAAGTGTGTTAATATTTATTAAATATTAACGAATATATTTTTGGTTGCATAAAGTCAAAAGAGGGCATATGAAGAAGTCAAAGAGCCACAAAGTAAAGACAAAAAAGGGAAAGGACGCATTTTCTCATGAAGGGTCATCTTGAGGAATTCAAAGTCACCAAGTGAAGACAAAAGAGGAAGGACGCATTTTCTCGTGAAGGGTCACCTTGAAGAATTTGAAAAGTCATCAAAATAAAGACAAAAGGGGAAATGACGCATTTTCTCATGAAGGGTCACCATGTGAGTTTTCAAATGAAGGGATTCGAAGGGTCATGCAAATGCGACGCCATTTTCCATGAGGATTGAAGGGTCACAAAGGGTGAATACCAAAGGTCATTTGGAAAGCTATAAAAGGAGGCTTGAGAAGCCAATTTTAGATATGCAATAGTGTTCATGGTTTGTCATTGTTTTATATAAGAAAAGAGGAGAGAATAGAAAAAGATATTGTAGAGTTCTATCATTTGTTGAGAAAACAACATTGAGAGATAGTTGTGTTTTACATAAGAGGGGTTGGTGCCCTTGTGGGTTGGTGCTCCCAAATAGTTGTGTTGGTGCTCGACAAAGGGGTTGGTGCTCCTCCAAGTTGGTGCTTGCAAACTTTGTAATTTGAGTTGGTGCTCATTCATATATTTAAGATTGTTCTCCGTGATTTTTTCCACATTGGGTTTCCACATAAAAATCCGATGTCTCTCTCTCTTGTGTGGTGCATGTTATTGTTTCAGTTTTATTACATATCTTGAATGCATGGGTAAGTGGAGTTTGATTAAGTAAAAGTTTTATAAGATATATGATATACTGATTCACCCCCCCTCTCATTATATCATGTGTTTAACAACATGTAAGTTGACTGGATCAGGGTCAACAAGCCTATCCTTCTGCACATCCTATATGGTGGATTCATCCTCCACTTGTGCATCTATGTTGACTGTGGCAGAGTCAATGAGTCTATACAGACCACCTTGCCCAATACCTCGGGCAATTACCTTACCTTGTCTTATATCAGACACAACACACTATTTTCCAGGTAAATTTACAGCAATACTAGGATTTTCCATTAATTGAATAATAGACGAGATTTTTACTTAGGCTAGGAACATACAAAACATTATTGACTATGATTGTTTTTGTATTATTCAATTTTATACGAACATCTCCTATCCCCTCTACTGCATATGACATGCCATCAGCTAAAGAAACTGAATCAAAATGGTTTATACTTGCAGTAAATTTGACATACCAATCTTTACGATGTGTAAAATCCCTGGATGCACCGGAATCAATGAACCAGCTACTAGTATGTGAATGTGAGTATGATACCACAAGGGCTTACTCTTTTTTAGATTCCCCTTCTTCAATTGGTACCACATTTGTTGTTTGATTGGTTTGTTAAGAAATTGCAAACTGTCGCTTCTGGCAATCCTTTTTATATGCCCAACCTTATGACAGTAAAAACATGTTACCTGATACTTCGAAGATGAATCCGTAGAAATACATTTCCACCTCCCTTTCCCCTTCACCTGAGCAGCAAGTGCACTCTCTTCATGTCCAACACTAGAATCCTCTACTTGTGTCTGTCTTCGTTCCTTCTATAGCAAATAGGAACTCCCCTGATCAAATGTCTGTGTCTGGGTTTCCACCATCAAATGAAGAGCCTCCACGAAAGATTCATAGGATAGTGGCAAGTTGTTTAGAACCAGTGCCACCATGTCGTCATCATCAACCTTCTTGTTGATAGCTGAAAGTTGTTCTCGAAGATCTTTCATCCGAAGTAGGTGATCTGAGAGAGAATCACCCTCATTCATCTTAACAGATAATAACATATTTTTCAAGTACAACCCCTGACTTTTCTTCGAAGTCTGATACTTATTCTGCAAACTGGTCCATAGCACACTTGTTGTAGTGGCATTTTGGACCTCAAGAATCATATCATTTGACATAGATAGCTTCAACAACAATAAGGCCTCCTTATGACACTTGTCATAATCCGCAAAATCCGTAACAGGGCTTGCCTCAATACCAAGAATAATTGTCACAATTGCAATCCGTAACAGGGCATGCCTCAATGCCAAGAATAATTGTCACAATTGCAATATTCTACAATCATTAAAATTTTATGACTCCACACGTTATAATTTTGTTCAGTCAACTTTTGGGCCTCTGGAAGGACTAGGTTTTGGATATTTCCCATTTTTCACTTCGAAAAATTATTTTTAAACCAATAAAATAAAATTCTGCACAATTGAACTATTTTAAATTATTTCCCTGAATTTGTTCAATTTAACTTGCAACCATTTGGAAAAAGATATTATTAAAAAAATCGAATAATTTTTTATTTTTTTATAGAACTTACAGAATTTATGTGCCTTGGCGTTCTGCCTGCAATCTCTATGAATTCCATGAAATCCTCATGCTACGATACCCTTCCACTGTATATGTCACAAAACCCTACCACCACTGTTGAATGTGCCACGACTGTTGTATTTTGGCGTGTCACAGAAATGTAAATGCCCTTTTGACTATGACTGCAATGTTCGTGCCCTTATTTAATCCGTGAATACTAGTTGGATGATCCTTTACAATGTCTGAAGACACACGGGAAAGTCTATTTTGTGGTCTTCGTGACGTCCTTACGTGATCTGCTAAACCTTCAACGATTCACGACGTCCTCATGATCCTGCACAAAAATGACCCTTGTGTTGTCCTCTTTCCGTGACTGCAGACTCGACTTTCCAAAAAACCTTCGATCTTTGTTGTGCCCTTCGTCTTCGTGTCTTTACCTTCGACGATCTGTTTTTCTACTTGCAATTTATCTCAACGCTTGTATGTGTTTCGTGTGGCTTCCACGACCCACGAAAAACCCTGCATGCCCTTCTTCACCTCCACAATCTTCGTCATTTATTCTTTGATCTTCAACCTTCACAACTGTGAGCTTTTTATCATCTGCAGTGTCACGTCTGCTCTTCCACGGGACTGCAAACCCTTCTATGATTTCTACCACGTCGGGACTGTGCTTTCCACGAAAACCCTTTGTGATTTTGCAAAGACCTCTGCAAACTTTGTTCTTCTCTTCCTCCTCCCATTCGTACCCTATCACCAGGGTTTCCTCGAACGAATCACCCGTACCTTTCCAGGCTTCCTCGAGTGGTGGCTCTGATACCACTGTTAGCAAATGAGAAGAGATGATCGAAAGCGCTTGATGCACTTGATGTGCTGTGATCAGTGCAAGATCTTATTTATGCAATTCAAAATTGGTTACAAGGAGGTTACAGAAGTTATTAGTTAAGCTTTAACTAATAAGTAGTTAAGCCTTTACAATATTTAACATTATTTACTTTGTGGCAAGTTGATTTCTTCACCTTCCCTGTATCTATGCATGGAGCAAACATATTATAAAAAACAAGAGTTCTCTTCTTCTTCATTTCATGCCTTGTAGACGTGATAGACAGATCCTTTTTTCTTGCAACCTTCTCACAAACTTCATACAAGTGATGGCTGTCCAAAAACTCAATCATGATGCCCCAAACATAGCTGTGATCATGTATTTTTTTCCCAAAAACCAGGATGAAAGTAGCTGGAAAACCTATTATGATAGCTGTAAGCGTGTTGTTATTGTTAGCACCCTTCACCCAAATGGCTTGAAAATCTTCTACAACTGTCAACAACAAAGGAGAAGGGCTGGAAATTGCATGGATGGTAAGTAAAAACAAGTACAGCAGCTGTCATACTGAATACCCGTCATGAAATCTTGCAAAAACAACATAGTGGGGGCTGGAAACACTTTGTTGATAACTGAAAATACTTCAGAAGTGTGGAAATTATTCCCTCTCATGGCTTTCCTCTTTTGTATGACAACAGATAATATTATAGACAAGCTGGAAATGTCTATGACAGCAGTACAAAATCTTATGACAACATGCTCGGGAATCCACAGATCAACATGTTTACAACTCACAACCATACCTTCCATGTCCAGTTGATCTCTTGAGCTTGGGTCAGCAAAATAACTTTCATGTTGCTTGCTTTCCCACATGAATTTCATGAGCTTCACATCCATTTTTATTAAAAGACTTTTTCTAGGGTTATGTGAATTGAAGAGGGTCTGACAATGCTCATGAGAAGATTGTTGTAATGAAAACAAAAATGTAGGGCTTACCCACCAATGTGTTGTCCCTGAAACCTGCCCTCTATTTGTTGCAACTCCGACCACCATAGTTGACTCCACTTGTTCTAATGCCTCAGCTGAGAGCATCTTAATTGCATAATGACTTTTTACAATACTTTGGGCAGTTGTCCATACAATTTTAATTATGGGATACAAAGGCTTTCCCATTCTTCCAACCCAAAATATGTCCTCTAGCTGTTGTATCTTTATGGTGTAAGGAGTGATATGGCCTTGTTGACCAATTTTGGTCTTGTAGGCCAAAATTGGGCACCCCTCTTTCCTTTTCCTTGCAGGGTCTTTTTACCCAGGTTCTGACAAGTTCATCCCGCAGCTGCCTTTGATAGACTTTTCCTTGACAGGGCTTTTTTCCATGAAAAAACCAAGTGTTTTCTTCTTCCGGTTGCCAAGTGCTTTGGGTCTGGCAAGCATGGTTCGATTTGAAACTCATTTTGAGCTTGGATACTTAACAGGGCAAGTAAGTTACTTTGAAGGGCTTTTTATCGGCAAAACGGACCAAGTTCAAAGGGCCAGGGGTCGTTTACAAGAAGTCCGAAGGGTAGGTACCCTTGCGGAGGGCACTTAGGTGCCAAACAAGGCCTTTGCAATTCTTCCGAAAGGCAACTTAGAGGCCAAGAACCCCTTGCGGGAGGTAGGGAATCAACAAAATGGACCTTTACAAAACCCTGAAGGGCAACTTTGGGCTCAAGGTGTCCTTGCGGAGGGCAGATGGTCGAAGCAAAGGGTCAAGGTAGAAACCCCGAAAGGAACTTGCCCTTCGGGAAACTTGACAGGCCAAAGAAGGAATTCCTTCGGACATTTTGTCCGAAGGAAATCCAAAGAGGAACACCTAAAGAGCGAATTCTTTCGGACAAAATGTCCGAAGAAATTCGACAAGTGAAGAAACTCTGAAGAAATTCAGAAAACAAAAGTCCGAAGGGTAGGTGCCCTTGCAGAGGGCACTTGGCCTTGAAAAGAGGACCTTTTCGTCTTTCCGAAGGGTCGAAAAAGTCCGTTTGCGAAAAAACCGAAGGAATTGCCAAAGGGGGTGACAGGCCCACAGACGTCAATTTTAAGTTGATAAGCTAGCCGTTGGGATTCAAATGTCTGGTGATAGGCCCGCGAACGTCAAATTCAGGGTGATGAAATAGCCATTGGAATTCAAATGGGATGACAGGGCCGCAGATGACAAATTCAAGGTGGTGAAATAGCTATTGGAAGGAAGTCAAAGAGCAATTCTTTCGAACAAGATGTCCGAAGGAATTCAAAAGCTCGAGGGAAGACTCAGCGACCCACCAAAGGAGCCCGAGAGAAAATTCGTAAGCCTTGAGAGCCCGAATTACCACGAAAAAGACAAGAAATAGCAAGAAAAGAGAAAAGCAAAGCGGGTAACCCAGAACATGGCCACGCACATATAAGACAAAAGCTCAAAATGCTCCAGGTGGCGTAGCAGGTCAAGCACAGGGACGACCCAGACCAAGGCAAGTGGCACAAGAGTCGTCAGCGGGAGAAGTAAATGCTTTCAGGTGGAATAGTTGCCACCGAAGAACCATTAAAAGGGTTGGTTGCGAACATTGAAGGGAGCGGCACGTGTTTCCTTGTTTTGACAATAATGAGTAGCCAATTACATGAGCATTCAAGAGAGCATGGTCCAGTCAACATAAGTAGGGATGGCCTTGTTAGTTGCTAGGGGAAGCAACCCATGCTCTTGCAGGCCCAGACAGCAAGGGCGACGACTTAAGCACCTACAGCATGGCTTTCACTGACGCATTTAAGGAGGGACGGTAGCAGCATGGGTTGGGGTCATCGCAGAATTGATTAATGCAGCATGGGCCTCATTCCCTTGACCGGTCAATGATCTTTTTCCAAGTTCTCTATATATTGTAACTTCTCATTTTGAGAGAGGGATCTCTCAACATTGTATTGGTGAAGCCCTGAAGAAATTTACCTTTAATCAAAAGAAGCATTTTACCTCTATTTGAGCTTGCACTTTTGAATATGCTTATGGTCTTGCCTTATGTTTAGTCATTTTCTTCTAATGCTTTCATAAGTTTATGCCAACATATCTAGTGTATTGTAGATTCTTTTCTGTAGGTCAACAAGAAGTGTCCAGATTGAAGTATAGGCGTAGGTGAGCAACTGTCCAACAATGTGTTTTTAGAACACCTCTGGTAGTTTCTTCTTCCTTATACCTCTATAAAAGCCCTTGTTGAAGCATTGATGTAGTTAGTTTCTCATTTGAATGAAGTCTCTGTTTGCTTCTTTTGGTGCAAAGTGTAAGTGAAAGCTAAGTAGACCAATCAATTTTGGTGCATCACCACTTTAGTTAGGTTCTGTTTTATAGTATCTCTCTCTCTTTTCATCCCCCCCATTGTTAATAGTAAAAATTCAGGGCCTCAAGGTGCATCAAGGGGAGCTAGCCCCTAATCTAGAGATTCATTCCTCAAATTTGCCACCCACAACAAGAGGAATGTCTCCATTGTGCCGCGTGGAAGAAAGGAGCTGAGTATCCTTTCAGATGGTGCAATCCACAGCGTCAACAATTTTTGGCTCGCCTGATGGGATTAAATTTGCGTCCTGTGAGTTTTAGGATTGGTGCTGGTCCTATTACTATAAAGAATCCAAAAGAAAGAGCTATAATCCAACATCTGGCGACTCTAGTTCATGAACTCAGTCTCTAGTTAGTAATCACCCTGGCATCCCGTGCCTAAGTTCACCACAAGATCTTCTTCTAAGGGTGTCCCTTTCGAATTTGTTGAGTTGCCTCTGAACTCAGCAAAGAGGCTAAGGTTTGCAACTACTCATCCTTACACAGCAAGCCATTTTCCCAGGCCTGCCATAAAATACACCTACACAAGGACACCCCGGTTGAATCCTTTCACAACCATGGCTTTACCTTTTGTGGCCTTCAATGGTCAGATCCCTTGAACCTTCTACAGTATGACCCCATTCCAGGGACAACTCTCAAGACCCTTCCTCCCTTTAGTGGAGAGAGCCCAATCACTGCTATTGAGCATATTAGAAACATAGCCAATCTCTGCAACATCCATAATATCACAGAGGAAAATGTAGCCATCAAAGTGTTGGCCTTGTCCTTTAAAGGGAAAGTTTTGGACTAGTACGGGACCTTGCCTATGAAATCAGTTGGCTCATGGAATGAATTAGGGACCCTCTTGACGAATAGGTTTGGGGAGAAAAGTGACCATTTGTCTCTAGCTAAGCAATTGACCACTATGAAGAGAGCCCCACATGAATTTATGCAAGATTTTAACACTAGGTTCCAAAAGACTTGGGATAGAATCCCAATTCTAGTGAGTCCAACCCCAAGCTATGCTTTCATTTACTATTTGAAGGCTTTGAATAGTGGCATTGCTGTCATGATACAGTCCATGGGTGGACATGTTCTACCCGCTGCTTATGAAATAGCCATAGCTTCTGAAAATTGTTTGGTTCAAGCAGGAAAGATAGCTCCTAGACCTCAGATGCCACTCTTTCCTGATTTGCAGCCCACAGTTCAAACTGTTGCACCCACTTTAGCTCCTCTGCCTAGTATAGAGAGGCCGAATGCTACCCCTACAAATGATCTCCACAAAGTCAAGAGCCTGCTGCACAGTGTTACCAACGAACTAGTTGCCCTCAAGAGGAAGCAAGCTCAGAGTTATAGGCCAAATCAAGGCTACCAGCAGTTTAGACAAACAAATAGGCCTCCCTTTCAGAATTATAATCAAGGGCAGGGTCCGATTATGCAAGTCAGGCCTTATCAGAGCTACAATCCAAATGCCCCTTCATCTTCCAAGGCTCTTGTCCCCACTCAAAATAATTTGGTATAGGAGCAGCATAATTATCCACCCTTGTGGCATGGTCAAGAATAGGTTGCTTATGCCAATGAGCTACAAAATCAAAGTATGGCCACACAAGGTGATCAGGCAACCCAATTCTCAGGTTTTGAGGTGTCAACACAACCTAGGATGGACAGCAGGTAGGCTCAATTTGATTCCACTCTTATGAACCACCTGGAAGGGGAGTTCTGCACAGTCAACTATGTGCAGAGCACAAATAATCAGGATGATTGTGTTGCAGCCAACACCAGGTACAAGAAGAGAGCTATGGATGAAGCTCAAGCAACTACTCAAGCACCTGCAACATCTCTTCCATCACAAACAAATTAGAAGTTTCCCAATTACAGATCGCCAGTTGCAACTCCAACTCCTCGGGTTGCACCACAAGTTACAAACGTCCCCAAGGATACCTCCAAGTGGGGCAATCCTTCGATCAATGTAGTGGACCAAATGAAGAAGCTGCACATGAATATCTCATTGTGGGATTCCTTAGCAATGCCAGGGCAAAAGGATATACTCCAAAAGGAATTGCACGGGCTAAGTGAGCGAGCTGTCTGTTAACCAATTTGGGTCCTGCAAGCCAAAATTGAGCACTCCATTTCCTTTTCCTTGCAGGGTCTGTTGACCAATTTCTAACAAGTTCATCCCACAATAGTTTTATGGGTTTTCTCTGTGATAGCCCTGTTTCCAGGAAAAACCAAGTGTTTTGAGTCTTGCGAGCACTTGGGTTGATTTGGAACTCATTTTGATCCTAGATGTTTAGCAGGGCAAATAGATTACTTCAGGTAGGCCTTTGATTGGCAAAATGGACCAAGTTTAAAGAGACAAGGGTCTTTTACAAAAGGTCCGAAGGGTAGATACCCTTGCGGAGGGCACTCGGGTGCAGAATAGGGCCTTTTCAAAAGGCCCGAAGGTCAGCCTTGGGCTCAAAGTGTCCTTGCAAAGGGCAGAAGGTCCGCTTGTAAGAGGCCAAGAAAGGATTCCTTCAGGAAACATGAAAAGCCAAAAGGGAATTCCTTTAGACAAAATGTCCGAAGGGAATCCAAGAAAGAACACTCAAGGCACGAATTTCTTCGGAAAAAATGTCCGAAGGAATTCCTTCAGACTTTTTGTTCGAAGAAATTCGACAAGACAAGAACCCAAAGGGTAGGTGCCCTTTCAGAGGACACTTGGCCATAAGAAGAAGACCCTTCCATCTTTTCCAAAGGGTCACTTTCCCTTCGGAAAAGTCCGTTTACAAAAAGCCAAGGAAATTGCTAAAGGGTAGTGACGGCCCCACGGACGTCAACTTTAATGTAGTGAACTAGCCGTTGGTTTTCAAATGTCTGGTGATAGGCCCACGAACGTCAAACTTAAAGGCATGGGCTAGCCGTTGAAGAGAAGCCAAAGAACAGTTCTTTCGGACGAAATGTCCGAAAGAACTCATGAGTGGCAAGCATAAAGAAAGAATTTTTTTGGACGAAATGTCCGAAAGAACTCATGAGTGGCAAGCATAAAGAAAGAATTTTTTTGGACAAAATGTCCGAAGGAATTCCTTCGGACATTTTGTCCAAAAAAATTCTTTCTTTATGCTTGCCACTCATGAGTTCTTTCGGACATTTCGTCCGAAAGAACTGTTCTTTGGCTTCTCTTCAACGGCTAGCCCATGCCTTTAAGTTTGACGTTCGTGGGCCTATCACCAGACATTCCTTCAGACATTGTCCAAAAAAATTCTTTCTTTATGCTTGCCACTCATGAGTTCTTTCGGACATTTCGTCCGAAAGAACTGTTCTTTGGCTTCTCTTCAACGGCTAGCCCATGCCTTTAAGTTTGACGTTCGTGGGCCTATCACCAGACATTTGAAAACCAACGGCTAGTTCACTACATTAAAGTTGACGTCCGTGGGGAAGTCCAAAGGGAGACTTAGCGACCCGCCAAGGAAAGAGCCCGAGGAAGGAAAGAGATAGCCCCGAGGAGCCCGAATTGCCAAGAAAAGGACAAGAAATATAAAGAAAAGGGAAAGCAGAGTGGGTAATCCAGAACATGGCCACGCACAGATAAGACAAATACTCAGAACCTGCTAGGTGGCATGGCAAGTCAAATGCAGTGGCAAACCAGACCAGACCAGGTGGCACAGGGGACGTCGACAAAAGAAGTAAATGCTTGTAAGTGGAATAGTTTCCACCGAATAGCCATTAAGAGACGCTGCATAGGCATTCAAAGGAGCAACCCATTTTTCCTTGTTTTGACATTAATAAGTAGCCAGCTGCGTGAGCATTCAAGGGAGAGCATGGCCCAAGACATGAGGAGAGATGGCTTTGTCGGTTGCTGAGAGAAGCGGCCCATACTCTTGCAGGAGTGTTTAATACGCCCAGGTAGTAAAGTCAATATATGAGACACCTACAGCATGGCTTTTACAGGTGCATTTAAGGAGAGATGACAGCAGCATGGGCGAATTCTTCTTGCAGAGGTGTTTAATGCAGTATGGGTCGCTTGCTCTTGGAAGGGTCAAGGATCTTTCTCCAATTTCTCTATATATTGTAACCTCTCAGCGTTGAAAAATGATATCTCTCATTTTTGTAGGGCGAAGCCCTGAAGAAATTTACCTTTAATCGAAAGAAGTGTTTTACCTCCATTTGATCTTGGCGCTTTTGCATATGCTTGCGTATTGTCTTGTGTTCAGTCATTTATTTTAAATGCTTTCATAGGTTGATACCAGTATATCTAGTGCATTCTGGATCCTCTTTTGCAGGTCAACAAGAAGCGTCCAGGTTGAAGTATAGGTGCAGGTGAGCAACCGTCCAACAGTGTGCCTTTGGAGCACCTCTAGTAGGTTTTTCCTTATTATACCTCCATAAAACCCCTTGTTGAAGCATTGATGCAATTTAGTTTCTTATTCAAATGAAGTGTCTGTCTGCTCCTTTGGTGCAAAGCATAGGTAAAAAAACTGAGTAGACCAATCAATTTTGGTGCATCACCACTTTAGTTAGGTTCTGCTTTGATAGTTTCCCTCTCTTTTCACCCCCCCCATTGTTAACAGTAGAAATCTAGGGCCTTAAGGTGCATCAAGGGGAGCTAGCCCTTAATCTAGAGATCCACTCTTCAGTTTTGCTACCCACAGAAAGAGGAGTGTCTCCATTGTGCTGCGTGGAGGAAAGGAGCCGAGTTTCCTTTTCAAAGGGTGCAATCCACCGTGTCAACAGTTTTTGGCATGCCCAGTGGGACCAAATTTATGTCCTCTGAGTTTCAGGATTGGTGTTGGTCTTGTTATTGTGAAAATCCAAAAGAAAGAGCTATAATTCAGCATCTAGCGACTCCATTTTAAGAACTCAGTCTCTGGTTATTGATCAGCCCGGCACCCCATGCCTAAGGTCACCACAAGATCCTCTTCTAAGGGTGTTCCTTTCGAAATTGTTGAGCTGCCTTTGAACTCAGCAAAGAGGCTTAGATTTGCAATGACTCATCCTTACACAACAAACCAATTTCCCAGACCTACCATAAGATACACTTACGCAAGGAGACCCAGGTCAAACCCTGTCATCGCCATGGCTTTACTCTTTGTGGCCTTCAATGGTCAAAGTCCTTTGAATCTTCTGTAGTATGACCCAATTCCAGGGACAACTCTCAAGAGTGTCCCTCCCTTTAGTGGAGAGGGACCAATCACTGCTATTGAACATATTAGAAACATAGCCAACCTCTGCAATATCCATAATGTTACTGAAAAAAAATGTAGCCATCAATTTACTGGCCTTGTCTTTTAAAGGTAAAGTTTTGGACTGGTATGGGACCTTGCCTATGAATTCAGTTGGCTCATGAAACGAATTAGGCACCTTCCTGACAAATAGGTTTGGAGAGAAGAGTGATCATTTGTCTCTAGTAGAGCAATTGACCACTATGAAGAGAGCTCCGCATGAATTTATGTAAGATTTTAACACTAGGTTCCAAAAGACTTGGGATAGAATCCCAATTCTAGTGAGGCCGACCCCAAGCTATGCCTTTATTACTTAAAGGCCTTGAATAGCGACATTGTTGTCATGATACAGTCCATGGGTGGACAAGTTTTACCCGCTGCTTATGAAATAGCCATAGCTGCTGAAAATTGTTTGGTGCAAGCAAGAAAGATAGCTCCTAGACCTCATATGCCGCTCCTTCCTAATTTACAGCCCTCAGCCTAAACTGATGCGCCCACTTTAGCTCCTCTGCCTAGTGTAGAAAGGCCGGCTGCTACCCCTGCAAACAACCTCCACAAGGTTAAGAGTCTACTCCAAAGTGTTATCAACGAGTTAGTGGCCTTAAAGAGGCAACAATGTAATGACCCCTTCTCGAATCTGATCTCATAATGACCGTTGGCCTATTCCTGGAAATCCGTAGGCTATTCGGAAGGTGCAAATGAGGGTTTCCTATTTTCTAGGATGTCTTTGTTCGAAGTTTTGATGGCAAATTCTTTCTGGGTTTTTCGAGAGCTTCGCGGAGGTATGTCTTTCAGTTTTCTGAGCATTTCCAGGAATTTACTATTTTTAGTAAATTCTATTTTTGGCAGCTAGCAGGATTGTCACAAGGAGTTAACCTTCCCGTTTAAGTTGACTCATTCAGTTTTGGGCTTCAGAATTCGGTCTTGGTGGAATAAGTGAATTTCACTTAAAAAATAATAATAACGTTATATTTTAACGTTGACCTTGGCCTAGACCAAAACAACTTAATGTTGTTTTAAAAGAGGGACTTGAAGGGGGGGCGCCATCATGACATGGAAAGGGGCGCCACTTTTGAGGATAAGCTTCAAGGGAAAGCCAATTGAAGCCTATATTAGAAGGCATTGGGTTATCATTTGATGATCTTGGTTTTAATGCATTGTTATGCTGCAGCTTTGGCTCTGGAACTGCTTCGGGGAATGAAGGCCTCCTAGCAAGGGCATCTCTTCATGCTTGAAAGACAGCATCTAGTGGTGAATTAATCTTTGATATTTGTATTTGCTTAAGTAGTATCTTCAATATTGCATTGTTAGTTCCTTTGATATTATTAGAATTTCAAGATCTTGTATTCTGTATAAGACAGATCTAGGTTTTCAGTCACAATTCAGAAAATACAAAAAAAACAGGTTCTGGGTATCATCTTATTGTTTTGGGTAGGCCTAGGCGCCTCTTTGCTTAATTTTGTAGAATTTTTAGAATAAGCATTGACTTTCTCGAGGAAATCGCCCTTCTCCCACTGGGACGCCCCTTTGGGGTTTGGCATTGGTTTTTGTGTAACATTCTGGATGCAGATTTGATCAGTTTCATGATGCTAACTTGGGCGCCATACTCCGGAAGAGACTTTGCAACAGAAATCAGGAAGATTGATTAAGTTTTGCATGAGTTATAAACATCTGAAGAAATTAATAAGTGGATGGTTTTTCTTCTTTCTAAGGGCAAATTTCTCTTAATTTTGTACGCTGACAGTAGTACTGGTAGCCCTTCTCTATTTGTTCAATTTTCCTTTAAAATATTGTAATAGATTACAGCGCCGCCTTATGGTAGCTACTTTCCCTATTGGGTTAGCAAGCACATTCTAGGTGTAGAGCATCCGCCCTATGGTAGCTACTTTCCCTTCTGGGTTAGCAAGCACATGCTGGGTGTGGAGTAGATTCCTTTTCAGTATTTCCATTAAAGCATTGTTATTAAGCTCACTCTGTCATATGGTAGCCCCTTATGGGTAGCACATACTTGACGTAGAGTTCTTTATTTGTAATTACTCCGTCTTATGGTCGCCCCTATTCCACCTTGGATTGGGTAGCACATACTGGACGTAGAGTTCCTTATTTGTAATTACTCCGTCTTATGGTTGCCCCTACTCCGCCTTGGACTGGGTAGCACATACTGGACGTTGAGTTCCATTTCTTGCATTCTAGTGGCAAAGTTATTTCAGTTTATTTGAGATTAACTTTTAATCTTGACGGAACTTGCTTGTGTTGTTGTAATCCAAAATCTAAAAAAAAAAGTTGAAAGATTTGGCTCGGTATATTTCAAACAAGCTCAAAGCTATCGGCTGAATCAAGGATACCAGCAGTTCGAGCAAACAAATAGACCCCCGTTTCAGAATTATAATCAAGGGCAGAGTCAAATTATGCAAGTCGGGGCTTATCAGAGTTATAATCCAAGTGCCCCTTCATCGTCCAAGGCTCTTGTCCTCACTCAAAATAATTTGTTACAAGAACAGCCTAATTATCCACCCCTAGGGCATGGTCAAGAACATGTTGCTTATACCAATGAGCTACCAAATCAATGTATGACCACACAAGGTGATCAAGCAGCCCAATTCTCAAGTTTTGAGGTGTCAACACAACTTGGGATGGACAGCAGGCAGGCTCAATATGATTCCACTCTTATGAACCATCTGGAAGGGGAGTTTTATGCAGTCAATTATGTGGGGACCGCAAATAATCAGGATAATTGTGTTGCAGCGAACACTAGGTCCAAGAGAGCTATGGAGGAAGCTCAAGCAGCTACTCAAACATCTGTGGCATCTCTTTTATCACAAGTAAATCAGAGATTTTTCAATTATAGACCGCCAATTGCAACTTCAACTCCTCGGGTTGCATCTCAAGCTACAAATGTCCCCAAAGAGAACTCAAAAGGGGGCAATCCTTCAATCAATGTGGTGGACTAAATGAAGAAGTTGCACATGAACATCTCATTGTGGGATTTCCTAGCAATGTCAGGTCAAAAGGATATACTCCAAAAGGAATTACACAGCCTAAGTGAGTAAGCCGTCCCAGCAAAGGCTGATAATGTGTTGATAGTGAATAGGGCTCCTTCTATGGGAGGTCAAGCAAAGAAGGATGAAAAGGTCCCTCCTTTTTACCTATCCTTGATTATTGGTGACTTCTTGGTCCACAATTGCATCATTAATAGTGGAGCAAGCACCTCAGTGATGCCCAAATGCATAGCTGACAAGCTAGGACTCAAATATGAGCAAATGACCAAGGGAGTTCTGCAGTTGGATGGATCACCGACCAAAACATTGGGAGTGGTAAGAGACTTGAATCTAACTCTCCATGCCAGTGCAACCTTCTCTGTTGCCCATGACGTGGTAGTGGCAAACGTTCCCCCTTACTTCGCTCTTTGCTTATCCAAGGATTTCACATCCTTGATAGATGGGTACTAGGGAGCAAATTGGTCTTACATGGTCTTTAGGACGAAGTATGGAACCAAAGTGAAGATTGAGTCAAAGCCTATCAACAAAGATCACCTAAAACCATACTCGCCCAAGGCAGCAAATGTCAGCTACGCCATCATTGATGAAGAGGAACTCTAGGTAGACCAATCTCCACCATCTTCTCTTGAAGAAGTTGCTGACCTGCTCCTAGATGAATGGGGAAATGACAATTTCGAACATGATCCTTACAAATTCATCGAAGAGGCAGGTCTTGGAGTTTACTGCATGCATGAGAAGAATACTTTCATGCCAAATGTATTGAAGGCAAACCAAGAGAGTTGTGGTTTGTGGCAACTTTTCTTTGACGGATCTAGAAGCAAGATGGGAGCTGGTGGTGGTGCAATGTTGGTTTCACCTTCAAAGAAAAAATAATTTTCAACTTTCAGGTTCCAGTTCTCCTGCACTTGCAACGTAGCAGAATATGAATCTCTTGTTTATGGTTTAGAATGGGCAACAAAAAGAGGAATCAAAGAATTGCAAGTTGTTGGAGTCAGCAAGTTAATCGTAAACCAGGTGAGGGGTCAAAACTTGACCAAGAACTCCTTGCTCAAGTCTTACAAGCACAGGGCGTGGGACCTAATGGAGAGTTTCACTGCTTTCAACATCACTTCCATCCCAAGAGAACAAAACAAGCATGCTGATAAACTAGCAGCAGTTGGTGCTCAGTTTGATATTCCCAAGGGAATAAGTCGGAATAGCAATCAGCACCATTTGAAGGTGATAGTGAGACCCTCCATACCAAACAATGTCATCAATTGGCACGTGTTTGACAGCGACCAGTAGATAGCACTTTTCTTACAGGAGGAGGCTGAGTTCGCTTCTAGGAATCAATCCAAGCTGCAATAGCAGTATAAAAGCCAGATTGTTTAGCTGAAGAACAACAAACTTCCTAAAGGTTTGGTCACTCTCGAGAGCACTTCAATGAGGATGACCAACTCAAAAGTGACAAAGCAAGCATGACAACAAAAAAAGAGAATTACGAAAGGGTAGAAATATTCAAGGATAAGCTACTTGCACTTGGGAAGGTATGTACAAATGAGGAAAGACATTCTTTCATTTTGTTATGCCAAGAGTTCGTCGATGTCTTTGCTTGGGAATATGGCGATTTAAAGGGGTTTGACCCAAGCTTGGCCCAACACACCATTGAGCTGGAAGAAGGTACCAAACCCATCAAGCAAAAACAAAGACCAATCAATCCAAGGATTGAGCCTCTCATGAGGAAGGAACTCACTAAACTGATTGAATCCAAGATCATTTTTCCTATCAAACACTCTTCTTGGCTGGCCAATTTGGTCCCCGTTAGGAAGAAGAATGGGGAGATCAGATTGTGTGTTGATTTCAGAGACCTAAATAGAGTCTCATTAAGAGACCACTATCCCCTCCCAAGCATGGAACAGATTCTCTAGATGGTGGCAGGCAGTGAACAATTCTCCCTCTTGGATGGGTACTCCGGATACAATCAAATTCTGGTGCAAGACTGCGACTAGTATAAGACAGCCTTCACCACCAAGTGGGAAACTTTCGCTTACAGGAAGATGTCTTTCGTATTGTCAAATGCTGGAGCTACTTTCCAACGAGCTATGGATATGGCCTTCCAAGGTTTGATAAATGACATCGTGTTGGTTTATCTTGATGATGTGACAGTTTTCTCCAAGGACGCAGAACATCTGAAACACCTGAGGCAAATCTTTGAGAGATGTAGAGAGTTCGGCATCTCTCTCAACCCTAAGAAATGTGTGTTTGTTGTTCACAAAGGCAAACTCCTTGGTCATGTCGTTTCAAAAGGGGGCTTGACCATTGATCCGGAAAGAGTGCACGCCATTTTAGCATTGTCCTTGTCTAAACACAAAAAAGCCCTGCAAAGTTTCTTTGGCAAAATAAACTTTATTAGGAGATTCATCCCTAATTTTGTTGAACTGGTCAAGCCACTAACTTCCATGCTGAGGAAGGACGAGACGTTCACATAGACAGCACGAAGGAGAGATAGTTTCGAAGGCATCAAACAAACTATCGCTCAGGATCCCACCCTGATTACTCCCGACTTCTCTAAGGACTTCAACCTCTACACCTTTGGCAATGAAGAGGTAATCTCTACTATGCTCACTCAAACAAATGGTGAAAATCTCGAGTAGCCTCTCGCATTTTTTACCCTGGGCTTAGAGAGCTATGAGATTAGGCACACTTATGTTGAGAAGCAAGCACTTGCAGTCATACGAAGCTTGAAGAAATTCTGACATATGTTGTCAAATAGAAAGATCTACATCATGGTGCCACATCCTAGTGTCAAAGACTTCTTGCTAAGCCGTGACTTGAATGAAAAAAAGGCAAGATGGATCACCAAAGTGATGGAGTATGACGTGGAGATCAAGACCACCAAGCTAGTGAGGGGAAGAGGGTTGTGCGAGCACCTAGCTACAGACTTCAAAGAACCGAAGGAGGGCGTTTTGATACTCAATGATGGAGCTGCAATGGAAATGCCTACAATCATGAAGAGCTAGACACAAGATATGGTTCATTTCCTTCGAACTGGTGAGTGTCTGCAAGGTCTTGATAATACTAAGAGGAGATATTTCAGGCTCCAATCTCTTCCTTATGTCTTAGTTGATGGAGTGTTGTTTAGAAAGGACTTTTCAGGGGTACTCTTGAGATGCATCAATTCAGATCAGGTCGACAGAGTACTGTCCGAATTTCATAATGGACAGTTGGTGGTCACTTTGCTCCCAAAGCTACAGCTGCAAGGATTATGAGGACTGGCTACTTTTGGCCCACCTTGTTCAAAGACACTCATGCTTGGGTGAGGAGATGCCACAAATGTGCTCTCTTTGATGGAAAACAGCGGTTGACTGCAATGCCTCTACACCCTATTCAAGTGGAACAGCAGTTCATGCAATGGGGTTTGGATTTCATAGGATGATAAACCTTCCTTCTAGTGCTAGCCACAAGTAGGTCTTGACCGCTACAAATTATTTCACGAGATGGGTAGAAGCCGTCGCTTTGAAGGAAGCCAACGAGAGTGCGGTCTTGGACTTCTATGAAGGCTTGGTGACGAGATTTGGGGTCCCAACCACAATCATTTCGGACAATACATTGGCTTTCTTGGGAACAAAGACAAGCGAGTGGGCATTAAGATATAGCATCTATCTCAGTACTTCCTCCAACTACGACCCACAAGGGAATGGGCTGGCTGAGTCCAATAAGAACCTGATCAGGATCATTAAAAGGACAATGGAAGAAAATCAAAGGACTTGGCATGCCAAGCTGAAGATAGCCCTGTGGGCAGACAGGATCACTCCAAAGAGGGCAGTTGGCAATTCGCCATACACACTTGTGTATGGAAGGGAAGCTAGACTTCCTATTTCACTTGAGTTACCAGCCTTGGATCTTGCCCATCAACTGCAATTGGAGGAGAGTGACAGCATGGAGATCAGATTTTGTGAACTGATGGAGCTTCAGGAGGCACGAGACCAAGCCATGGATGCCATGACCAACTGCTAGCAGCAAACAAAGAAGCATTTTGACAAGAGGTCCTCGTCAAAAGACTTCTCAGAAGGTGACATTGTTTTGAAATGGGATGAAGACCGAGCTAAACCTAGCAATCACACGAAGTTTGATGCCTTGTGGAGTGTTCCATATGCCATCACCCAATATAAGCAACATAATGCATTCCAACTCTCCAGGTTGGATGGTGAAGAGCTACATATCCCAGTCAATGGGATATATCTTAAACATTGTCACTAACCTTCTCTTGTTATGTACATAGTTTCCCTGTTTTTTTCCTCGTTTTTCCTAAGTGCCTTATGCATATCTAGTTTTTTTAGCCTTGTGTGTGTTCTCTTTACCATTTGGGGTAAAATCTTTGTTGGTTCTTAAAGTTTTTTTCGAGGCTATTGCCAGCCTTCCAAGCTGCACCCTGACTCCATGCCCAATGGACCTTCAAGCCACTAGCCTTCTTAAGCATAGCAGGCATGCTTCCCCTATGAATCGCCAAATGTGTTAACCAATTTGGGTTCTGCAGGCCAAAATTGAGCACTCCCTTTCCTTTTCCTTGCAGGGTCTGTTAACCAGCTTCTAACAAGCTCATCTGACAGCAATTTTATGGGTTTTCTCTGTGACAGGCCTATTTCCATGAAAAACCAAGTGTTTTGAGTCTTGCGAGCACTTGGGTTGATTTGGAACTCATTTTGATCCCAGATGTTTAGCAGGGCAAACAGACTACTTCGGGTGGGCCTTTGATCGGCAAAATGGACCAAGTTTAAAGAGACAAGGGTCTTTTACAAAAGGTTCGAAGGATAGATACCCTTGCGGAGGGCACTCGGGTGCAAAACAGAACCTTTTCAAAAGGCCCGAAGGGTAGCCTTAGGCTCAAAGTGTCCTTGCGGAGGGCAGAAGGTCCGCTTGCAAGAGGCCAAGAAAGGATTCCTACGGGAAACATGACAAGCCAAAAGGGAATTCCTTCCGACAAAATGTCCGAAGGAATTCCTTCGGACTTTTTGTCCAAAGAAATTCGACAAGACAAGAACCAGGTGCCCTTTCGGAGGACACTTGGCCATAAGAAGAAGACCCTTCCATCTTTTCTGAAGGGTCACTTTCCCTTCGGAAAAGTCCGTTTACAAAAAGCCGAGGAAATTGCTAAAGGGTAGTGATGGGCCCACGGACGTCAACTTTAATGTAGTGAACTAGCCGTTGGTTTTCAAATGTCTGGTAACAAGCCCGCGAACGTCAAACTTAAAGGCATGGGCTAGCCATTGAAGAGAAGCCAAAGAACAGTTCTTTCGGACGAAATGTCCGAAAGAACCATGAGTGGCAAGCGTAAAGAAAGAATTTTTTTAGACAAAAGGTCCGAAGGAATTCCTTCGGACATTTTGTCCGAAGAAATTCAGAGGAAGCCCGAAGGGAGACTTAGCGACCCGCCAAGAAAAGAGCCCGAGGAAGGAAAGAGATAGCCCCGAGGAGCCCGAATTGCCAAGAAAAGGACAAGAAATATAAAGAAAAGGAAAAGCAGAGTGGGTAATCCAGAACATGGCCACGCACAAATAAGACAAATACTTAGAACCCGCTAGGTGGCATGGCAAGTCAAATGCAGGGACGAACCAGACCAGGGCAGGTGGCACAGGGGACGTCGATGGAAGAAGTAAATGCTTGTAGGTGGAATAGTTTCCACTGAATAGCCATTAAGAGCGGCTGTGCAGGCATTCAAAGGAGCGACCCATTTTTCCTTGTTTTGACATTAATAAGTAGCCATCTGCACGAGCATTCAAGGGAGAGCATGGCCCAGGACATGAGAAGAGATGGCTTTGTTAGTTGTTGAGAGAAGCAACCCATACTCTTGCAGGAGTGTTTAATACTCCCAAGCAGTAAAGTAAATATATGAGGCACCTACAACCTGGCTTTTACAAGCGCATTTAAGGAGAGATGACAGCAACATGGGTGAATTCTTCTTGCAAAGGTGTTTAATGCAGTATGGGTCGCTTGCTCTTGGAAGGGTCGAGGATCTTTCTCCAATTTCTCTATATATTCTAACCTCTCAGCTTTGAAAAAGGATATCTCTTAGTTTTCTAGGGCGAAGCCCTGAAGAAATTTACCTTTAATCCAAAGAAGTGTTTTACCTCCATTTGATCTTGGTGTTTTTGCATATGCTTGTGTATTGTCTTGTGTTCAATCATTTATTTTAAATGCTTTCATAGGTTGATACCAGTATATCTAGTGCATTCTGGATCCTCTTCTGCAGGTCAACAAGAAGCGTCCAGGTTGAAGTATAGGTGCAGGTGAGCAACCGTCCAATAGTGTGCCTTTGGAGCACCTCTGGTAGGTTCTTCCTTATTATGCCTCCATAAAACCCCTTGTTGAAGCATTGATGCAGTTTAGTTTCTTATTCAAATGAAGTGCCTGTCTGCTCCTTTGGTGCAAAGCGTAGGTGAAAAAACTGAGTAGACCAATCAATAATGGTGCATCACCACTTTAGTTAGGTTCTGCTTTGATAGTTTCCCTCTCTCTTTTCACCCCCCCATTGTTAACAGTAGAAATCCAGAGCCTCAAGGTGCATCAAGGGGAGCTAGCCCTTAATCTAAAGATTCACTCTTCAGTTTTGCTACTCACAACAAGAGGAGTGTCTCCATTGTGCCGCGTGGAGGAAAGGAGCCGAGTTTCCTTTTCAAAGAGTGTAATCCACTGTGTCAACACTGTCCCATAAAAGAATGATAATGTGTTGATAGTGAATGGGGCTCCTCCCATGGGAGGTCAAGCAAAGAAGGATGAAAAGGTTCCTCCTTTTTATCTATCATTGATTATTGGTGATTTCTTGGTCCACAATTGCATTATTGATAGTAGAGCAAGCACCTCAGTTATGCCCAAATGCATCGCTGATAAGCTAGGACTCAAATATGAGCAAATGACCAAAGGAGTTCTGCGGTTGGATGGATCACCAGCTAAGACCTTGGGGGTGGTAAGAGGCTTGAATCTAACTCTCCATGTCTGTCCAACCTTCTCAATTCCCCATGACGTGGTAGTCACAGATATTCCCCCTTACTTCGCTCTTTGCTTATCCAGGGATTTCACGTCCAAGATAGGTGGGTACTTGGCAGCAAATTGGTCTTACATGGTTTTTAAGATGAAGTGTGGAACTAAGATGAAAATTGAGTCGGAGCCCATCCACAAAGATCACCTGGAGCCATACTCACCCAAAGCAACGAATGTCAGCTACACCATCATTAATGAAAAAGAGCTCCAAGTAGACCAATCTCCATCATCTTCCCTTGTAGGAATTGCTGACCTGTTCCTAGATGAATGGGGAAATGACAATTTTGAGCATGATCCTTACAAGTTCATCGAAGAGGCAGGTCTTGGAGTTTACTGCATGCATGAGAAAGATGCTTTCATGCCAAATTTGATGAAGGCAAACAAAGAGAACTGTGGTTTGTGGCAGCTTTTCTTTGACGGATCCAGAAGTATGTTGAGCGTTGGTGGTGGAACAATGTTGGTTTCATCTTCAAAGGAGAAATACTTCTCAGCTTTCAGGTTTCATTTCTCCTGCACTTGCAACGTAGCGGAGTATGAATCTCTTGTTCATGGTCTAGAGTGGGCAAAGAAAAGAGGAATCAAAGAATTTCAAGTGTTTGGAGACAGCGAGTTGATTGTAAACCAGGTGAGGGGTCAAAATTTGACCAAGAACTCCCTACTCAAGTCTTACAAGCACAGGGTGTGGGACATAATGGAGAGCTTCATTGCTTTCAACATCACTTTCATCCCAAGAAAAGAGAACAAGCATGCAGATAGACTAGCAGTAGTTGGTGCTCAATTTGATATTCCCAAGGTGATAAGACAAGACAACAATCAACACCATTTAAAGGTGATAGTGAGGCCCTCCATACCAGACAATGTCACCAATTGGCAGTTGTTTGACAGTGACCAGCAAATAGCACTTTTCTTACAGCAAGAAGCTGAGTTCGCTTCTAGGAATCAATCCAAGCTGCAGCAACAGTATGATGGGCAATTCGTTCAGCGAAAGACCAACAGACTTCCTAAAGGTTTGGTCACTCTTAAGAGCATCTTCAATGAGGATAACCAACTCAAGAAGGACAAAGCAAGCATGTCAACCAAGAAAGAAAATTACAAAAGGGTAGAGATATTCAACGATAAGCTACTCGACCTTGGGAAGGTATGTACCAATGAAAAAAAGCATACTTTCATTAAGTTATGCCAAGAGTTTGCTGATGTCTTTGCTTGGGAGTATGGCGATTTGAAGGGGTTTGACCCAAGCTTGGCCCAACACACCATTGAGCTAGAAGAAGGTGCCAAACCCATCAAGCAAAAACAAAGGCCAATCACTCCAAAGATTGAACCTCTCATGAGGAAGGAACTCACCAAGCTGATTGAGTCTAGGATCATCTTTCCTATCAAACACTCTTCTTGGCTGGCCAATTTGGTCTCTGTTAGGAAGAAGAATGGGAAAATTAAATTGTGTGTAGATTTTAGAGACCTGAATAGAGTCTCATTAAAAGATCACTATGCCCTCCCAAGTATGGAGCAGATTCTCCAAATGGTGACAGGCCGTGAAAGATTCTCCCTCCTAGATGGCTACTCTAGATACAAATCAAACTCTAGTGCAAGATTGCAACCAATACAAGATAGCCTTCACCACCAAGTGGAGAACTTTCGCCTATAGGAAGATGCCATTCGAACTGTCAAATGCTGAAGCTACCTTCCAACGAGCTATGGATATGGCTTTCCAAGGTTTGATAAATGACATTGTGTTGGTTTATCTTGATGATGTGACAATCTTCTCCAAGGAGGCAAGTCAACATCTGAAACACCCGAAGCAAATCTTCAGGAGGTGTAGAGAGTTCAACATCTCTCTCAACCCTAAGAAATGTGTGTTTGTTGTCCACGAAGGCAAACTCCTGGGCCATGTCATTTCAAAAAAAGACTTGACCATTGATACGGAAAGAGTGCACGCCATCTTAGCATTGTCCTTGCCTAAACACAAGAAGGGCCTGCAAAGCTTCTTTGGCAAAATAAACTTTATTAGGAGATTCATCTCTAATTTTGTTGAACTGGTCAAGCCACTAACTTCCATGCTGAGCAAGGACGAGACGTTCACGTGGACAGCAAAGAGGAGAGAAAGCTTCGAAGGCATCAAGCAAGCTATCACCCAGGGTCCCACCCTGACTAGTCTGGACTTCTACAAGGACTTTAATCTCTACACCTTTGGCAATGAAGAGGTAATATCTGCTATGCTCACTCAAGCCAATGGTGAGAATTTAGAACAGCCTCTCGCATTTTTTAGCCAGGGCTTAGAAGGCTACGAGGTTAGATACACGTATGTTGAGAAGCAAGCGCTTGCAGTCATACAAAGCCTGAAGAAATTCAGACATATGTTGTCTAACAGCAAGACTCACATCATTGTGCCACATCTTAGTGTGAAGGATTTCTTGCTGAGCCGAGACTTAAATGAGAAAAGGGCAGAATGGATCACCAAAGTAATGGAGTACGATGTAGAGATCTAGACCACCAAGCTGGTAACGGGAAGAGGGTTGTGCAAACACCTTGCTAAAGACTACAAAGAGCCGAAGGAAGACATTTTGGTACTCCATGATGAAGCTACAACAAAAGTACTTGCAATCATGAAGAGTTGGGCACAGGACATGGTTCATTTCCTTTGAACTAGTAAGTGTTCGCAAGGTCTTGATAGAACCAAGAGGAGGTATTTTAGACTCTAATCTCTTCCTTACGTCCTAGTTGATGGAGTGTTGTGCAGAAAGGACTTTTCAGGGGTACTCTTGAGATGCATTGATTCAGATCAAGTCGACAGGGTACTGTCCGAGTTCCATGATGGACCAACTGGTGGCCACTTTGCTCCCAAGGCCACAGTTGCAAGGATTATGAGGGCTGGCTACTTTTGGCCCACTTTGTTCGGAGACACTCAAGCTTGGGTGAGGAATGTCAAAAATGTGCTTTCTTTGATGAGAAGCAATGGTTGGCTGCAATGCCTCTACATCTTATTCAAGTGGAACAGCCATTCATGCAATGGGGTTTGGACTTCTAGGGATGATCAACCCTCCTAGTGTTGGCCACAAGTGGGTCTTGACTGCTTGTTGTCAACCTAGAGCTGTGTCCTGAATCGAAGATGAGCATGAAGTGGCCAATCCTCTATCTGGTTGAAATAATGGGATCTTCTCACAATGGTAGGTGCCTCAATGGTGAGAACCTTTAGAGAAGGCTGGTTCCTGTAAGATGTATCAATGAGGATCTCTACTCTGTGTTGTGGACTACCATGGAAAAGGGAGAAGGAAACTTGAAGGGGAAATCCTACCTAATAACGGTGATACACCAAAAGATTGATCCACTCTACTTGGAACCTTGAACACTGAACAAAAAAGGGAAAAAGAAGACCTTCGATTTCAATCAATCACTTATGCATAAATATTTCATGAAAAGGTTCGATCCAATGACCAAAACATGAGGGAAAATGATGGAGAGAGATTCGATACAAGACACTTTGCAACCACCTAACATCCAATTACAGCTTCAGCAAAAGACATAAAGAACATTGAACATGACCTGCATAATATGATAAGCTAGCAACTAGGTACAAATCAAAATTTGGGAAGGAAGAGAAATCTACCACATATGCAAATTGTTGAATGAATATACACTATGCCAACACTTGAAATTTGAAAGTATAGTCCTTCTATTGATCAAAGAGGTTACACAACTCACCAATGGCAGAGTCTGGTCTTGCCAAGAGAGGGATAATTTTAATCAAGGTTGAAAGCCAACTTATAGAGAATTACAAAAGCCAAAAGATTGGTGTTGAAAAATAGAAGAGGAAGATCGACTTAGATTAACTCAAGGCAGACTTTGCCTTTAAATAAAATATGTTTTCTCTTTGTCTTTGCATGAAGCTCCTTGGTGCTAGAGGAAGTGGACTTGTCTTTGTTTATTGAAATGTCCACCTCTCTTTGCATGGAAATCCATGCCAATTTCAATTTTAGCTTCTTCATGAGCTGCTAGAACGTTTGAAAGTATGAGATGATAATATCATGCATGAAATCCAATGCCAATGTCAATTTTAAAACTCTGACTTGATCCGTTGGAAGCCGAGTTGGAATGTTTGATAAGCTGAGTTGGAGAGTTTGATAAGCTGAGTTGGATGAAGAGATCATTCTCCTTTGCATGGAAAACTCCTAGTGGATGTGGCGTTTAACAATTAGTCAATTCTAAATCTAGAACAGTCAACTCGACGTCCGAATTTGGAACTCCGGTTGAGCTATTGGAACGTTATGAGCTTGAGATGGACGAAAGTGCTTGCATGGAAAACTATCTTGCTGAGTGAGATAAATTCAAGTTGAATTTATTTTCTGTCTATCTATTTTCTGTTTCCGTTTTTGTGCATGCGTTACTCTTGGATTTTTATTCCCGCGGACTTTCTTGTCTGGCTGTCTATTGGGCTTTTGTTTTTTTACTTTCCCGCAGACGAAATGTCCCCGCTGGAATTGTCTATGACTTTCCCTTTGGTCTTGGGCTCCTTTGGACTTGTCTTATTTTCGGGCTTTCCTTTTCTTCGGCATTTGTCTATGACTTCTCCCGTGGACAAATTGTCCGCGGGAATTGTCTTTTCTTTTTTGCCCGAAGGAATTTATCCTTTGTTTTCTTTGCCTCTCCAAACAAATGTTTCCGAAATGTCCTTTCCGAAGGGCAAGTGCCCTCTGGAACTTCTTATTTGTAGCCTTCCTAAATGGTACCTATCCTTCGGGCTTTGTTCCTTGAGACCTTTTCCCAAGGGCGAGTGCCCTTCGGGTTCCCTGTTTGTGCCTTCCCGAATTAATCCTTCGGACAAAAAGTCCGAAAGATATCTTTCCTTTGTTTTCTCTTTCTCTTTTCTTTGGACTTTTTATGTCGGGTTTCTTGTTTTTTTTTACTTCTGTAAACTCTTCGAATTCCTTCGGACAAAAGTCCAAAGGTATTTGCTTTGTCTTCTTTGGCCACCGGCAGAGAATGTCCTTCGGAAAAATTTCAAATGTCTTGACACCGACCAAGTTCCCTCCGCAAGGGCTCGTGTCCTTCCTCTGTGCCCTTCAGGAAAGTTGGAATGGTCCTGTCACTGACCAAGTGCCATCCGCAAGGGTTTTTGTCCTTCATCTGTGGCTTTTCAGAAAAATTGTAGGGCACCCTAGCTTTTTGTAGGGCACCTGGGTTTTTTGCAGGGATCCTTATTCCTTTGAATTTTCTTTGGACTTTTTGACTTCTCAATCGGATTTCTTCGGACTTTTGTCCGAAGGAATTCCTTCGGACAAAAAGTTCGAAGGAATTATTCCTCAAGCACTTTACTCCTTGGTGGACCTTCTGGAAGGTTGTGGGCTCTTTTATTTACAAATCCTCCAAAGTATTCCTTTGGACTTTTTCCCGAAGGATATCTGTTGTCTTCTCCTTACTCTTGGATTATTTCCTGCGAACTTATGTTCTTTGCACTTTTCTGAAGCTATGTGACATAAAGCCTTCTTTGCCCGAAAGAAATCCTGTTGTAGCCAAGGCTTTTGCAAATGAGTTATTTCAATTGGTCTACCTCTTACCCAATGTATTATTTCTTCCTTGGCTAGAGACGTGAATTTTCCGAATGGCAAGAGACAATCTGACCTATGGAAGAATTGTCAACACTGCTACAGATTATTTCACAAGATGGGTAGAAGTCGTTGCTTTGAAGGAAGCCAATGAGAGCGCAGTCCTCGACTTCTATGAAGGCATAGTGACGAGATTTGGGGTCCCAGCCACAATTATTTCAGACAATGCATTGGCTTTCTTGGGAGCAAAGACAAGTGAGTGGGCACTAAGATGTGGCATCTATCTCAACACTTCTTCCAACTACTACCCACAAAGGAATGGGCTGACTGAGTCCACAAATAAGAACCTGATTAGGATCATTAAAAGGACAATGGAGGAAAATCAAAGGACTTGGCATGCCAAGTTGAAGACAACTCTTTGGACAGACATGATCACTCCAAACAGGGCGATTGGGAATTCACCATACACACTCGTGTATGGAAGGGAAGCTAGACTTCCTATTTCACTTGAGTTACTAGCCTTGGATCTTGCCCATCAGCTACAATTGGTGGAGAGTGACAACCTGGAGGTCAGGTACTGTGAACTGATGGAGCTTCAAGAGGAAAGAGACCAAGCCATGGACGCAATGACCAGCCGCCAACAACAAACAAAGAAGCATTTTGACAAAAGATCTATGCCAAAAGAGTTCTCGGAAGGTGATATTGTCTTGAAGTGGGATGAAGACTGAGCCAAATCTGGAAGGCACACGAAGTTTGATGCCTTGTGGAGTGCCCCATATGTCATCACCCAGTGCAAGCAACATAATGCTTTCCAACTCTCCAAGTTGGATGGTGAAGAACTACATATCCCAATCAATGGGATATATCTTAAACATTGTCACTAGCTTTCTTTTGCCATGTACATAGTTTCCTTGTCTTTTCTTCGTTTTCCCTAAGTGCTTTTATGCATGTCTATAGTTTTTTAGCCTTGTGTGTGTTTTCTTTATCGTTTGGGGTAAAATCTTTATTGGTTCTTAAGTTTTTTCAAGGTTGTTGCCAGCTTTTCAAGCTACATCTCGACTCCATGCCCAATGGACCTTTTAAGCCACCAGTCTTCTCAAAGCATAGCAGGGATGCTTTCCTTGTGAATCGCCAAATGTGTTGACCAATTTTGGTCCTGTAGGCAAAAATTGGGCACCCCTCTTTCCTTTTCTTTGCAGGGTCTTTTTACCCAGGTTCTGACAAGTTCATCCAGCAGCTGCCTTTGGTAGACTTTTCCTTGACAGGGCTTTTTTCCATGAAAAAACCAAGTGTTTTCTTCTTCCGGTTGCCAAGTGTTTTGGGTCTAGCAAGCATGGGTCAATTTGAAACTCATTTTGAGCTTGGATGCTTAACAGGGCAAGTAAGTTACTTTGAAGGGCTTTTTATTGGCAAAACGGACCAAGTTCAAAGGGCCAGGGGTCGTTTACAAGAAGTCCGAAGGGTAGGTACCCTTGCGGAGGGCACTTAGGTGCCAAACAGGACCTTTGCAATTCTTTCGAAAGGCGACTTAGAGGCCAAGAAGCCCTTGCGGGAGGCAGGGAATCAGAAAAGTGGACCTTTACAAAATCCCGAAGGGCAACTTTGGGCTCAAGGTGTCCTTGTGGAGCACAGATGGTCGAAGCAAAAGGTCAAGGCAAAAACCCCGAAAGGAACTTGCCCTTCGGGAAACTTGACATGCCAAAGAAGGAATTCTTTCGAACATTTTGTCCGAAGGAAATCCAAATAGGAACACTTAAAGAGCCAATTCTTTCGGACAAAATGTCCGAAGGAATTCCTTCGGACATTTTGTCTGAAGAAATTCGACAAGTGAAGAAACTCTGAAGAAATTCGGAAGACAAAAGTCCGAAGGGTAGGTGCCCTTGCGGAGGCCACTTGGCCTTGAAAAGAGGACCTTGTCATTTTTTCGAAGGGTCAAAAAAGTCCGTTTGCAAAAAAGCCGAAGGAATTGTCAAAGGGGGTGACAAGCCCGCAGACGTCAATTTTAAGGTGATAAGCTAGCTGTTGGGATTCAAATGTCTAGTGACAGGCCCGTGAATGTCAAATTCAGGGTGGTGAAATAGCCGTTGGAATTCAAATGGGGTGATAGGGCCGCAGACGTCAAATTCAGGGTGGTGAAATAGCTATTGGAAGGAAGTCAAAGAGCAATTCTTTCAGACAAAATGTCCGAAGGAATTCAAAAGCCCGAAAGCTCGAGAGAAGACTCAGCAACACGCCAAAGGAGCTCGAGAGAAAATTCATAAGCCCCGGGAGCCTGAATTGCCACGAAAAAACAAGAAATAGAAAGAAAAGAGAAAAGCAAAGCGGGTAACCCAGAACATGGCCACGCACATATAAGACAAAAGCTAAAAACGCTCCAGGTGGCATAGCAGGTCAAGCACAGGGACAAACTAGACCAAGGCAAGGGGCACAAGAGTCATCAGTGGGAGAAGTAAATGCTTTCAGGTGGAATAGTCTCCACCGAAGAACCATTAAAAGGGTTGGTTGCGAACATTGAAGGGAACGGTCCGTGTTTCCTTGTTTTGACATTAATGAGTAGCTAGTTATGCGAGCATTCAAGAGAGCATGGCCCAGTCAACATAAGTAGGGATGGCCTTGTCAGTTGCTAGGGGAAGCAACTCATGCTCTTGCAGGTTCGAACAGCAAGGGCGATGACTTAAGCACCTACAACATGGCTTTCACAGACGCATTTAAGGAGGGACGGCAGCAACATGGGTTGGGGTTGCTGCAGGATTGATTAATGTGGCATGGGCCTCATGCCCTTGACCAGTCAATGATCTTTTTTCAAGTTCTCTATATATTGTAACTTTTGATTTTGAGAGAGGGATCTCTTAGCATTGTATTGGCGAAGCCCTGAAGAAATTTACCTTTAATCAAAAGAAGCATTTTACCTCCATTTGAGCTTGCACTTTTGCATATGCCTATGGTCTTGCCTTATGTTTAGTCATTTTCTTCTAATGCTTTCATAAGTTTATGCCAGCATATCTAGTGTATTGTAGATTCTTTTCTGCAAATCAACAAGAAGTGTCCAGATTGAAGTATAGGTGCAGGTGAGCAATTGTCCAACAATGTGACTTTAGAACACCTCTAATAGTTTCTTCCTCCTTATACCTCCATAAAACCCCTTGTTGAAGCATTGATGCAATTAGTTTCTCATTCGAATGAAGTGTCTGTTTGCTTCTTTTGGTGCAAAGTGTAGGTGAAAGCTGAGTAGACCAATCAGTTTTGGTGCATCACCACTTTAGTTAGGTTCTGTTTTATAGTATCTCTCTTTCTTTTCACCCCCCCCCCCCATTGTTAGCAGTAAAAATTTAAGGCCTCAAGGTGTATCAAGGGGAGCTAGCCCCTAATCTAGAGATTCATTCCTCAAATTTGCCACCCACAACAAGAGGAATGTCTCCATTGTGCCCCCTGGAAGAAGGGAGCTGAGTATCCTTTCAGAGGGTGCAATCCACAACGTCAACACGCTCATTGTAGTAACTTATCCTTTACCATGTTGTTTGAGGGCACAACAAACTTCATATGCATCCACCTAAGTTTTCTCATATACCAAGAGCAAAAAACAGGGAATTTAATAGACACATTTACCTTGGTCTTCAAAAGATCATCCGGATTCCCCATGCCAAGGCAATCTTGGATTTGATTTAAACCAGCTCTATGTCCATAGTTGCAAGTGGTGTTCTTTGCCCGTAACATTCTTCTTTAAATTTGCTTCATATTGACAAGGATTCTTACATGTTTTTGTCAGCTCCATTTGTGGAGATCCTCCCATCTGTAATGGCCTTACTTTCTGTCCGAAATGAGTTGTCATATGCTGCCCACATGTTGCTGTTGTGAAATCACTTTTGGCTTTGACCACAAATTTGCAATCCTTGTACCATATGCCTTGAAACACCTTTATGACTGTCATAGCAGCCGGTAAAAGACAAAAACAGCAGTTGTTATATTTGATTTCCTTCACACATTCACCTAGTGTGTTAGAATAAATTGCATCCTTGGCTAGACTCTTCATGATGAGCCATTTCCAATCTCTATGAAGGATAGAAACATGACAGAAAGTAGCCATTCTAAAAAAGAATTCAGCATCTACATTCATTTCTATTTTTATATCATAATTTTGGATTGCTCTTACCCCATAATGTGGCTCACTATGTAGATCCACAAAAAACTTCAAACACTTACCATGAACTTAGTGATGTATGCATTGATTGAAAGGATGCATGATCGATGATATTTACTCATCATATCTTGAAAAGCTTGTTTCTAAAACTTTGCACTTTATGCTTCCCATTTTTGGTACCAAATAAAGAGTTGCCCAAGAAGCTTGACTGAAGTATTGCATTCCTTTATTGAAAATCAGAATGGTGGTGGCTGAAATCAACCATAAAGTGGCTAAAAATGCTTAAATAATATCAACAAATGGAAGATCATTCCAATGTATGACTGAGTTTACTTGTTTGGCTGCATACCAACTATTGAGCTGGCTGGAAATGAATATGACAGCAGCTCTCCGACCCATAATAGTGAATCCGTTTTGAACAAACACATCCTCCTTAAGTTCCCCTTTACACCATGTGACTGAAATTTCCTCAAAAGTAATCTCAAACTGACAATTACTCACCATAATGACTAAAATTACTTGCATGGTAACAAGTACATAAAGATCAAATGGCTTACCCACCTTCCATATCAAGTATCCCGTTGACCCGGCAATGGTGACTTTCTTCATAGCCTTGTCCTTACATATATGACTTGACTCCAAGGCGTGATTCATGGAACATGAGCATTGACCCTCCATAACTTCATTGGAATGCATGACATCCTTCAGAGGATTCCTCATGAACCTCTTTCCTATCCAAATGTATGAGATAAAGAATTCATTAAAAATACGAACGCTGAATTCCTCAAATGCCTTACCCTTATTGTATCTCCAAAGATCACCCAGATCCCAAACTTTTAAGCAATTTGGAACTTGTATGAAAGGATTTATGTACCCTTTGCCAATCAAAGTGCTATTCACTCTATCACCATCTTTACAATGCTATCCATGATGACCCCAAATTTGTCATGATATACCATGAAGCATCAAACTTGACATATGATCATTCTTTCCAATGTTTCCCAGTGATTCAGTGGCCTCAAAAAGATCAATTTTGCAGCTGTCCGAGTCTGGAAAGAAAAACTTATAATCTAATTTTACTACATCCATCTCAAAAAATGAGTTATCAAAAGTTGATTTTGCATTCATTTCAAAAAATGGATTATCAAAATATTGAAAGTTATTTTTATCCTTTTGTTCAAACCCATCTTTCTGTTGATCCAATTCCATACTTGCAACTTCTGGTTCTTCCGAAAAATGTTTTAAATAAATATCTTCTTGGGCTGGAATATCTCTCCCACTTTCCCTTTGCATGGTGGATGCCTCCATGAGCTGTTCACTAACCTCTTTCAGATTTGAATTCTCTTGTTTTCTGATTCCTTCCTTGGAATTCTCATGAGGGTTTGACTTTCCATCTTTCTCCTTCAAGATAACTTGCAGCTTAGTTTTTTCAACATTCTTCATCATTACAATTTGGGAATTCTTCTCCTCTATGGCAAGCTTGATCTTTTCTAGTGATGAAATATCCATCACTTTTGCTGGTCTTTTTTCTCTTTCTAAGGGAGACTCTGGAGGTCTAGGGCTTAACCCTGCAAACTTCATCCATGCCTTGGGACCCATTGCCCTTAGCTCCCTCCGATATTCTTGCATAGCTTGCAACATCTTTTCCATGGCTTCTAGTGTTGTCTTCATCTTTCTATCATGCCTTGCATGAAGAAGAGTCGACAAACAACTCACTATCCACAGTTGGCCATAAAATGGCTTTGATACCACTGTAATGTCCCAAATTGGACAAATGATGCAAATATGGAATTAATGGTAAACCCTAACCAACAACAAATATTTTCTGATTTTTCCACTTTACACCCTACTTCAAAAATTGCAAATTGTTGAATCAAATATTCCAAACGCCAGCTAATAAATTCAAAATGTTGTAGATGAATAAATAATGCACAATACCACTCATTTGTTGCCAAATACCCACCAAAATATTCATATAATTACAGCAAAATAAATACTTTATTTTTGTTGATTTTCCAAATCAAATGGCCAAAAAATTATATTAAAAATAGTAATAAAATATCAAAATATTTATGCAATATTCCCAACTGTACTCCAAGATGGAATAGCCCGACAAACCCTCAAAACCAGCCCCACAAGGAGGTCGCCCTAGCTGGGAATAATTATTTTTTTAATGTAACTCCATACAGCCCTAGAAAAGGGGTTTTCAATACTTGTAAATCCTAATTGCTGTCTTCTTTGGGTCTCAAACCCTACTCGCCAAACTCCAAAAGCAAGTTGCCAACCTCCAAGTGATGAAAATCCTACAATGGTGTCTAGAACACCCCAAACTGTCCAATGATATCTCATGCAACCTCCAAATGAAGCTGCCCTAGCTGAATGTTGAAGGGTTTCGTCTTCAACTTCAGTCCCAATGAAGGTTTATGTCTCCAAAGGGTGCAAGCGAAGCATTTTCATGCTTAAACTCATAAATTCAATTTATCAACATAACATGCCATTGCAATGAACCTCATTTCCCTTTTTATATCCTTTTCCCTCCAAATATCTTTCCCAAAGTGGGGCTCTCCATTTGGAGAGGGAAAAATAAATATTTAGAAGTACCTTTTTCTTGTAATTCACTTAAGGGTTATCTTTTAAAAAGGTCCCCTTCTTAATTCACAACTCAAGTTACAATAAGTTTCTGACATATTCACCTTTTTGGCAACTTGAACATATCATTATTTTATATTTTAAATATTTAAAAATACTTCTTATTTTAATAATGATACTATTTTAATTTAGAAAAAGGGGGCATTACAAAAGACAAATCAATATTTTCATGTTGATGAAAAGTGATGAGGGTAAAACGGCAATGAGATCCATAACTAGGGACATGAGTATCTCCTAGAAAAATGGTCTATAAAGAAAATTTAAAATTTTGTGTAAGTAGACTAAAACCTTCATGCCAATATCAAAAGTGGTATTTTGTCTAGGAAGAATGCTTTGGACACTAGCATTTGAGAAGTTTGGTACAGTTATGTAAGGCCCTCCGATTCCCAAACTACCCCCACCACAATTCCAAAGTTGTCACAAACTTCATTGGTAGTGGTTACAAGTTCTCGATAGGCTATAGCTAAGGGCATGAAGAAATAGAAATTTGGTGATCCCACACCAAATAATAAAACCAAGGTGTTTCCCACCCTTGAAACTATTACTTGGGAAAGCGTTTCGGCCACAAAATCTTACCCCTAGTAGGCCACTAACCCTATAGACAATGAATTGAAACTCGAGTTGCAGAGAGCCAGGGTGGATAGGGTGTTGCAAATGACCTACTCCAGCACTGGGTAATTTGAAACCTACTTAATTTGAATGGTCTATAGCTATAATTGGGAAAGCCAATGCTTTTTTGTTCGTTACATGGGCATAGAAATGAAAATCACTTACAATGTAGAGGATTTCACGTGAGGGTTTGGTGCACCTTCACATGATTTGTTGGTGAGCAAACTGGGAAGTCAACCTCAGGCCTAGGCCCTAAAAGACTATGTGGTGCTGCAATTATATCGGCCATATATGAGTGTAAAAGACTTGGCCCGCATGTGGGTCAAGGGGCATGGCGGTATAAAAAAAAGTGGCTTTAGATGAGTGGTGATGTCTTTTAGATGTGATTTGATGTTGGTTGGTGGGTGCCACTCAAGCATCCAATATTAAAATTTTGATGACATATTACATGCTCAACCTAGGGGGAACTCTTGTCTACTTGGATTCATGCATTCATCTCCTTCACTTGCAAATTTATATGACAAAACATGCAATTGGGGCTCTTACTAGATGCAATACATTCACAATCAACGGTGGAGAGAGACTTCACTTCGGATAGTTCTTTTGACCCCACTTGGCCATCGATATTTCGTTGGAGGCATCTTGGTGTTTACTTAGTTTCCAAGGAGGATCACCTCGAACATAGGGCAGCAGCAGAAAAGAGGAAACCAGCCATAGAGCTGTCTGCCTCAGAAGCAAAAGATGGGTCAGACACAAAAGAGGATAACAAGGACTATGGTGGACACCTATTCTCACATTGCCACCATTTTTGAATTGGTGATGGTCACTTCCTCACCTTTGGGTAATGTCAAGCAGCAGACAAAAGAGAAGCAGATTGAAGACTAGTTGAATCAAATAGGTGAACCAGTTAGTGGAAACTCGGATATCCCATTCAGCCCATTGCCCCAATAGCTAATAGAGCCAGAGCACGTTGGAAATCCAGTTCAGCTTGAGGTTGCTCCAAAATTACATTTCGAGACAGGCCCTTCGAAGATAGGACCTATTGAGTCCCAGACTCTAGAGACTCTTGATTATAAGGTTCTTTTGTTGTTCCTTTTGAGCCCGAATAATGCTAATCCCTAGGAGACCTTGTCTCAATTTTTGTGGGATATGGAACCATGGCCCAATCCCTTTAGGGCATTTATGATGTAGTTGCGCATTTGGATGTGGATAGTGGTCCATCGCAAATTTAGATGATTTTGGATGCCACAGTTAGGCTACAAAAGTTTGTGCAAAAGGATTGTCATCTAGCATTCATGCGGATCTATGTCAACCAACGGTGGCCCAAAGTTAACACTCCAGAGATGCATGCACAGTGGCTGCCCACTCAAGTTCCCTTAGTTATTACTTCTTGTGAGAAATATATTGGAGTCCCTCCTCACCATCAAAGATTCCTAGCACTATCATTATTTGTTGCTTCAGTCGAGCCTATGCTAGCGATAGTGATTGGAGGATGAGAGGGGTACTTCTACTTTGGTGATTGCAGACCTACAAACTCAGAAGATCAGTGTGGTCGATTCCAAGAGCAATTGAGATAACAAGTAAGCATAGGCATAGATGTAGCAAGTTGTTGAGTTTGAGAAGGAAGTGGCTAATGTGACAGCCAAGTTGCAAGACGCTGAACAAGAACTCACTCATGGGAAGGCCATGTTTCAATAAGTTGTGTAGATGGTTAAGTGTTCACGAGAGTGTGAACTTGTGGCCACCAAGCATAGCAGAAACATACCAAGGAAGTTTATAACCTTCAAGCCAAACTTCAACAGCTGAAGTTAGAGCAAGCAGCTTATTCAGGATCACCTCCAATTGGCACTTCCATACTTACAAGGACGTCTGCCTCTTCTCCCCCTGCTTCCTTTTCTTGAACTGATTTTGCATGGGTGTTGTCAAATGGGACTCTGACTTATCTAAAAGGGGGGATAATGTAGACCGTCTTTCTCAATAAATGTTAATGTTGTTCTAACTTTATTACGTTGTTACTTGTCACTATTAGGTAGTGACAAACTTGATCAGTTGAGTGGTTGTGTCAACTGCGAGTCGTCATAGTTTGGCTTTCAAATAGTATGTTGCACACAGGCGCAAGGGCACTTGTATCAAGTCCTCCATGTACTACACTAATTGTACTAAACACTACTATTTGTTGATGGAAAGCTATTGATACTCTCATTCTCTTCTTTGCTTTATGGTATATACTATTTTATGTGACTATTCTTGGTAGTGTAGTTTCATTGTAAACAACTATAACACCCCATTTTATTGTATCCATTATCAATAATTAAATAAATAATAATAAATATTTATTATTCATTTGTGAGCATTCATATTTTGTTATAAATTATTGAATGATGTTTAATGCAATTAGAAGTTTTTTAATTGATGCTTTTTATATTTTTCATGGTTAGATTAACATAATTTGATTATGATTTATTTTACAATGATTTCAAACTAACTAAAACGTGTTTACATGCATGGTTGTAGGATAACCCCCTCATGTACGTTGTGTCCTGAGGGAGAGTATCATTGAGGAGAGGGCAATAGATTTGAATGAGGCAATAAATAAGAGAGAACAGTCCATACACCACATATGTGATTTTGTGGGTGTTTGCTTATTGCTTTGCATCTACATTAACGGATATGCCCCTACGCGCCCTAGGTAAGGGTACATGGCGTTTTGATCTGGGTACAAGGGGCGGTATGCTAGGCCTATGCCCAAGGTACGCTCCAGCCCCTGTGGGTACGGCCGAGGACATACCCGGGCGTACCCACAGGGGCTAGGGCGTACCCTGGGCATTGGCAAAGCATACTGCCCCCCAAAAAACGTTTTTTAAATTTTTTTCCTCATTTCGCTTAATAAAGAGTCAAATATGGACTTCAAAAAACAAAATAAAGTATGAAAACCTCTCTACATTTTCAATGGTTGACTGTGTTTTCAAAACGTGAGCCTCAGTCGATTCATCTATATCTTCTTTATTAGGGCCGTATATAACAGCGATGAAGGTTGCCAGAGCAATTCAGCAAGTCTTCCAGCTATTTGATCGTATTTCAGCCTTGCCAAAATAAAGGGAATAAATGTCTGTAACATGATCAAGATGAGGGAGAGGTTGAAATCTATAATGTCTTTTTTTGCTTATCCTCTATGTCCCAAAAATATGGTTCTCTAGGATTCTTTTTGTGTAGTACATACAGTAAGATCATTTGCACAAGTATAACACGAAATATCAACTCGTGAATAAGCTCAAAGAAGAGAACAGGGCATGGTCTTAAGTTGATTTAACACCAAGTCATCTCATTGTAATATTCACCAAACTATAGAGAGTGCATTTTCTTTTGTCTTTATTTTTGTCCATACATTGTACTTGCGCTGTGTACTTGTAATAAGACTAATTTAAGTTCGACAATTGAATATTATGATATTTGGCATTGAATTATTAGTATTTTTTGTATTTATTTAACTTATTATGTTTCCTCTATGCATATTATGTGGTTAATTTTGCTTATATGGCTATATTTTTAATTTTTTATATATATTTTTGTACGGCCGTACCCAACCGTACCCAAACCCCCCCAAAAATTCCCCCATATCCACATACTCGATACTTGTACCCGTACCCGTATCAGCTACTTACCTTTGCATGTATGTGAGTGTTGTGTCGCATTAGCATAGCATGGGTAGACTCCTAATAGACTTCATCTTCTGCATCAATGTTGGCTCTTGTATTGTCGATATTTTATCATGAGTTGTTTTACCTTAGTGATCTTTGGCATAGCGACATTGCTTGGGCATTTGTGCAATGTCGCTTGATGGATGTTTGAGTCATTTGCTTGTTGCTCGTGCATTATGAAACATGGTAGTGTTTTTGGTGTGTATTTTAGAATAGCACTAATTTATGACCTTGAGCATGGATTCTACCATATATTTAAGTGTCATGTCGCAACTCAATTGTATATTGGGAGTATGGCAATATCTAGTGAAGGACTTTAATGTTGTATCAAGGCATTTCAAACATTCTAAGAGTTATACATTAGCTTATGGTAGCAATATAATAACAATCTCACATAGAGACCATGCATTTAGGCATGGCAAGTGATTAGTTATCTGGACCTAAGCAAAAAGCCACGTCAACATGCATAACTAAGTCTTTAAAATTATGAAACTATTGTACAAAACCATGAAGAGATAATTGCACTGAATATTGTATGTAATGTCCCCAAATTGGACAAATTCCTTGAAAACTGATTTTGGTGTGAAACCCTAGCAAAAAGGGAAAATCTGATTTTTATCACAACAAACCCTAGCTGTAAACACACTCCAAAATTAGCATAAAAATATGCTAAATCCTTTAAATCATTTGTGAACCCTTTTAGCAAAGATTAACCCTTCAAAAAACCATATTAGCCCTTCAAACCCTAGGCACCTAGGTTTAGAAAATATTTATGATTTATGGCAGCCCTTTGATAACAAATTCTATGGAGTTTCACCTTCAATAGGTCTTCAAAATTAATAAAAAAATACAGTTGCAATTAAATACCTTTTTATGATGTTTCTCCTTTACCAACAAGCTGAATTTACTATAATAAATATATAGAAAACTCTAGAATATTTTTAGAATTAGTATTTGGCCTCAAACCCTCAATTAGGTCATTTTTCTAAATCACCCAAGGTTGGAAAAATCATATAAAATTGCAGAATAGTATTAGGGCAAGAAATGACCCTCAACAAAGTCAAAAACCCTTCCAAATCAAATCATCCAAGTGCAGAAATAATACCACAAATCACTAAATATTTTTAGGGCAATAAATCCTTCAACACATACTGAAATACCTCACAAAATAAATCGCCACCCTGTAGAAATTTGCAAATAATTTCAGAATTGCCCCTAGAGCACAAAATCCATCAAAAAGTGAGATTTCACTCCTCCAACCAAGTCGCCACTCTTCCAAAAGCAAGGCGTCAACTTAAGAATGACAAATGATGTTTAAAACACGCTTGAATGACCAAATGAATTCAATGATAACCCCCAGATGGAGTTACCCCAAATAAAGAAGAGGGTTTTCATCCTCTACCTTCATTTGCTTGAAGGTTTTCGTCTTCAAACAATTTGGCTTAGCGTTTGCATACTAATAGACCAAGTTTTCAATATTCAAACATGACATACCCTCATCAAATGATTCATCTCCACTTTTGTAGCCCTCCAAGTGTGGTGCCCAAAAAGAGGAAAGGAGGGTAATATAAAAATTAATTAAAAAGACCTTTCCTTATGATCTTTTCTTAAAATCACTTAAGTCCTTAAGACCCTTAAAGGTCCCTCTTTAAGTGAAATAAGAAACATAAGCACTTTTCAAAAAAGGTACTTTTACACATTCAATTAAAATATTTTAATATTCACTTCCCTTTATGCTTGTCCCTTAGCTCCCAGGAAGAGTTTAAAGGCTAAGGGTCTTCCACCATGTCCCCATCAAAAGAGGGACATGACATAGTATAACACTGACTGAAAGTTGTGTTAGAAAGGATTGCATGGACCTAGTGTTGGTCAACATGCATTGATTAATGATTTTCTTTTGTAAATCTAAAGTGCAAGGGGTTAACCTTAGCACTCAAGTAAGTTTGGTTATCATGGACTGAGGAAACCCTAAACCTAATGATTTAGATAAGACCACATAAAAGGAATAAGAAATAGTTTTACTTTCTTTTAAGGCATTGACTTTTAGTCAACTGCCATTGTTGAAGCTCGAACTAGGGTTAAGTTTTACTAAATTCATCTCTGGATTCTTGAAAGAGTATCGCATGGTGATGAATGGGGAGGGATTTCAATGTTTGCAGGCCTTTAGGCCATTTCATCAAAGGAAGTTTGCATGCAATTCATGCAAGCCCTCAATCGTATCATATCAATTGAATGTAAAACAATTTTTAAGGTCCCTAGTTTTGTATAAGAAGAGACACATGGGGAGCTTGATGGCAGGCTTTTGGAGACTTGGACAAAGGGAGTTTGGTTATTCTTTCTTGTGTTTGTGGAAAGAGCTCAAAGGACTTCAAGATTTGAATCATGTTGCTCGACTAGTTCAGGTTCTCTTTTCTAAACAATAAAATACAGGCATAGTGCACTCTCTCTATTCTCTTTCATTTGGCTTTATGCAAAAATGAACAGTAGATAAGATATGAAGTATTCTATTTAGATTAGCGCTTAACCCTACTGAGCACGTATGAAGTATTCTATTTAGATTAGCGCTTAACCCTATTGAGCACGAGATCCTTTAAGGATTGTATCTTTGTATGTTCTTCTTTCTTGTGTTTATCAAATGGGTAAAATCCTGTAGTTTGTTGAGGACTTAGCCCCATATTGTTTCGGTTGGCTTTAGATCTCCCTTGAAATTTTGTAGCTCTTACTGTAATAAGTTAAAATGGTTAATAGCTTGAAACTTGGTTAGGGTTTTAAAGAATTGTTACTGAACTGTTAGTGGGAAGAGAATGTGGAAATAATATTGATGAGTTTGATAAGGTTCTGAGATTATTATCTCTTCAATATAAATTCTCTAGTGATGTTTCATAGTAAACTTCTGGACTGTGTAACGTATAAGGTCCATAGAGAAGCATAGACCACAGATCTATCATTACACTATTTGGTTTTTAACTTTTTAGACAACAACATCTTAGACTCTACTCACACATTACTTATTTCCTTAAAAATGTTCTTACTGTTTTGTATGCTCCTGAATCAGTTGGATATTAAAACAAAATGCTCAGGTACTTAAAGATTCAACTGTTTATGGTTAGGTTATCTTGCCTTTTCATTAGGCTTGATCTTTGAAATATAAGAGTGCTTAGGGTTGAAGTACCTTGATAATGAGATGGGATTATCTTGCTTAACTGTACCATCTTGTTGGACTGAGCTTTCATTCTAAGGTCATATCTTGGAAAGTCCATCATGGACTGACTGTGCTCAATCTTGTATTAGTTGTGTACTTGGCTTAGAAACCAAAATTGTTAACGTAGAAAAAGCTTGATTTTATCATCTGGAACTTTCAGTTGAGATCTATACCATACTTGTCTGTAAGCTTTAAATCTCTTGTATGAAGTTGTACTTTGAAACTTCAGTCCTTGAGATGACTGTTTTAGCTGTATTTAGCATATGTATTGGAATGTTGCATAACCTTGATGAGGTCTGATCTAGATGTTGATAAATAATTTTTATTTATGGGACCTATTAGTTAAGGTTTGTGCTATACTTGTCTACAAGCTTAATCGTTTCCATGAAATTAAACTTTAAGACTCCAGGCCTTGAGATAATTGTGATGCTGTACTTGGCATGTGTATTGGTTTGTTGTATGACTTTATTTGAGGTCTGAGTCTCTGATATGGACAGCTATGTGCTTAATAAACTAAGTACTCTTGCTTGTAATAAATGATTGACTATTTCTTTCCTGATTGTCTCATGGAACCTCTTTGTTGACAATTCTTCCACAGGTCAGATTGTCTCTTGCCATTCGGAAAATTCACGTCTCTAGCCAAGGAAGAAAGACTACAAAGGAAAGAATACATTGGTTTTTTGTGAGGGCCTTTGCTACAATGGGAATTCCTTCGGACTTTTGTCCGAAGGAATGGTTCATCAAAGGAGTTTTCACATAGCTTCGAGAGGTTTAAAGCAATAAGTCTATCAAAGGAAAGACAAAGACAGATTCCGCAAGCTCTTTATACGTGGGAATACAAGAAAGATATCTTTCGGACATAACCAAGGGGTCACTTTCTCTCACAAAGGACCGTAGGAAATGGACACTCAAAAAGTCCGAAGGGTATGTTACCCTTCGGAAAAAGTTCTTTGCAAAAATCCCAAAGGGCACTTACCCTTCGGGAAGGTCCATTACAAAAGTCCGGGTGCCCTTCAAAAAACCCGGGTGCCTTTTTCTCAAGGGTTATTCGCTTCAGAAGGGACTGTTTGAAAAGTCCAAGGGGCTGTTTAAAAACCTAAAGGGCAAGGTACCCTTCAGAAGGGTCATTGACAAAAAACCCGAAGGGTAGGGACCCTTCAGGAGGGCTCATTTCAAGATCGGGAAAGTCGTTTACAAGAACCCTGAAGGGCACCTACCCTTCGGAAAGGTCCATTTAGCGATTTTATGGGCTTTACAAAAAGCCCGAAGGGCTGTTTTTTTGGAAGGCAAGGGACAAATCCCACGGGAAGTTGAAACCAAAAAACCCGAAGGAATATAAAAAAAGCAAAGGAAGAAAATTTAAAGGATATCCTTCGGGCAAAAAGTCTGAAGGAATTCCTTCAGAGTTTTTTCCAATGGATTCCTTCGGAAAAGTTGGCAACCAAGAAATTTGTAAGAAGGAAAGCCGAAGGAAATCCAAAGGGTAAAATAAAAGATCCGAAGAAGATAAGACCAAGGAGAAATCCGAAGAGAGATAAAAGTCCGCAAAAAACAAGACTCGGCCATTTTTTCCAAAAGGTAAAGCCAGGAAATAAAGTCCACAAGAAATGATAAACCAAAGGAGAAGTCAACATAAAAGTCTGCAGGAAATGGAACCAAAGGAAATAAGCCAAGGGCAAGGAAGAAAAGCTGCGGGAAATAAATCTGCAGAAAAGAATAAGGCAAGGGTAAATCCGAAAGAAGATAGAAAAAGCAAAAGTCCGCAGCCAAAAATCCAAAAGAATTAAGCCAAGGAGATAACAAGAAATTCGAAAGAAATGGAGGTTTGACTGTGCAAAAAAGATAGAAAATAGATAATCCGATGGGAAGTTGAAAACAGAATATCCGAGGAAATATAGACCAAACATAGATAAGATAATCCAAAAATAGAATCCTGCCAAAAATAGACAAGACACAGGGAGACCAAAATAAGAGAAAATACATGCGAACAAGGGCTATTTTTGGCGGATTGCTAAGTTTCAGTTGACTATTTGTTTTATTTGTGGTTTGACTAGTCATTTTCATGCATTCGAAGGTCCAACTCAGCTTCAAACCGAGTTCTGAGTCCAAGTTTGGCATCGTTTTCATGCAAACGAGAGCAGCTCAAGGGGAGTCTATTTTGGAAACTTGGCGTAATCTTCCATGCAAAGAGAGGTTTGACTTTCAACAGACCCACCGTCCATTCTCAAACGCCAAAGAGCTAGTGAAGTTTCTAATTTTAGACATGGCTCAGCTGAACATGCACAGGCAAAGTCAAACGTATGAATCCACCGTCTAAGTCTAGCGCCAAGGAGCTTTCATGCAAAGAGGAAGAAGACAAAATGGACTCATTGTAAACGCTGAGTTGGATTGATTTAGCCTCTCTCCTATTTTTCAACGTCAATCTTTTAGCTTTTGTAATTTTCTATATTAATGGCTTTTCAGCGTTAGATTTTTTATCCCGTCTTTTGACAAGAAAACTTTTGCCAAAGATTGTGCTGTAACCTTTTTCAAAATCAATAAGAAGAGGATTGTTTTCAATTTCCAGCAGCTGGTATAATGTACTTTTGTCTTTGATTTGTCTAAGTGATAGAACTTTCTTCCTTGTCAAGTCTTGATTCGTACTTAGATACTAGTTGGTCATTTATGCAGGGCACGTTCTGTGTTTGAAACATCTTTTGTTGAGTTTATAGTGGATATTAGTGGCTGTTTAGTGCCTTCCATCAAGCCTATTTTTTCATTTCCCTCAATCTTAGATCATTAGATAAAACTTTTTTGTGAAAAACTTATGCATATTGATCAATTGGAGTTGAAGTTCACCATTTTCCTTCTCTGAATCAGTGTTCTTAGAAACTCAATTTTAGTGGATCAAGCAAATCAGGTGTATCACCACTTTAGCTAGAATTTTTATTTTAAGTTTCTTTCTTCCCTTTTCCCCAGGCAGTTTGTAGCGTAGAAGCAAAGATCCTCATTGATACATCAAAGGGAGCTAGCCCTTACAACCTAGAGATTCAATCCACTAAGTAGGTCTCCCACAGTCTAGGATTGTTTCCATTTTTTCAGCAGACTGTAAAGGCTTGAAACTACCTTCACAAGGGTGCAAGTCTGATTGACAACACCCTTATAGAAAATTGCACTTGGTGAGGGAACAAAACATGGAGTTTATTAAGAAAAGCATGCATCATATTTGTTATGTTGTACTTTCATATGAGAGCTTAATCCGTCATTTGAAGTCTGTTCTGAATTATAATAACTCTGCCTTTATGTCATTTATTTTGGCCTGTATGCCTAGACACTATTGCAATGTTTATTATACTTCAGTACCTATGTGGCAGAATCTGAGAATTGTGTGATATCAGCTGATTAAGGCTTAATTTATCTGCCATGTTGGTCTCATAAACTGAACTTAATGTCTTTTGGATTCATGTCTTTGTTTCTCTTACAAAAAATGTTGCCCATCTTATGGGATGATCTTTTTAGTGAAGAGAGGGTATGGGGGTATCTCTTTGCAGCCATGGCTGCAAAGAGCAATGCCTAGCAGGGGACTCTCTATAGTCCATGCTGCAAATAAAATCCCCATACCCATCTTTACTCTTTCACTATTAAGGGAAACATGGTTACTCTAACAATCTCTAGGTTTTTAGTATTGGATTCATACGAGGATGAAACCTTTACATATCATTCTTTTATCAATGTATATGAGTTGTATTGATAGTTTCTAGTATGATGAGAAGATGGTTGAGATAGTTGATCTGCCACCTGCGATAGTTGTGAACTGCATAAACAAAGTGAGAATTGAATCTACAGGTTGTACCAATGATTCTTATAACTCATATTATGTAGAGTTGAGTTTACAAGAATTGTGTGGTTGTATGTTTCATTATGCATTTGACCAAAGCATGTGATTTATATTGATCATTATGTCATGTACATTATGTATCTTGTCTATGTCTTGGATGGTCCTATGTGTTGCATACTAGTAGTGATAACATTGTGATCACATATTTCTCTCTTGCTTTGCAAGCTCTCTATTTTTGTTACCCTCGTTGAAGGGTAAGGCCACTTTCGAGTATGGGAGGTGTGCAAAGGAACCCATAGGCTCTGTCGCTGGTGGTAAAGCACCCCAATGATGCTCTCCCTCTCCTCACTTAGTCTGGTAGTATATACATTTAACTATAACATCAACAACACTTCATGAGCTATTCTTGGTTAAGGATATAGTTGTATTTTTCCTGGCTGTTAGCATTTTTTATACCTGTTGGTTTATGGCAGTAGTTGTACTGGTATGAATGTTGCATATTGAGGTTTTTGTAGTTGAATATTATGATATGTACCACTTTCTAGCCTTTTTACTTGATGTAATATGACATCAGAATGAGGGATTTTTGTACTTTATGTACTCATGTACCTTTCATGTATTACTCTGGTTTTATCTTGAATTGTAAAATGGTATGATGTTGCTGTAACTTTAGGATAGCAACAATGATTGAATATACTTTCCCTTCATTTGTGCTATAACCTTTTTCAGAATCAATAAGAAGAGGACTATGTTTTTCAATTTCTAGCAGCTGGTATAGTGTACTATTGTTATAGTTTGTCTAAGTGATAGATTTTCTTTATTCCTTGTCAAATATGGGTTCGTACCTAGTTACTAGTTGGTCATTTATGCAGGTCACGTTTTATGTTTGAATGTCTTTTGCTAAGTTTATAGTGGATATTAATGGCTTTTTAGTGCCTTTTGTCAGGCCTATTTCTACTTTTTCCTCAAGCTTAGATCATTAGACAGAACCTTTTCGTGAAATACTTGTGTATTGACCAATTGGAGTTGGAGTTTTGCCTCTTCCTTGTCTGAATCAGTGTTCTCCAAAGCTCGATTTGAGTGGATCAATATTATGGTGTATCACCGTCATTAGGTAGGATTTCCCCTTCAAGTTTTTCTCTCCCTTTTCCATGGTAGTCCACAACCCAGAGTAGAGATCCTCATTGATACATCTTACAGGAACCAGCCTTCTCTAGAGGTTCTTCTCACCATTGAGGCACCCACCCTCCTGAGAAGATCACATTGTTTCAACTGGAGAGGATTAGCAATTTCAGCACGTCTTCGATTCAGAGTTCAACTCTAGGTTGAAAACAATTTTTGGCACGCTTGGTGGGACCACGAAAAAGTTCTTTGCATAGAGTTTTCGCAGCAACAGAGGATATTCATCTACATCCAATTGCAAAGTTCATAGCATCATTCAGTGAATCCATTCATGCCAAAGGTTACCACAAGATCAGGAAGTAAAGGTATTTCTTTTGAATTTGTAACTTATAAAAGAGCAAAGTCTAGGAGGGCAAATCCATATCCTCAAAGAGAATATTTACCTCCCTCTCATCCTATCGTTCTAAACACTGCAATCCCCACCATCCAGATGGCTGTTAGAAATCAAGTGTTTGCTCCATTCAATAGAAGTCCACTGAATCTAGCACAGTTAGATGACATTCCTATATCTACCCTCAAAAGTATTCCATTTTTCTCAGGAGAAAATCAAACAACCCATATTGAGCATATCCAGGATGTGGCTAATCTTTGTTTAGTTCATGATGTTGTTGAAGATAATGTTGCTATTAGATTGCTTGTTGCTTCTTTCAAAGGAAAACATTACAGCGGTATATAACCCTCCCACTTAGATCCATTTCTACCTGGGATGAATTGGGTGTAGCTTTAGTCAAGCAGTTTGACGACAAATCTGATCACTTATCTTTAGTTGAGCAATTAGCTGTCATACAGAGAGCTCCTCATGAGTTCATGTCCGATTTTAATCTCAGATTTTAGAAGACATGGACCAAAATACCGGTTCTGATTAGGCCATCCTCTGAATATGCATTTTTGTATTTTTTGAAAGCTCTTAATTCTGACATTAGTGTGATGATACAGTCAATGGGTGGTACTACTTTGACAGATGCTTATGAAGTTCCAATAAGGGCAAAAAAATAGTTTGATACAAGCGGGTAAGCTTTCTCCAAGACCTCCAATGCCCATATTTTCAGAAATAAGTTCTTTACCAGCCCCTCAAGTTCCGATTGCAGCCCCTACTAGTCAAGCTAGTGAAATAGGAGAGTTGAAAAGTTTGCTGCAATCTTTTGGAAATGAAATAGTACAGCGCAAGAGGCAGCAATTTTAGTCAAATAGGCCCTATCAACAACAAAATCAGAACAACTATCAGTCCTTCAAAGATCAAAGGTCTCCTTATCAAGGTTTCAAAAAAAATAGACCACACTATCAAGCACAAAGAGCCATAACTCCAGCTAAGCCATATGTTGCTCTTGATCCGAATGCTCCTTCCACTTCAAAAGCCATTGTTCCAACCCCACCTCAAAATAATTTGGTGCAGAGTTCAGGGTGGCAGCCCTCAAATCTCAATGATGCTCAAAACCAAGTCTTGGTATCACAGAACATCACCATGCCACAGATAACACATGAGTTCTCTTTTCAAGGAGGTCAATATCAAGATACAGGTTTGACATCACAAGGAGTGACTCATCAAGTTCAAGGGCAGCCTAATGCTATTAATATAAATTGGCAAGTCGATGATCATGTTGCTTTTACTCAAGATGTTAAAATTAATGATTCAAATGGTCAAGTTGCAGCTATAACCTATCAGAGAACTAAAAAAAGAGTTGTTGATGAATCCCAAGCGGTAGCAAATACTTCAAGTACTCCTAGTATTGTTGCTAAAAATACAAAAGAGTAGCTTGTTGCCCCCACAGCCCAGAAAAATCAAAATATAAAGGTTAGTAAAGTGCAACAAATGCCTCTAATTCGTGAGCAGCAAGTACCTCAGAAAGTGCAATCAAGGGTTAGTGCATCTCAGTTCAGTATTGTAGATCAAATGAAGAAATCTAACATCAGCATTAGCATATGGAATTCTCTTTCAATTCCAAGGCAAAAGGATAAACTCATTCAAGAACTTTCAGCTCTTGAATTGTCTCCAAAACTGGTGGAGAAAGATGTCTTGACAAATTCAGATCAGCCAACTAAGCAACAAGTGCAACAAGGAGATAAGATGTCAAAGGTAGACAAAACTAAGGTAAAATCAAAGAAAACTCTTTTTTATCTTTCTTTGATAGTGGGTGATACTTTGGCTCATAATTGTATGGTGGATAGTGGAGCTAGCAGTACAGTAATGCCCAAATAGATTGCAGACAAGCTCGGCCTTGTTTATGAGCCAAATACTAAAGAGGTATTGCAGTTGGATGATTCACCAATAAAGACGGTAGGCATTATCAAAGATTTGAAATTGACATTACATGCTTGTCCTAACGTTACTATTCAGCAGAATGTTGTAAGGGTGGACTTGCCTCCTTATTTCGCTATGTGCCTTTTAAGAGACTTCACCTTAAAGATTGGGGGATATTTATCAGCGGATTGGATCTATTTGTTGTTCAGAACCAGATATGGTACCAAGGTAACAATTCATTCAGAGCATATTGCACGTTTTCATATGGAGCCTTATATGCTAAGTGTGGTCAATGCAAATTGTATCATCTCAAATGAAATATTACAAACTAGCGATGTAGAAAACGACTCATCTTTGGATGGAGTTCCAGATTTGTTTCTTGATGAGTGGGCTTTTACCTTGAATGAGCATGATCCCTACAAGTTGATTGAAGAGGAAGGTCTTGGTGTGTATTCTCTTCATGAGAACGATGCACCAATTCCAGCCATGGTCAAAGAAGACGAATCTAATAAAGGCTTGTGGCAATTGTAATTTGATAGATCAAGAAATAAACATGGAACCGATGCTGCAATTATGTTAATTTCTTCTACAGAACAAAGGTATTTCTCCTCTATTAAATTTCAGTTTGGCTGTTCAAACAATGTTGTTGAATATGAAGCACTAGTTCACGATTGCAGTGGGCTAGGAAGATGAAAGTCAATTATTTACAAGTGTTTGGAGATAGTGAACTTGTAGTCCACCAAGTAAGAGGTTTGAATGTATGCAAGAATCTATTGCTTAAATCTTACAGACACAAAGTTTGGGATTTACTTGAAGATTTTCATGCTTTTAATATTCAGGGAATACCAAGAGATAGGAATAAACATGCTAATAAGTTGACTGCTGTGGGGGCACAATGTAACATTCTAGCTGATGTAAAAAGTGACAATTTTCAGTCACATATAAAGATAGTTGTAAGGCCTTATGTTTGGATAACCAAGAGAATTGGCAAGTGTTTGAAAATGACAATCAAATTGTGAGATTTTTGCAAGAAGAGGCTGAGTTTTCTTTGAGAAATCAGTCGAAACACTTATAAAAGTATGGTGATCAAATTGTACAACTGAAAACGAATAGGCTACCCAAGGGATTGATCACTCTTGAAAATATTTTCGGTGAAGATGATGAGCTAAGGAAAGAGAAACCATCCTTGTCAACAAAGAAAGAGCACTATGCCAATGTAGAGATTGCAGCTGGTAAAATTTTGAAATTGGGCAAGGTATGCACTCCTTCACAAAAGAAAGGTTTCATTGTTTTATGCACAAGTTTTGCTGATATATTCGCATGGCAGTATAGCGATCTCAAAGGTTTTGATCCAAGTTTGGCTCAAAACACCATTGAATTAGAAGAGAAAACTAAACCAGTGAAACAAAGACAGGCCAATCAATCCAAAGCTTGAGCCTTTGATGAGAGATGATCTTCACAAGCTCATAGAATCAGCTATTATATTTCCAATCAAGCACTCAACTTGGGTGGTGAACCTCGTTCCAGTACTGAAAAAGAATGGTGAGATTCGTTTGTGTTGATTTCTGTGATTTAAACAAGGCTTCGCTTAAAGACCATTATCCATTGCCATCAATGGAACAAATTTTACTTGTTGCAAGTTTAGAGAGGGTTTCTTTGTTGGATGGATATAGTGGTTACAATCAGATTTTGGTCAAAGAAAAAGACCAATTCAAGACAGCCTTCACAACTAAGTGGAGGACATTTGCATACAGAAAGATGCCATTCGATTTGTCTAATGCTGGAGCAACTTTTCAGAGAGCCATGGATATGGCCTTCTAAGGCCTTTTTAACAGGTTTGTGCTTGTTTATTTGGATGATATAACAGTGTTTTCAAAAGATGTAAAAGATTACATGGTTCATCTCAAGAAGTTTTTGAAAGGTGTAGGCAATTTGGGATATCTCTAAATCCCAAAAAATGTGTATTTTCAGTTCATGAAGGTAAGCTTCTTGGACATGTTGTTTCAAAGCATGGTTTAAACATAGATTCTGAAAGGATTCAATCCATTCTTGCACTCTCCTTGCCTAAGAGAAAAAAGGATTTGCAAAGTTTCTTTGGAAAAATCAACTTTATAAAAAGATGCATTTTAGATTTTGCTACTATAGCTAAACCATTTACAGCCATGCTAAAAAAAAATCATAACTTCAGCAGGTCCAAGGAGGGAGTAAAAGGGTTTGAAGATGTTAAGAAAGCCATAGAAAGTGCTCCTATGCTTTTAAATCCAAATTTTACAAAAGATTCATTATGTATACGTATGCTAATATGGACACCATTTCAGGTATTCTTATGCAGCAGAATCATAAAGATTTGGAGCAGCCAATAGCTTTCTACAGCCAAGGCTTGGAGGAGTATGAAAAAAGGTATTTTTTTGTTGAAAAGTATGTCCTTTCAGTTATAAGATCTCTGAAAAAATTTAGGCACTTGTCTAATAATAAAATACATCTAATGGTTGTTCATCCAAGCATCAAAAAAATTCTTCTAAACAAAGACATAAATGAGAAGAGAGCTAGTTGGATAACCAAGGTAATGGAATATGACGTGGAAATTAAGGTTACAAAGCTGGTTAGAGGCAAAGCACTTTGTGAGCATCTAGCTCAGGACTTGCAAGAAACTAGTGAAACTATTTTAGTGTCAAATGATGAAGAGATTGTTGCTGTTCACACCTCACCTTCCAACTGGGTTTGTGATTCGATAAGCTATTTGCAAGATGGTTTTTACCCTTCTCACCTAAGTGCTTCAAAAAAAAAATATTTCAGATTGCAATCAATTCCATTCTTGCTTGTTGATGGTGTTTTGTTCAAAAAGGATATTAATGAAATGTTACTAAGGTGTGTGGAACCAAGCCAAACTCAAAGATTAGTTGAACAATTCCACGATGGACATGATGGACAACACTTTTTCGCAAGAACTATAGCACTTAAAATCATAAGAGGTGGGTACTATTGGCCTACTATATTTGGCGATTGCCATACATGGGTTAGGAAGTGCAAACAATGTGCTATGTTTGTACAAAAAGTTAAACTTGCAGCCCTACCCCTCAGCGAATTGCAGTGGATCAACCTTTTGTCTAGTGGGGATTGGACTTTATTAGTCTCATTAATCCTCCTTCGAGTTCAGGGCATAAGTAGATTCTAACAGCGACAAATTACTTCACACGTTGGACGGAAGCAATTGCATTAAAAGAAACAAACAAAACTAACGTTCTTGATTTCTATGAAGGTCTGCTTACTAGGTTTGAAGTTCCTTCAATCATTATTTCTGACAATGCAATGGCTTTTCTGGGATCTAGGATCAGTGAATGGGCTGTCCAACATAGAGTTTAACTTAGCATTTCATCGAACTATTATCCACAAGGAAATGGCCTTGCTAAATCTACAAACAAGAACCTCTTAAGGATCATACGAAGGACTATTGAAGACAATCAGAGGTCATGGCATCTCAAATTGAAATCAGCTCTATGAGATGATAGGATCACCTACAAAAGTTCAATAGCCAACTCTCCATACAAGCTAGTATATGGTAAGGAAGCAAGGTTACCTATTTCTCTTGAGTTTTCAGCTTTAGAACTAATGCATCAACTTGAGTTGTTAGAGAATAAGCCTATGAAAATCAAGTATGCAGAGCTTATGAAGTTGGAAGAGACAAAAAATCAATCCATGCTAGCCATGGAAAGTCATCAGGCACAGGTGAAAAGAACGTTTGACAAAGGAGCTTCCTCACAAAGCTTCAATGAAAGAGATTTGGTCCTCAAGCGGGATGAGGATCGAGCCAAACCAGGAAAGCACACGAAGTTTGATTCCTTTTGGAGCAGCCCATACACGATCTCCAACTACAAATCCCACAACGCCTTCCAACTTGCCAAAATGGACAGCCAAGAGCTTCCAATCCCAATCAATGGGATACATCTGAAACATTGCTATTGAAGAGTAAAGCTCTATGTACATAGTTGTTTTTGCTTTCCTCCAAGTGTTGTTCAAGCACAGTAGTTTGCTTCAGTTTTGTCCAATAAGTGCTTGTTTGCACATTTGCTTCTTAGTTTTTCTGCTTTCGTGTTTTTCCCTTCTTTTTTTAGGGAGAAAGGTTACTTCAGCCAAGGTCAAGGGAAGATTTTCAGTCATAAATCAGGGTCACCATTTGGGAGATCGAATAGCATCTATATGGTCTGAGTTCTCTAGCATAGTAGAGATGCTTCCCAGCAGAGTCACCAAAAATGTTGACAATTTTGCTCCCCACAGGGCAAATTGTCACCCCTACACTTTGGAACTTTGCTATGGTGCCAAGTTTGTCTTGTGAATCAGTTTTGGGGTCCTTAAATGAGCATTTACAGCCACCCAAATGGCCATCTACAGCCAGGTGAATTTTAGCCATGCAGAGGTTTCCAAGGAGCTTTCTTGATTACAGCCAAATGTGCAAATACGCCAAGACATACAAGCTGTAAGTTTATTTATTTTGTCTTTCCAAGGAATTTTTTTGGGCTATAAGAGGTGGACTATTTCTTCAGACATTTTGTCCGAGAGAAAGAACTCTCAAAAGACTGTGTAAAAGTCCGAAAAAATGACTAAGTGGCAGTCGTTCAAAGTTTATTTTCTTCGAACTTTTTGTCCGAAAGAAAAAGAGAAAAGCACAGTTGAGAAGACCCGAGGGGCACCTGCCCTTCGGGAAGGTCCAATTCAAAAGTCCCGAATGGTACGTACCCTTCGGGTTGGTTCACTTTATGGTTTTCAAGTCAAGACGAAAGTTCCGAATGACAGTTTCAAAAAGCCCAGGTGCCCTTCAAAAAGCCCGAAGGGCATTTTTGAAGGCAGACATACCCTTGCGGAGGGCACTTGGTCGGTGGTAGGACCCTTTCAAAAGTTCTGAAAGGCACTTTTGAGGACGAAAAGCCCTTGCGGAGGACACTTTGCAGCGAAGTGGACCTTTACAATTCTTCCGAAGGGCACTTCTAGAAGAACATACCCTTGTGGGGGGCACCAAAGCCAAAGACAAGACCAAATCAAAAAAGCCCAAAGGGCATTTTTGGGAAGCACAAGCCCTTGTGGAGGGCACCTTCATAAAAGCAAAGGACACTTTAAACGGAAAAGAATTTCCTTCGGACTATTTGCCTGAAGGAATTCAAGGAAAAGATCTGACGGAGGATATACCCGGGGAAAAAGCCCAATAGAGAATAAAAACAAAGGCAAAGAAGGAAAATGAGAAAATATAAGGAAATCCTTCGGAATAATTGTCAAACAAGAAATCCGCGAGAATATGAAGTCAACAAAAGTCCGAAAAAAACCAAAGGGCAAGACATAAGAGCCTAAAAGAATAAATTCGAGAAAATTGGCAAGGAAACAAATTCCTTCGGACTTTTTGTCCGAAGGAATTCGGGAGGGACAAAAAGCCCAATAGAAAAGACAAAGGCGTAAGCAAAGGCCAAAAAAAAGAAAATGAAATGCCAAGCTCGGGAAAGAGAAGAGACAAAGAGTCTTTCGGACGATTTGTCCGAAGGACGAAAACTAAAATAAAGCCCGAATCTCGAATTAAAGTAGAACATGGGAAAAGCCAAAGAAAACACAAAGGGAACTGAGCATGAACAAACACAAAAACAAAGACGTAAGCACAAGCAGAACTGAACATGGACATAAGCATGAACAGAGAATAAAACACACGTAGAATAAAGACAAAGGCAGGATGAAAAAAGATCATGCACAGACTAACGTGAGTGACTGCAACGAAGTGAACGCGTTTAAGAAAGCAAGCATGCTTCAGTTCTGAAAATAGAGTTGTCTTGCATGATGAACGGGCAAAGCGTTGAACGTTTCAAATAGCCAGAAATTCCGTGCACAAACTCTCATTTGTCTCAAAGCTTGAAACATTTCAACGGTTCAAACATAATTCTTAATTTGACATTTGCATTGATTTCATGCAAAGTATAGACTTTCAAACGTTCCAGCAATTAGAGTGGATTTGACTACTCTTGTTTTGGAGTTGACTAGTTTTCAAGTCAAAACATCTATTCGTAGATTTCATGCATCCAAAGCTTGTCTTCTTCTTTTTCAATGCAAGAAATTTTCATGCAAAGAAAATAGACTTTTGTAAAGGCTGAGTTGGTTTGAGTTTACTCCCTCTCTATTTTCCAACGCCAATCTCTTGGCTTTTTGTAATTTTTCTATATTAATAGCTTTTCAACCTTATAAAATCCATCCCTCTCTTGATAAGACCAGGCTCTACCATTGGTGAGTTGTGTAACCTATTTAATCAATAGGACTGTACTTTCAAATTTCAAGTGCTGGCATAGTGTACATTCATTCAGTAATTTGCATACGTGGTAGATTTTTCTCCCTTCCCAAATTCTTATTCGTACCTAGTTGCTAGCTTATCATGTTATGCAGGACATGTTTAGTGTTTTATATGCCTTTTGCTAAAAGTTGTAAGTGGATGTTAGATGGCTGCAAAGTGTCTTGTATCAGACCTCTCTCCATCGTTTTCCCTCACGTTTTTTTTGTCATTGGATCAAACCTTCTCATGAAATACTTATGCATAATGATCAATTGAAATCAAAGGTCTTCATTTTCCTTTGTTTGATTCAGTGTTCAAGGTTCCAAGTAGGGTGGATCAACATTCTGGTGTATCACCATCATTAGGTAGGATTTCCCCTTCAAGTTTCTTTTTCCCTTTTCCATGGTAGTCTGCAACGCAGAGTAGAGATCCTCATTGATACATCTTACAGGAACCTGCCTTCTTTAGAGGTTCTTCTCACCATTGAGGCACCCACCCTTGTGAGAAGATCCCATTATTTAAACTGGAGAGAGGATTAGCCATTTCAGCACGTCTTCGATTCAAGGTGCAACTCCAGGTTGACAACAGTTGTAACTTTAGGACAGCAACAATGATTGAATATACTTTCCCTTCATTTGTATTTACATTGCAAAGACATTGTGCTTTAATGGACTAATTTATATTCTTTCATTATGCTTTAAATGCAGTAATTCAATAACATTTTTAATTTAATTTTATCTCTAGAAATGGTTAAATGGTAATTACTACTTAGTTAAAGCTGAATTTAATTACTTTCTGTTTTGTTTGCTTAATAATATTTGATGTATGCCCAAGCGATCAATTGGATAATTGATCCCCATCTTTGTTAGTAAAACCAAAACAATCTAAAATAAAATATGACACATTTTCCAATGCCCAGCAGAGGGTTGCTACATTAACTAATAAAATATTTGATATCATCCCATTAATTGAGGAATTTCCATGGCTGCTAATCACTCTCCTCTACACCTATAAAAGAGATCTACAAGGAATGATCCACCTGATTTTTCTATGCCATATTTTGGGACCATAGCAGAAGAAAAATGTAAAGAATAGATCTAGCTAGTAATCCATTGTCTCTAGAAAAATATAACAAATTTACATCCATGGATTTGCAGCCACCAATGTATATTATTCCATGTGGAGTCCATTGTAAAGAAACTTATACATTGAGAAATTTCCTTTGGGTAATAAAGTATTCAAAATAGTTACGTGGGATATCTACAACTTCCCCAAGGATGAAGAATGAGAGAATCATGGATATTCACAAAAAAAACACATTTTCATCTTGGCCAACTATATCATCAAAGCTAATTAAGCAGATGAGGATTGGATTATTTTAAATGGAACAATATTTTTCTAGTGTAACCTAACTAGACTTCGAATTTAACAAACATTGTATATTACTTCCCCAATCAATGTTACTTATGCAATTTCATATCACGAACCATTTGGAAAGCACAAGAAGCTTGGAAAACTGATTTGTAATTGCATATCTTATAGCAGTTAAAAATATTCACAAAGATCCTTACAATTTATGAGTAGCCGAATTTTACATCTAACCACTGAAATCATCATAAGCAAAGCAAAAAAGTATGTTGTATCCAACTCAATTGTCACAAACCCCGAATTGCAACATAAATAGAGGAAATTGGAAGCAAGGAAACAAAGAACAGCATCTATACGTACACAATGATACAATATATATGTCGAGAAAACCCTCTTGGGCTATTAAAACTCCACAAGAAAGAACATAACTTTTTCCTTTAAATATGAAAATCCTTCAAATGAATATACTCAACTATTAAGTGATTTATTACCCTTTCGGAGCACGAAGAAATCTCCAATCCACTCCAATGAAGTGCTTCAACTTATCTTTCCTACTAGTCATTTGATGCACAAGCATTCGAGTTCACAAGCAATCTTACATCAACCAAAAACAAGAGTAGTGTTAAGTAGCAATAAGCAATGTTTGCAAGCCTTTGATGTCTGAATTGACTTTGGTACTCTAGAACCATCCCACAGTTCGATGTATCTCCCAGAACATCTAAACAGATTTAGCAAGCGGCACAACACCTGAAAAACCTGATGCAAAGCTGTAATTCAACACGAAACTCTAAAAAGCACCATATCACACAACAACATCTCACTATTGGGTCTTGTGATCCAAATCTTGTTTTGTTAGTGGTTAGGTGTTGTTTAGAGGAAATTGGAAGTAGGGAAACAAATAACATCTGTAAATACACAATGACACTATATATATGTCAAGAGAACCCTCTTGAGGTATAAAAACTCCACGAGAAAGAACACAACTTTATTTTCTAATTTATTTCCCTTTTGGAGCACGAAATTTTTTTAAATCCTATCCAATGAAATGCTTCAACTCATCCCTCCCACTAGTCAATTGATGCAAGAGCATCCGGGTTCACAAAAAATCTTACATCAACCAAAAACAAGAGTAGTGTTATGTAGCAATAAGCAGTGTTTGCAAGCATTTGATGTTTGAATTGAGTTTGGTCCTCCAGAACCATCCCAGAGGTTCGAGGTATCTCCTAGAACATCTAAACAGACTTAGCAAGTGACAAAACCTGATGTAGAGCGTAATTCAACACGAAACTCTAAAAAGTACTATCGTGCATTACGACATCTCACTATTGGGTTTGTGATCCAAACCTTTTCTTGTTAGTGGCTAGGTGTTGTTAATTCAGGGCATATGGCTCATGTGTGCGACACCCCCTTTAGAGTTAGTGAATTCACTTTACTTTAAAATTAGAAGGTAATTAAAAGTTAATGTTTGTGAGTTAGGCAAGTTAGGTGGTTGGTTGATAGTTTAGCCCATTGGGTCTCGTACATGAAAGTTTACAAAAGCTTCATGGTGTAAGAAGTTTTTAATCCGTTCATTTGACATTATGTGAGCTTTCATTATTGAATACAATGTAGTTGTCTTCCATTTATCTATGTCATTTACTTGCTATCAATGGTATTAGAGCTTAATGGTAATGGATCCATGGGGATGCCATGGAAGAGCCATGAAGGAGATAAAGAGAAGAGTGCCCACGAGGAAGTAGAGAAGTTGATTTGCAAATAATTTGGAGAGATTGTTTGTAGAGCTTGTTGAATTCTACCAGAAGTTCGAATGATTTTTCCCCGAAAAGAGAGCCATACAATTTGCTTAAAAATTATTGTTTTTCCCTGAGAAGAGTGGCCGTACAAAATTCATGATGCAAGTATTGTTTGCAAAACAAATAAATATTTTTTGTACTTCTATATGAGCAGAAGTATAATTTTGTTTGATTTGTAGAAGTGAATCTCCAAATTTGTTTTGTTTGTAATTTCTTGGTGCTGCCATACTGTACCGTATGGATTGACAATGAGAGTGTGATATGGCTAAAAAGATAATGAAAACTACCTAAAGAAGCATAACATTGTCGTTTTATGTTAAAGTTATTAATTCGCTGCTAGTTAACCATTAACTAATGGTTGGTTATCAACCTTCCCAACTACTGTAACTTCTTTTGTGCTTAATAAAAGATAGACACACAAGTGTGTAAGAGTGCCATATGCCTTCCATTTCTCTTCATTATTTCAATATTCATATTTTCTAACATTGGTATCAAAGACATTGTTTGAGGAAGCCCTAGAAGAAAGTTGCAAACAATAAATTGAAAAGTTTGAAGCCCTGGGAAGAAGGGTATGAACTGCACAACAAAGAAGTTGTAGGATTTGAGACATTTGCAATGGCAACAAAAGAACAAATTCAAAATCGTGATTTGCAGCTTGCACAGGTCGTGACAAATTTGCAAGGGTCGTGACGGGTCATGAAGGCTCCCAAAGGGTACTCACACAAGTTGCAAACATCAAACACAAAAGGAAAACGTCAAAATTTGTTTGCAGAAGTGAAACCCATACACAGAAAATTCCCATTCAAGGTAAAAACCAAACAAAGCAAATGCGGGTGAGTCGTGACGGAATATGCAGACGATAACAAGTATGAATTTTGGGGCATAGTGAAAGCACCGTAATAACCACTCTAGATTTTTTTTTTTTTTTTTAATTAACTAAAGCAACAATCACAAACATCTACTTAATCAGTGGGAACATCCACTGAATTGGGAACATCCACTTATTCAGCAGGGAAGCCAAAACAACTAAGCGCTTCCACTTATTCAGTGGGAAAGCTAAAACAAAACAAGCCACATCCACTTATTCAGCAGGAACCCTGAAACACAAAGCAAGGCACATCAATTTTTTTAGCAAGAAGCCCAAATAACAACGCAAGGCACATCCACTTTTCAACAAGAAGCTTATTACAATGAAAACCACTTATTCAGTGGGAGGAGAAAACATGTAAACAAGAGCAATTACAACTGATATTTATGATTTTTCAATTTGGGCACTACTGCAACACAAAAATGTGAGAATAAATAGCAATTTTACTTCAAACCAATCACTAGGTATATCCCATTGAAGAATCAAAGGCATTGATAAAGATAGGAGCTCACTGAGGTCTGATCAAACACTGATTTCCTGAATTTCTGAATTCTGATACACTAGAACAGCGCTGCAACATTCCCTAAAATTCACCATTGTCCACCACATATTCAATTTCTCCCATTCTAAACTGATAACAACTCCTTCCAAGAGTCAAGGCATCCCCAAACAGCAATTAAACTCCTCAGAAAGTGAGGTTCTTGGGTCACAAAGTCTCACACCCAGGTCTGCAATTGTACGGTCTGGTCTAAATGGGTGTGGCCAGCAAGAGGAAGGGTACGACCTATAGAGATTCTTCACACTCAAACAAGCTGAAAATTGATTAGCAACCCAACAAAATATAAATGAAACCAAAGATCATCAAAACACATCAAACATATGCATATTGAAACTCAATTTTGTATTTCCATTGAAGAACAAGGTGATTCTTGAGTAGAACCACACTATCCAACTAGCGATTATCTTTCAAATCTGTAACTAGAAATCTAGAGAGGGTTTTCATCCCCAAAAAATTTCAGGAGAACTCTCAAGTTCAGTCCGACAACATAACAATATAAGAATTTTTCAACATGGGTACAAATGAGACCCTCAACCTCCTTTTATAATCTTCTTGGAGAGAAAAAAACAATTAAAAAATATAATAATTCACTTTTCCCCCACACAAGACCATTGAAATGAAATAATAAAATATTTCATGTGCATATGTCCCCCAAACAAGGTGCCCAACATTTAGAGCAACTTTTTACCTTTCCAACGAGCTATAATACTAAGTTGTCTTTTTAATATTTGAGAACTTCAGACAACTTAAGTAAATTTATTAAATAATAACTTATTAGCTCACCCATGTTGCAGAAAGCACTGAAACGGCCTCAGAACCAAAATCTAATCACACAAGGATGAAGTTGAGGATGTCGGATGATGATCAGAACCAACCCAGTGACTTACTAAAAATAGATGCTCTCTCCAAGAAGTTTGGAGAACAACCCATGTGTCCGAAAATACTTCAAAAAGCATCACTGCAATTCTTAACGCCCACTGAACTCAGTGCCGCACAAAGACAATAAGAAAGATTGACCATGTGCTCTCCAAAATCAAAGGAGTCTCCTAACCAATACCAATTAGCCTATGGGACTCAGGAATAGTCTAATGGTCACCAAACAAACTAAGCTTGAGAAGGGGGCATTACAAGGACAGAAAAAACCTTGTGTAGTCACCAAAAACACGATTTGTAGTTCTGTTGCTAGGGCACATACGGTGGGAAAGAAAATGTGAGACTAAATGTTTAGGAAGCGCACAAAAAAAAAACCATTTTATAGTTGTAGCAGCACAGAATCACAATTTTCATATGTAGATCTGAGCATACATGTACAATTTTATAAGCATACAGTTCACTTTTGTACTATAAGTAATTTTTAAAAATCAGATTATAAAGTGTACATTACCCTGTTGCATTAATTTGAGTCAAAGGTCAAAATATTGTGTGATTAATGGTCAATATTCAAAATTTGGTTCTGCCAGAAGCACAAAAATTAATTGATCATAATAATAATGTTTGGGGTCATAAGATTTTAACAATTGGGAAATATCATGATTGTGATAAAATCATTCTTGGTAGAATATCGTGATTGTGATAATATCATTTTCGGCACTAAAGCAATAAGTCTTGAAATTTATGAATTTGATTGATTAATAAAAATGTCATAAAGAGATCTTGTTATTATTGAAGTTGTTTGTATCATATGACATGATTAATGAGGTCTAGAATGCCACTAAGGTAAGTGTGTTTTGGACCATTTTGAAAAATAAGTATCAAACTTCAGAGAAAATCTAGGTTTTGTACATGAAGAATCTACTATTTTACACAAAGATGTTTGAGGATGAATCCTTTCAGAACATCTTCAAATGAAATATCTCCAAGACCAGCTCGCAACCATTAACAAAAATGTGGGCAATGATAAATGGTTGCTCTTGTTCTGAATAGTTTGATGCCGCAAGATCAATCTTTCATGAAGGCTTCACACTTGATAGCCGAAAGGTAGACCCTAACATTTGATTAGGTTAGTTCCTATTTGATGAAGAAGGAACATAGACATACATAGGCAAATGAGTTCAATGATGGACAAGCAAAGGGTGCATTTATTGCTCAATTGAAGGGGAAATGGAAACATATCCCAATTGATTCATTTTCTAAGAACCGGGTGAAGTTATTTTATTGCAACAAGGTTGGGCATCTCAAAAAGGATTGTTAGAAGCGAAAGTACTTACTTTCCCAACAAAGTAGTCAGGTGGCAAATGTGGCGGCGGTTGAAGAACAAAATTCTAAGAGTATGCCATGTGGCATTATACTCAAATATTAGTGTTACTAGTTGTTGGTTCATTGATTCCAACGCATCCAGACATTTCACAGGTTGTAAACACTGGTATATCAAATTTATTGCGAGTTCAATTTCTAATTCAATTTCATTAGTTGATCGTTAGTCATATGCAGTAGAAGGGATAGGAGATATTTGCATAGTGTTGATTAATTCTAAAAAAATCAAAGGAATATTAGGTAAGTTCCTAGCATGAATAAATATCTCGTCTATTTGTCAATTAATGAAAAATCCCCACGTTGTACATTTCTCTACGAAATAGTGTATTGTGGCTAATGTAAAATAGGACAAAATAATTGCCTTAGGTATTGAGCAAGTAGATTTGTATAGACTTATTAACCCTACAACAACCAACATTGTCATGTCCCCTTTTTGAAATATTTAATTATGGAAATAATTTAATAATAGTATTTTAAGTTATCCAAAGTCACTTTTTTTTATAACATGGAAAAATGACACTTATGTATTATTATTGAACTAAAGGTAATATTTATTAAGTGAGCCAAAAAGGTAATATTTATTAAATGGGTCAAAAATTAATATTTCCAAAAAGTAATATTCTATTAAAAGTGTTTTAAAACGTTTTGGTTTTTGGAATGGAAAATGAAATTATAAAAAAAGGAGTTGCACTCAAATGTGATCATTCATTATTCATCTTTGACAATCAAATCTTAATCCAAAGCTTGAGCCATTGTGTTCGATCTTTTCATCTGAGGACGAAAACCCTCTGATATACAGGGGTGGAGAACGAAAACCCTCTATTCCAAAAACCCAGAATAATATTTGTGTGGAAAGATTAAAATTTATTCCATTTTCAATTTGCTACAGCACTACTATAGTGATCTGAACCACTGCTCCAGTGTTTTGTACCACTACTACAATGATCCGTACTAATACTACAGTGATCTGTACCGCTGCTATAGTATTTTGTACTGCTGCTACAATACTTCATACCGCTGCTACATTACTCCGTACCATTGTTACAGTGCTTTCATACCGCTGCTACAATACTTATGTACCACTGGCTTTTTGCTGTTGTACGTTGTCAACAAAATTGGGCTTTTATGTTGCATAAAGCATGTAAGGTTTTCATGTGTTTTATCTTTGTTATTCAGTAGTATCATCATCTATGTTTTGTGGGCATTCAGTTTATTGCAATAAAGATTCCAATTGGGTTTTGTGTTTCAATTTGCATATTTTTATTTAGAATTTAATTGATGCCCCAATATTGAAAGGAATTGATGAAAACTTTAGAATTCTTATAATTACCGAAAATGGACATTACAATGGTATTAGAGGCTTGATCTTGCCAACTTGTGAATCCGACGAGGAAATCATGGGATTACCTACGGAGAAAATGAAGTCCTTGCATGAAGCCATAAATCAAAGTTAGATTTGACAAGGGCAATTCAGAGGACCATGAAAGAAACCATGACAGAGATGATACAAGCCTTGCAGAATATAAATCAGAACAAGGCTACCCAAAGGCTACAAAAGGACAAGTAAAGATATAAACTTGAGGCCACCTAAATCCTTGACTAGTATCAAGGTATGTCTAATAGTTTTAAATCTCGAGTTTCCTTTGATGAGTCCCTAGAGTTACTCGAAGTGAGATATCTGAATAAACGAGGTTTGTATGAATACATAAGAGAGTTGAGAAAGACAGAGGAATCCGCCACGCAAGTTGAAGGTAAGGACATTTTATCATAAAAAGATATTCCATTGACTTCTAAAATTGATTGTCAGGAAAAAGTTTGTCTTAATAAAGTCAAGGAGGAACAAACATCACTTGTTGATGCAAAATTGTAAAAGATAATCCAATAATTTCTAAGGGTATCCATGAAACACCTCTCTAGATCAGTAAACCTCCAAATGCTCCCAAGCAAAAAGGCATGAACTATTTGACAGAAACTCACAGTTCATAACAATTAACAAGTCACAAAGGGATCAAATATCTCAGCTACAAGCCACAAATCAGCAGCTGCAACAACAAAGCATTCAGTATCAACAAGGTATAGTTCATGCATGGGAACCACAAAAAGGTATGCCAAAACAATCAGTTTTTTTTCAAGTTTGATTGATTGATCCTTTACTCTATCTCTATCACAAAGGACCAGATTAAATTGTGCTAGTGGGACTTATTAGAGATCAGCAGCTGCAACAACAAAGCATTCAATATCAACAAGGTATGATTCATGCATGGGAACCACAAAAAGGTATGCCAAAACAATCAGTTGTTTTTCAAGTTTGGTTGATTGATCCTTTACTCTATCTCTATCACAAAGTACCGGATAAAATTGTGCTAGAGGGACTTACTAGAAATCAGATTTTTAATTGGTCCACAAATACATGTGTGCCTTTTGGAGCAACCAAAGGGAGCAAAAAATAAATCTACTTGCAAATATGGAGTATCATGGAATGCATGGATTATAGAATATACTCAGAAAAATTATAATGAAGAGACCCTAAGACTCAAAAGTCAAATGCACAGTACAAAGGCATGTCACCTCACATCCGATAGTGCTCTCAAGGCAAGTGACAATGGAGCAGCTTAATTACAAGGATACACAAATCAGTATATGGCAGCAATTGAGTGCACTTCAAGAACAGAAAAGTTGGATTTCGATTTTTTCAGGAGATTTGTGAAGCTGAGATATCTTCAAGCAGACAGAGAGTAAACTGTAAATGCCTTTGGAGCAGTCGGTCTGTGAATATGTGACAACTACTGCTGAATTGGATTCGTCAAAGTTTTTGGCACCAATTGTCCAAGTTGAGATTGACATATAGGACCCCCGTGATGGGATATGAACTTGAACAGCATGAGGAGAATCAGTTTCAAAGTACAGAAACTAGTACAAGTGTGGAGTTAACAAATTTTGCATTGAAAATTTCGGATTCAGATGGAAATAAACTTCAGTCTCAGATTGTGCCAGTTGATCCAGCAACCCAAAGACTACGTAATTTCTACACACAGGGCATTTCAGTTCAGGCTGGGCCCCTGTTCAATCTTTACTTTGAAGCTTTTGTTGCTGCTCTTGGTTATACTGTATATTTCCTGAAAGCTGCAAAGAGTGGAGTTTATTCTGCAGGAACTTTGTCAATGAAGCCAGAACATATTGATGGAGAAATAACTTTGGATTCAATGGCCATCCAGCGCTGCTCTTGTAAGTGTTATGTTGTTGGATATTGATAATAAACTCAAGTTTCATATCAAATAAGAAGATTCTCTGTTATTGATGATCAGTTTGTGTAAACATTCGTATTTTCACTCAATACAATAAATATTTCAGTGAAGTTTTCAATTGGGTCTTCAATACCTATGTTGCATGTGTTGTTTAGTATTTTTTTAATGTTCCAATGTTGAAAAGGAATCACAGTAAATTTTAAAATTCAAAAAATTCCCCAAAAAGGACATTACAAACATAAATGCACATATGGAGGGAGACTCCACCATACGGGACGTGTTGGAGGATGAAATTCTTCATAGGCTTGTTGACACTGCTCCAATCAACTTACATGCAGTAGTTGTGGACGGAATATTTACTATATAGGATGTGCGAGAAGTTATGATTTCTCAATCAAATGCATGGGTAATTATGTGGGAGGATGAAATGCCTCAATCAAAAGCATTAGCTCAAAAGACCGGAATCAAGGTTATTCATTCAATAGAGCATGGTCATTTTGCTCTCGATTCTGACCATTATATACCCCTTGTTAAATAACCCATTGGATGCGAATGGGCAAACAAAATTGGTACTTTGGACAAGTACACGACACATCTTGTTGTAAAAGGTTTTTCCCAACATGAGGAAATAGACGAGGAGATGGTTTCTTCTCCTAATGAAAAGTTTGTTTTTACTCCCATTGCTACTATGGAGTTGGTTTTTACTTCTACTATGAAGATAGTCACATTTAGGTTTCTTCTCTTCATAGTCGCTCAATTTGGTTTTATAAACGAAGGTTTGGATGAGATCTACATGATGCACCGTGAAGGTTTTCAAGTATCTAATAGTGATCATTTGGTTTGCAGATTGATTAAGTCCTTGAACAAACTCAAGCAAGCTCTATGAGCCTAGCATATTTTATTTGAACAGCATCTCCACAATTCTAGATTCAAAACGATGGAGATCAGGCTGAAGTTATTAACCAATGATGATTCATTATCAGTCAATGAATCACCTTACATAGAATTGGTGGACAGCTTGATATATCTTATGTGATCGTATCTTTGTTTTGCTATTGGTTTATCTTCTTCAGTTTTTGTCTAAACTGAAGCTCCTACATTGGACAACAGCAAAATGTTATAGGGCTCTAGATTTCATGTTGATATCTAAAGAGCAGTATGTAAATGTAATGACTAAGCTCTTTGCTCCCACTTTCTTTGTAAAATTTCAAAACAAACTTGGTGGTTTAGTCAATAAGGGAGGGTGTTAAAGTTATTAATTCGTTGTTGGCTAACTATTGTCTACTGGTTGGTTACCAAACTTCCCAACTACTATAGCTTCTTTTTTGCTTAATAAAAGACAAACACACAAGTGTGTTAAGTGTATTGTAAGCCTTCCATTTCTCTTCATTACTTCAGCATTCATATTTGATAACAACTTAAGGCGTGTGAGACCCTGACATTGTTGTTGAGGAGTGCTTTCCCTGAAATAAATTTGTGTTCAAGTGCCTGGCACGTTGGATATTAAGCAAAGGTGTTTTTACTCATGCTAGAGGTGTGGAAGGTTGAAAGGCTGCGTGGAAACCTATGGAGGCATTCTAAATTACTTTTGGAGTTAATATTTGATCAAATGAATATTAATTAACCATCCTTACATGCTGCAAAGGAAACTTGTGAGGGAAATCTGATTTGTCCAAAGTGCCTTTACTTGACAAAAACATGATTTCTCAGGAAACAACAAATTGCTGCTGAAAAAGGTGTGGTATTGAGTGTAGCCAAACAAGAAATAAATCAACTGCCTGGTCAATAAATATTTTCTACCATGCACAAAACAAATTGTCGGGTTTAAAAAACAAAATCAGTCCCAAATAATTTTTCATTGCCACATATTGTTGTGTGAATTTTTTTTTTTAATTTGAAGGCTAAACAAATGTTTGGTTATATAATTTCTTGTGGAAATTTGTTTCAAATATAAATGTAGTTGAGTGGGTTGAAAAATGAAATGAAGTCAATTTAAGTGCAGAGGTCATAAGTTCAACTCTCAATTCTCTTTATTTTGCATGTAGTGCAATAGTGTGCACATATAGAGTCAATGCATAATTGTAATAATCAAATATGAAGTGGTTGCGTAGAAGACTCGGTAAAAGAGATGTTTTCAAGACATTAAGAGCGTAGAAGGTCAACAGGTCCACTCCCACAAAGTGAAAAATCAAAATTTTAAATCCCGTCATTTTAAGTGATTTAACCTATGCCTATGCTATTTTTTGTTATTTGGCCTTTTTGCATGAAGGTAGGTGTATGACCCCTTGTTTTGTAGGTTTTTGAACATTGTGAATGCATCATAAAAAAATATTTTTTAGTTTGGATATCTTCCCTTACGTTTTTGAAGAAAAAATGTAATGAAAACGGAGAAATAAGGTGTTTTAAATATAAAATGGGTGCATTTTCGACTACTTTCGACACCTTGTTCTTATGGGATCAAAATGGATGTTATCCCATAAAATTATATTGTAGGTACCATCGGAGTTCGCAACATGGTATCTTGTGGGCTACAAGTCCATCAGGATCAATCAGGGTGATAAAGCTAGAAACCGGCCCATCTTGAATTAGCTGTCATGTCCCCTTTTCCAAATAAAGTTGATATTTTAAGTTGTCTAAGTAACTTTTTATTTTATTAAAAAGTGACAACTTAATATTACTTTATTATTATTAAAAATAAAAAAAGGGTGAGAAATGGCAAAAATGAAAATAAAACTATAAAGATGGGTGTTAGGTTCATGGGAGAGCATCTTTTCCCTATTATCAATTACATTTTTGCAAGTTTGAGCATTTGCTTCAGCGTTCGGCCTCCGAGGACGAAAATCCTCCTATTGGTAAGGAGACTTGAGGACAAAAACCCTCATGTCTTGTGAGGTGGTTCCATTCAAGAACTACAATTGTGCCTTCAAATCGGGATACTATCAGAATTCAACATTGGGAGAATCATCAGGTAGATTTATCATATTTCCATCTCCTTCCAAGGTTTGTGCTAGGGTTTCTGACCAGTCATACCAGCTAGGACAGCAGCCATACATCCCTCCATTCATGTCATCATTTTCAGACCTAATCAATTCACTATAGTGATATCAGCCCTAAATAAGATTGCTATAGTCACTTTACAGCAGTACTAAGCTTTCAAACCTATCATTTCCGACTTCTAGACATTGTTGGCAGCTAGAGCATCATTCTTCAGCCATCCATACACCATATTCAGCTAAACATTCCTCCCATTCAGTCATTTTCAACTTGTGACATCATCATCAGCCAGCGTGGAAGCCATTTCCAGACAACCAATTCATCTATACAGTCAATCATACAAGCACAGGTTCTACCCTTAGGGTTTGTTGTTTGTAAATGCCAAGTGGGCATAAATATATTTTGTTTCGACTTTCCACTGCAATCTGATTTCAATAAAAATTCTGATCTCCATGGGTGTTCAGCGACTTTGACTATTTCTATAAAATTCCAAGTTAAAAGGGATTTATCCTTAATTTTCAGAATTCAGGGTTTATTTAGAATCTCATATTTATTCTAAAAAAGGGTTTGCTGACAAATCCCATACTTCGGTATTTCAACCGAAAAGGGACATTACAATTGCTTACTCAAAGATAGAAATGATGATTTAATAGCAATTTTGGTTATGGTTTTGTTCCACATTTTTCTAGATAGTAGTGTTTTTCTTTATTTGATAATGCTAATGAGCAGGCTAGTTATATGGTAGTGTTTTTGCTACATAGACTTCTCACCTCTCGTCTAATAGGGGGAATATACTATTTTCAATCAGTCTAAAGAGTGATTGTACACACTAACAAGCATTGTAAGAACTATTAGTGTTTGCAAACTGGTCAAAGTTTTAGGGCATCAAGTAAGATGTGCCATACATGAGGCACAAAATTGTGATCTAGATAGGAATCAATGTGGTTGAGTATATGCATAATGATGCTCATACTACAGTACAAGTACAAATTATCAGAGGGATGGGTATTCCCAAGATGATGCTTATCTTTTCGTGTCAAGTAGTGTCATAGACACAGGGCACAATACACAGGGGGTTAGGTTGTGGTTACAGTAGGCGTGTCAACACAAGTTGATCAATGCCAAATGCACAAGTGGCCAGTGGGCAAGTTGTAGCAAGTGTTGTTGGATACCTTCACAATCATTATATTCCAGATCATCTTTTTGTCCCCTTTGGATCAAGGGGGGTTTGTTGGGTATTGTGATCCAAAACGTGTTTTGTTAGTGGTTAGGTGTCGTTAGTTTGGGGTATGCATCTCATGTGTGAGACACCACCTTTAGAGCTAGTAGATTCATTTTACTTTAAAATTAGAAAGTAATTGTATGTTGGTGTTAGTGAGTTGGGTTAGACAAGTAATTGGTTGGTAGTTTGGCTCGTTGGATCCCATATATCAAAGCTTACAAAAGCTTGAGGATGTAAAAAGTTTGTAATGTGTTCATTTGACATTATGTGAGCTTTCACTATTGAATACAATGCAATTGTCTTCCATTTACTTGTGTCATTTATTTGTTATCACTTGTGGTATGCATACAACATCTAGACAACCTTAGAAGATCGTCTGTCAAATCAAAACATGGTGCACAATTATGGTTCTACATGGAATTCCAAAAAGACCTACAGTGCACCATGGCATCTCACAGTATGCATGCAACATCTAGACAACCTTATAAGATCATCTATCAAATCCAAACATGGTGCACCATTATGGTTTTCCGATAAATCCAAAAATATGCTATGCTACACAACATCTTGTGGCTTGTATACGTACTCTAGAAATTATATTATTAATGTCCACAATGATCAAAAGTCGGTCGATGGGACTAAAGGATACAACCATTAGCAAAAGAAAGTTCTAGGAAGCGAACATCCTAGAGGCGAACCAAAGAAAAAAAAAGTAAGGACAAAATAGAACAACGTGCCACTAACACAAGTGCCAAAGAAACCAATAGTAATTAGGGGTGAACAAAAGCCCCAAAAGCATGTGCTAATGAAGACTAGAGGCAAATCTCATCAAATGTCTCTATTTGTGCCTGAAGTGGAGGAGTCATCCGAGTCATTATCGATCATTGTGAGAGATCTGATAATGTCATCTAGTGAGTGTACAGGATCGGAAGAGCCAGGTTGGGGGATTCTAGGAGGAAACAAGACACTTCCACTAGAATCTCCCCTAACATCCAAGGCCGGTGTAACTCCCGTAGTAGAAAGGAAGCTTGTAATATCAGTTTTCCCCTGTGGTCTAGGGACAACTGGCAAGTAGTAGATCCATGTGGTCAGAGAGAAGCAGAGCCATGCCAATGAGGCGAAGCAAAGCCATGATGCCAAGAGATAGCAGGCTTGGAGATGTGAGTAGTTTGAGTAGTAATGATGTGCTAAGAGAAGCATCACTTAACTGGTCGATCAGCTCTAATTTGTGATGTATTAGTGTCCAAATGATGCTTAGTCTTACCAATCACCTAGTGGGATGAAAGAAAGTGGTGATCAATATGGGAGCTCTAGAGCCTCTAGGTTTCTCCTATAGGAATCTGCGTCAAAGGGTGACAAACTCGCGAAGATAAAGAGCCAAGAACCATTGGTCTGTATATCAGAAGAAAGTAGTTAGTGTTGTCTGAGTTTCTATAGAGGCAATGATATCTTCCCCAGATCTCATAATAAATGGGGCATCTAAAAATTAAGTGGTCCTCAGTCTCCACCTCCTAGAGGTAGCAAAGACAATAGATCCAGACCTGACGGAGAATGTGATGGTTTGTTTCAAATTGTAATTTGCAAGAACAAACTCTCATCTAGCCAAGGGGAAACCTCAAGCCGTGAGACAAATGACGCTGGAGATAGTGAGGGTGACAAATAGTATTGTCAACCACCTGTAAGAAATGCTCAGCATAGAAAGCAAGCTTAGGGTTATGTTATGATCCTAATGGTGGATTCACTAATGCCTTGAGGTTTTGGTGTAACAATTCATTACATTTGGTATCAGAACCTCCACCTGGGTTCAAGTCATGAAGTGGGTGGCTACACTAGCATTGTAGTGTTTGTCTGGGACTCATACATACAGGGGATCTTGATGCACGAGCGCAAAATTCTAGGCTTCAGAAGCGTGGTGGGATGTTATGATCCTGATGTGTAGATTCACTGACATCTCAAGGTTTTGGTATAATAGTTCATTAAAAGGCTGAGTAGCTCACAGGGGAAGATCCAAGTGGTCTAAAATATAATGTCTGTAGATGTCCTCTCTGGCAGCCCTAGTGATGACATCCTTTGTGGGAAGGAGCTTGGGAGGGGCATCTAAGGAATACATGAAAGGGGGTAGCCTGTCAATAGAGATTCCAATAAAAAGGAGCAACCTAGTCTCAAAGTACCAACAGTGCCGACATTAGGTGAGGACTAGTGAAGCAATCCTCTCTTAAGAGCAAAGTGCCAAGTAGGGATACCTCTCCCAACCAGAAGTTGAGTCTCCCAGGGATCTAAGTCTATGGATGTCGAAAGTAAACCTAAATATAGTCTCAAGGCATAGCGATTGAGCGGCAAATTCAACTTGGATGATGCACTGAGGAACTATCTACTTGTAACGGATCATGTGCTGCAACATGAGAGTTTGGACCCTCTCAATAAATGCCCAATCAACTGCCCATAGGCTAAATCCCCAAACCTATGGACCATACAAAACTAAAGGTTGATGATGGTATCAAACAAGCGTAACTTGGAAGGGATGTCGTAGAAGTGGATCTAGAAACACTAATATTCCAAAAAAGAAAGAGAGGCATACCCCTTGCAAAGGCATGGTTGAGCGAAAAACTTCATGTTAAAGCATGGACCAAAAAATTGGACCCCCAAATAAGTGAAGGTTGATGTGATCTCACGAAGTACCCTTTTGTATAAAAAACTAGAATCTGGAAAGAGAGCACTTGAAGATATTGAAGATCATGACCTTAGTTTTACTAACATTGACCACAAGCTATTGGAGCTCGCAGACACGAGCAAGGGCATCAAGTTGTGGCTGTAAGCCCTCTGCGGAGTGTGAGAGGATGACAACATCATCGGCAAAAATAAGGATAGCTATAAGCACCTCATGCAGAAGGCAACCATCATCCATATGGGTATGTTGCCGAAGAAGCTCCTCTAACTCATCAATGTATATGTTGAAAAGGGTCAGTGAGAGATGACATCCTTGCTTGACCCCAACGGTCTTCCTCACAAAGTCAGACAAACCATGAGAGGTACGAAGCTGCCCAATGACTATCTTATAAAGCCTCCAAGCTATGGTAATCAGAGAATTTGGGATATTGAAATCTCTCGACTTCTAGAAAAGCATGTGTCTCGAAACAGAGTCAAAGGCTTTCATGAAGTCAACAAAACAACAAAAGACTTTGGAAGACTTGTGGCAGGCTTCTTCAATGATAGCTAGGAGTGTAAAGAAGTGGTCAATAGTTTGGTAGTCCTTTCTAAAGTCAGCCTGCCCCTGAGCTATGATATTATTCCTTTCCAAGTATTATGACAACTGCATGTCTAACATTGTGGCATAAAGTTTGGCAAATGTATGCCCAATCATAATGGTCCTATAGTTGCCACAGATAGAGGAATCCTCAGACTTATGAATAGGGTGAGGGAAACCTGAATACACCACCTGATTAAAAGCATGGCAAGGCGAAAGGCAAGGGAGTCGAAACGTATTTGATGAACTCAGCTTTGAGACTTTCACAATCAGCTGCCTTGTTGATACGTAATTTAAAAATAGCTCTCTTGACGGAGGAGGTGGAGAAAACAAAAGATGATGGAGTGGGGACAGTGGTAGCAGGATGAGCTGAAATATCATAGAGGGAATTGGCATAAGAGACCCAAGCTTCGAGTTTGATGTTGGAAATGGTGGTTTTTCTCAAGAGAAGAGTACACCAAAAAGTCTTACGAGAGTGGTGGAGATCGGCAAGGAGTGAAAGCCATCTATATGCAAGAAACTTTCGTTTCTTACATCAAAGAACACAACGGTACTCCCTACGAAGGGTGGGTATGGAGGGAGGGTCATGGGTTAGGGAAAACTGAAGTCTCTGATGAAGGGATGGAATCAATGGTGGGAAGAGAAAGGAAGTAAAACCTAGAAATAAGAATGGAGAGAAAGGCAGCATAATCAAATGGTGTAGTCATCATCAAAATGGATTGTGGTGTGCCGAGTGTTGGGAGGAGTGGTGGAAGGGGGAGAAGGTGGGGGGAGGGGTGAGAACCAATATAGAGGGTGAATGTCAAGACGACATGGTCAGCAAGGGAGAGCTAAGGCAAAATAAGGAAGCCACAAATATGAGGAATGTTGTATTTGTTGGTGAGAACATAGTCCACGACATTCGCACCATCGTCGTGGGGGGAACAAGTGAATCTAATGGAGTCAGAGAAGTAAGGAAGCCCAATGAGAATGTGGAGGCTCTAAGATTCACCCAACCAAAGGAAGTGTCTCCCATAGGTTGTAACTATAGCATTCTTATTATTAAAATCTTTCTGTAAACCAAACTCCTCAAGATCTAGCTCACGATGGCAAAATTCATCCTAAGAAGGGTCATGAATAGGCATCTAGAGTTTCCTTGTACAAGTATTAAAATCACCCAAAAGAATGATTTCACCAATAGTGGAGTATAGAGAGATTTGTAGATAGAGGTCAAGGTACGAGTCCCCATCAACATGAATAGCGAATGGAGATGTGGCGGGGGGGAAGTAGCAAACAGCTATGAAGACAACCCAAAAGGAAGGTGGATCTCTCTGAATCTAAAGCCATATATATCTGGAGTGGGCATCAAAAGCCACAAGTGCAACTCTAGACCTGAGGTTATCTCGAATGAGGCAAGCCACACCACCTGAAACACAAACACCACCTAATTTGCATGTCTCATGACGAAATGCCGAAACCCACGAGTACCCTGTGACTGGAAGGAGGGCCCGTTTAGGGCTCTCATGGGTCTTAGTGAGGAAGATGAGATCTCAAGAAGCAATATCATCCTAGAAGGTACCTAGAGAAGACCATCACATGTTGCAATTCCAAGAAGCAATGGAGCTGCCATCACCACCCACCAATACCTGAGATCATCATGTTGTAAATCTGGGGCATGACCACCCAGCAGGAGGATAATCATGAATGACAACCATACAATTTCTAATAACAACCCACTTGTTCTCTTTTTTAGTAGCTACACCCTGATACGAGCTTTTTGAAGCTCCTCTACCTGGAGTCTTGTGAGATTTGCATCTACATATATATTATGTTGGAGGGCAAAGAGTTTATTTTTTGCTTTAAGAGCTTGAAAATGTGCAATTGGATAACAAGGGTGTTGTCTAGCAAAGTCCAAGCTTTGTTGAGGGAGATATCTTTCAAGTCCAAAGATTCACGCAAGAATGCTTGATCTGCCTATAAGGGATCAATTGGTTTAGGGAGGCTACAAAAATGAACGTTGAGTGCCTTGGTTCAATGTGCCTTTTCTTCTTCAAATTTTGCTTGGACATCCATTTCCACAACTAGAGGTGCTTTCTTCCCCTTAACCACTTGTACCCACAAATTTTGTTCCTCACCCTGTTTTTGGATAGATTGTTGTTGGATTGTGGTTTCTTTTATAAGGTGTTTGTGCTGAATGATTATCTCAGATTGCTTGTTTTGAATTTCTGAAATCACTTCATTAAGATGTTGTAGGCATGGAGAGTCCATGGGGATGGTTTGGGTTTGTTCGAATTTAGTGATTCCACTTGCAAATCAACAATAATACCATATTTTACCTGCACCTATGTTTGGAACGACATCAAAAGATCTCAGAGTTTCAAACCGAGGGCTTCAATTCCAGATATCCAACTACAAATACTAGCATATTTAAATTTGAGGGTCATCACCATGTGATAGCAAGGAGTTTTGAACTCGTGTTAGAGGGAGGTCCATATTGTTCCCTGTATTAGCTTGTAGAAAACAATCTGGATCATTTTCCATCACTATTTGTACATTGAACTGGTCTGCATTTCCTTACCCCATGCCCTAGCATCTAGTCTAGGTCATGATTTCTACGAACCTAGACAACCTTAGGAATTGCCTCAACTTAAAAACATGGCGCACAATTACAATTTTATGTAGAGTTCCTTAAACCTTGAAACATCCATGTGGATACTTTGTGTTGGTCCCCAAAAATGTCACTCATTTTTGGAACAACATATGAGCTATTCTTGGACCTGCAGGGCCAAAATTCCTCTCTTCCCCTTCTCAAAATTTATTCGGGGGCTTTCAAATTCCTCATTTTTTCAAAGCTTTTTCAGCAAAGGGATTAGCAGGTTCAAAGGTTCAACGTCTTCAACAGGAGCTAGGCGCATTTGACAAAGTTCAAAGTTCAACCATTCCAAAGGTTCCACGGCCCCGAGCATTTAACGAGTCTCAAAAGCTTGAACCGTTGAACCATTGAACTTTAAACCATTTTGGTTCATTGGTTCAACAGGTTCAATGTTCAAACGGTTCAATGCGCCGAGTTCAAAGGTTCAAAGATGGCCTCAGTTATGAAGAGAAACGCACGCAACAGAAAGAGTCAAGCGGATACTGCCAAGTGTCGTCGGCCGAGACATTATGCCTTGTTCCTAAGAAGTAGCGGAAGCTGCCATGTGTCCCTTTTTGAAGCTCGTCGAAAGCCGCCACGTGTGAACATCCGCGTTTCCTTCCTTCCATTCCACTGTATTGAGTAAAGACCATGGTGGGCCCGGGGGCAAGAGACTAAATGAAGCTAAGGCTGCCACGTGTCTGCATCCGCGCGACTGTTACAGGGTCTCTTTCGATAAAGCTTTTGCCAGAACTCCGCGGAGGGTGACAAGTGGCAACCGCGGAAGGTTTTACTTTGTTTTCCTAAGAGCAGCAGATCGTGCCATGTGTCCCATGCAGAGAGCAGCGGAGGCCGACAAGTGTCATTGTCCGCGAGAGCCCAACCGAGCCCCAAACGTTTCTGCGATGTTGCAAAGGCCCGAGAAGGCGGATGATGCCACGTGTCCCTGGTAAGATTCAACAGAAGATGCCACGTATCACTTGTTTGAAATGGCGGAAGGCGCCACATGTCAAAGGACGGAGCACCTCGCAATGCAAAGGCACGCGTGAAGCCAAGGAAAGGATTTCCTTTGGACAAATTGTCCGAAGGAATTCCTTCGGACGTTTTGTCCGAAGGAAATAAAGGACCAACAAGCCCGCGAGCGTCAAATTTGGAGCGACTGGCTAGCCGTTAACCTTCAATAGAGGAAAGACACGCGAACACCAAATCGGCTGCATTTAAGTGTCTATTGATTCTAGCAGACTCAAGGCGCGGACCTGAATGCATTCAAAGAGCCTAAGGCCAGACCCAAGAGGAGGAAGAGACAAAGAGGGAAACTAGGATTTATTTCCAGTGGGTGAAACAATTCGCCGAGTAGATATTTGGGGCCTGCCAACATTGAAAGCACAGCCTGTTTGTCCCCTTTAAGATAAAGGCAGAATAGACAGTTGCGCAGCTAGACAGGTGATGGAATGAGAGATTCAGACTCGGGAGGAGGCACTAGAGATGAATCGACGCGTCACAATTAAGGCAACCGCCCTGCTCCAGCATGGCCCTTCCTGACAAGACCAAGAATGTGTCCAAGGCATTGAATGTGCCGAATGGGTCACTATGGGACAAAGTGCCAAGCCTCCCTCAAGCCTCTATATAATGTAATCTCTTGTACCATTTGAAGGAGATCTTCCCCTTACCAGAAGCGAAACTCCGCCCGAATTGAAAGGCATTACTGAGACTTTGAGCTCAGATTGTAATTCATATTTCTTTGATTGAATGAGAAAGCAAGTTACTTGCAGACTTTGTATTGTTATAGCTTGTGCTACTTGAGGAGATTGTTCTTATGTCTGTCTTCTGAAAGCATTCTTATTTATTTGATTTAACAAGCAAGACTAGTGGAGGTGATAAAGAAGGTGTCCTGAAGCCAACTACGTTCAGACTTTGTGTTGTCATAGTTGTCTTCAGTGTGTGTTTTTCTTTTCTGTTCTGTGTAAAGGACCTTGGGACGACTTTGTGCCCCCATTGTTCTTCGTATCTCACTCTAGGGCAGTCAAGGTGGAGACTTTGTGCTACATCTTAGATTGCTGGTTACTTTGGACCCTGTTACCCCGTTGTTACCAAAAAGAGTCCTGTTGTTTGCAAGAACAAGCACTTCTGAAAGAAGAGAAGTGTCTTCTGTTGCTTCACCAGGAGTTCTACTATCCAGGAAGGGATTTGGCTCTTGGCTGAATGTTACTTCTGAGAGAAGAGAAGTGTCATCACCAATCACCCAGGATTCCTCCTTTGTTTGTCAACATCATCTCCGAAAAAAGAGAGATGGATTGTTTATCCCACCCCTGTGTCTTACTTTCTGCTTATTTATATAGTATATAGCCTCCGCATATTTAATAGGGAACCTCCCCTTGATGAGAGGAGAGATCTGTCTCCGGTTGATGTAGTTAAGCTGTACACCTAGACGACCAATCTTCATATGCTGTGGTGATAGGAACTATTTTGGTCACCAATTAGCTGGCCGACAAAATATTCACCCAACAGTTTTTGGCGCTCCGCTGGGGACAGTAATTTTGTGCAATTTGGAACCTCAAGTTTCAGATTGAAACATCACCTGTGTCTTACCCATAATCATTATAACCCTTATCCATTACAGACTCTGGGGACTCCGTTCCATGTCTTACCCATTATCATTATAGCCTTACCATCTTCTTCCATCTCCATTATTTTATCTGATCTGCAAAACTAGAGCTGCTGGGGAAAAGTGCGCAGTTTGAAGCCTCAAGCTGAAGCAGGGCCAGTTCTTTTTCATTTTTGTTCTACAATCTAGCCACTCCACCCAGATTTGTTATCCTTGTTTTTTATAATTAAATCATGGCAGTTCGAAGCCCCTAGGGTAACTCTTTTGGCCCACTCAACTTGACTCCACCTCTGCATGAACTTCCACACAGTTCAAGAAAGAATTTCCCCAAATTCTTTGGTGATGGGAAGGTTCATCCTGATGAACACATTGCAGCTTTCAGCATAGCCTGCAGTGTAATAGGGGTGGAATTCGAAGACAGCGGTCAGGCTATTCGTGGAGACACTACAACGCGTTGCTGCAGACTAGTTCTACCATCTGCAAGCTAGATCAATGACTAACTGGGATACACTCAAAGCCAAGTTTGAAGCCAGGTTCAAGCCTGCAGAGGATGCACATGCTTTGCTGGCCCAGCTCACTCAGATGAAGAAGGAACCTCATGAGCCTATGAGGGATTTTATTGCCAGGTTCAACAAGCTGAGCCACAGGATTCCCATGGTCGCCCAACCGACACCTCAGAATCTCAAATGCTTCTTCATCAACTCACCACTGCCTGAAGTGAGTTTTCTGTTGAGACGGGCTAGACACATAGACCTTGACGTTGCTCAAGACTTGGCTTCTGAGCTAGAAGATGACCTTATCTTGGCAGGAAAGAGGAGAGATCTTAACAGAGATATATCCTCTTCATCTTCTGAGTATCCACTTTCAGCCACCACTGATCAAATGGTGCAAAAGCTGGCAAATGAACTGCTAGCCTTGAAAAAGCAAATGGCCCAAAGTATGTCTGCTCCTAATCGAGATATGCCAAAGAGGACATTCCCCAATCAGCCATATCAAGGCAACGCTGCCAGAAATCAAGGACAACCAAATCATCTTCCTCCCCCACAGAGGAACCTTGTCCTTGAAACACCTCCAACCAACTCAGTAGTTGGATATCTGGAAACAGAACACGTTTCCTATTTCCAACCTGAGTTCGAGCAAGAAAATGGCACTAATCTCTTCAGGGAGGATCTAGAAGAATCAGCTGGCAACTCCCACATTGGTTTCCTGAATTTCCAAGATGAACCCAAAAGTGAAGGTGAAGCAGTCGAAGGATCATACGCACTATTCACCAGGTCCGAGAATCAGTCAGCGCAGCAGGCCGACAAAGAGAAGACAGAGGAGCGACCCCAACTAGCAATTTCAATTGCTGAGCAGAGAACCCCTCTTCCTTTCCAGTCAAAAGACCCGGTGATTGCCAAAGAAGTAAGTACATCGAACATCTCTGCACCTTCTACTTCAAATTCGCAAATCAGTCCTCCCCCTCCCAAAAACCAAAAGGATGAACTCCCATCCTCTCTTCCAAGTCCATCTCAGTCATTTGCCATGATTGATCATGTCAAGAAATCCAAAATTCAAATGACTGAGTTTGAATCCCTGCAAGCCAATCCTGAGCACTTAAACATTGGTGGAGAACCAAGGGCAGACCTGTCTGAGGCAAAGATTGTGGTTACCCAAACATCAACCCCTGCTGCTCAAATTTTGTTTGAGCCTTCAAGCAGGGGTAATTACTTTTTGACCACAGAGGACGCTCATGTCCCAGCTGATGAAAGTCCTGTAGCTGGGAATCTAGGATTTCATCCAAACAAGGCATCAGAAAAATTGGTAGGGCGCAGTACAAATTAAGAAGGATCTTCCATCTCCCATGAAGAGAAATCTGATAGAAGATTAGCTTCTGATGATGCTTGGATCCTGGAATCCGATGGCAGCAATTCTTCTACTAATGCTAGAGCCGGGACTGTGTTGATATCTCCTCAAATAGATATTTTTCCTTCAAGCAAGTTGCAGTTCAGCAACACCAACACAGTTGAATGCGAATCTCTGTTGCTCGGATTGAAGACTGCTCAGGATGAAGATATCAAACTCCTTCACACCAAAGGAGATGCTGAGCTGATGGTTTGTCAGGAGTTTGATGCTGACAATCAAAGCATGTGCTGGACTGGACCAGCAGAACAGCAAGCTATGGTGGTGGACCATATTGCTGTACTCCAAAGTCAGCAAAAAGAACTCTTCGCCAAGAGAGCAAGGAGTTATGGTTTTCAGTTTGAAGACCACGTCCTGCCATGGGGCAAGAAGAAAGAGCCAAGAGGAAGACACAAAAAATTGGTTTCCTGGTGGAGAGTTTCAATCGCCCGTCACCGTTTCTGGGGACAAAATGGTTTTCTGTTGATTTACCAGGATGGCACACCATTTTCACTATCTCACAGTGGGCGGCATCTGAAGCGCTTCAAATCTTGAGGCATCAGATAAGATCATCTGTATATATGTATATCTGTATAGTCTTTAGTTCTGTTTTGTGCTTTTCGTTTTCGTTTTTTGGAGCCTTTCTTTTTGGGTAGCATGACTCCGTAGCCCAATGGCACACTTCAAGGCACCGGAGATTCTGGTTTCTACTCCCCTCAGCTATTCCAAATTTTCATCTGAAGGAAGTTCCCCAACTAGAGCAAGCTGTTGGTCCCCAAAAATGTCACTCATTTTTGGAACAACATATGTGCTATTCTTGGACCTGCAGGGCCAAAATTCCTCTCTTCCCCTTCTCAAAATTTATTCGGGGGCTTTCAAATTCCTCATTTTTTCAAAGCTTTTTCAACAAAGGGATTAGCAGGTTCAAATGTTCAACGTCTTCAATAGGAGCTAGGCGCATTTGACAAAGTTCAAAGTTCAACCATTCCAAAGGTTTTGCAGCCCCGAGCATTTAACGAGTCTCAAAAATTTGAACCGTTGAACCTTGAACCATTTTGGTTCATCGGTTCAACGGGTTCAATGTTCAATCGGTTCAATGCACCGGGTTCAAAGGTTCAAAGATGGCCTCAGTTATGAAGAGAAACGCGCACAACAGAAAGAGTCAAGCGGATACTGCCAAGTGTCGTCGGCCAAGCCATTATACCTTGTTCCTAAGAAGTAGCGGAAGCTGCCACGTGTCCCTTTTTGAAGCTCGGCGGAAGCTGCCACATGTCAACATCCGCGTTTTCTTCCTTCCATTCCACTGTATTGAGTAAAGACCATGGTGGGCCCGGGGGCGAGTGACTAAATGAAGTTGAGGCTGCCATGTGTATGCATCCGCGCGACTGTTATAGGGTCTCTTTCGACAAAGCTTCTGCCAGAACTCCGTGGAGGGCGACAAGTGGCAACCGCAGAAGGTTTTACTTTGTTTTCCTAAGAGCAGCGGACCGTGCCACGTGTCCCATGCAGAGAGCAGCGTAGGCCAACAAGTGTCATTGTCCGTGAGAGCCCGACCGAGCCCCAAACATTTCTGCAATGTCGCAAGGCCCGAGAAGGCAGATGATGCCACGTGTCCCTGGTAAGATTCAACGGAAGATGCCACATATCACTTGTTTGAAGTGGCAGAAGGCGCCACATGTCAAAGGACGGAGCACCTCGCAATGCAAAGGCATGCATGAAGCCAAGGAAAGGATTTCCTTTGGACAAATTGTCCGAAGGAATTCCTTCGGACATTTTGTCCGAAGGAAATAAAGGACCAACAAGCCCGCGGGCATCAAATTTGGAGCAACTGGCTAGCCGTTAACCTTCAATAGAGGAAAGACACGCAAACGCCAAATCGGCTATATTTAAGTGTCTGTTGATTCTAGCAAACTCAAGGCGCGGACCCGAATGCATTCAAAAAGCCTAAGGCCAAACCCAAGAGGAGGAAGAGACAAAGAGGGAAACTCAGCAAGATTTATTTCCAGTGGGTGAAACAGTTCACCGGGTAGATATTTGGGGCCTACCAACATTGAAAGCGCAGCCTGTTTGTCCCCTTTAAGATAAAGGCAGAATAGATAGTTGCGCAGCTAGGCAAGTGATGGAATAAGAGATTCAGACTCGGGAGGAAGCACTAAAGATGAATCGATGCATCACAATTAAGGCAGCCACCCTGCTCCAGCGTGGCCCTTCCTGACAAGACCAAGAATGCGTCCAAGGCATTGAATGTGCCGAATGGGTCACTCTATGGGACAAAGTGCCAAGCCTCCCTCAAGCCTCTATATAATGTAATATCTTGTACCATTTGAAGGAAATCTTCCCCTTACCAGAAGCGAAACTCTGCCCGAATTGAAAGGCATTACTGAGACTTTGAGCTCAGATTGTAATTCATATTTCTTTGATTGAATGAAAAAGCAAGTTACTTGCAAACTTTGTGCTGTTATAGCTTGTGCTACTTGAGGAGATTGTTCTTATGTATGTCCTCTGAAAGCATTCTTATTTATTTGATTTAACAAGCAGGACTAGTGGAGGTGATAAAAGTGTCCTGAAGTCAACTACTTTCAGACTTTGTGTTGTCATAGTTGTCTTCAGTATGTGTTTTTCTTTTCTGTTTCTGTGTAAAGGACCTTGGGACGACTTTGTGCCCCCATTGTTCTTCGTATCTCACTCTAGGGCAGTCAAGGTGGAGACTTTGTGCTACATCTTAGATTGTTGGTTACTTTGGACCCTGTTACCCCGTTATTTGTTACCAAAAAGAGTCATACTGTTTGCAAGAACAAGCACTTCTGAAAGAAGAGAAGTGCCTTCTGTTGCTTCACCAGGATTTCTACTATCCAGGAAGGGATCTGGCTCTTGGCTGAATGTTACTTCTGAAAGAAGAGAAGTTCCATCACCAATCACCCAAGATTCCTCCTCTGTTTGTCAGCATCATCTCCGAAAAAAGAGAGATGGATGGTTTATCCCACCCCTGTGTCTTAATTTCTGCTTATTTATATAGTATATAGCCTCCGCATATTTAATAGGGAACCTCCCCTTGATGAGAGGAGAGATTTGTCTCCGGTTGATGTAGTAACGCTGCACACCTGGACGACCAATCTTCCTATGCTGTGGTGATAGGAACTATTTTGGTCACCAGTTAGTTGGCTGACAAAATATTCACTCAACACTTTGCATCAAGATGCGGCTTGCCCAATGTCAGATCCAGTGCTTAGAATCTGTGACACACTTATTAGGGTTTCACGCACCGGTTAGAGGTGACTCATAACTTATGGTAGCCAATAAGTCACAATGCAAAGAGAAAACATCTCACAAATGGAAGTTGAAGCATTGGTACTTCCATAATGGTTTTTGGGCAGTGCCTTGATAAGAAAATGGGTTCCACTGGAGAGGGGCTTCAACTAAGCTAAGGGTTCCACTCAACTAGGGTTCAACTCAACTAGATAGAGGAGTTGGCTAAGGAACAAGAGTTGGTTCAACAGCTAGACGTTTGTAGAGATAGATTTATTCTCTAGGCAATTAAAAAACTACAAACAAACTTGTTGAAGAGTGTGCATGTCTAGGTAGAGTTGTAGGAGTGAACCACGACTATTAATGGACTAATATTGTAATATTGCATGTTTTGTAGTTTGTAATAAAGCCGGAATTGTGTTGTAGGTGCGTGTTTTGTAATCTCCTCATTGAAATCAATAAAGTTAAGTTTGTTGTTTTCCTTTTTGAGCATGGATTGTGTATACTTGTCCATTTGTGAGTGTTTAAATATTAGGTTGCATGGTCTAAGGCCACCTTTCATTGGAACCCCTAACCGTAACTACATCATCTAATATCACAACAAGGTTTTTCCTCGTTGGGTTGAAATGTAAGATTCTTGTTGACTTAGATATAGGTTGTGAAAGAGAATCTTGCATTGTCATTGTTGAGAGTGTGAGGACATCTTCCAACAAAGAGTATTGGGTAGAAGGTGTTAGATTAAATGTCCTCCACTATGATAAAAGTGGACAAAGGGGAAGAGAGAGGTGAGATTTCTCCATCTTGTATATGTGGGTAGAGAATAAAGAGTTACAGTAATGGCACATAGAAGAGTCTAGAAAGAGAAAAAAAGTGGTCAAGAACCACAAGATTCAAAACTAGAAACAATGCATACGTTGATATCCATTCAATCAAAGATGGATGTCTTGGAGAGAAGACCAGTATGTAAAGAGAAGAGGATAGTTGTGAAGAAAAAGCCCGTGAAGCCAAGAGGAGAAGAACCCAAAAAAGAAAACAAACTAGCAACAATCATGTTGAAAGAAGATAAGCCCACTAAAAATATCCATTTGTTTTCAGGTAGAGAGATCCCTAAAGAGCTGATGAAGTGGAGAGTGGACCTAGAGTGTGATTTTGAAAATAATAGTATTGAAGACCCCAAGAGGGTAGAGGTTGCAAGCACAAGATTGTGTGGTAGTGCAATTGTGTATTAGAGAGTTCTCCAAGATAGGAAACAAGAGAAAGGAAAGGCGAAACTAAAGAGGTGGGAACATATGGTTTCCAAGTTGCTGGATCAAGTTATGCACCCAAGAAGGCAAGTAGAGTGGTTGGGGAATCTTCATACCTTAAGGCTTGAGAGTGATGAGAAGAAGTTACCCTTGAGAGGCAATGAGAGTGTGAATTTGCCATGTGAGCGATTCAAGTCTTTTGACAAATAGCAAGGATGAGGAGAAAGCAAAAGAGGCTATTCTAAATGATGTTGTGAAGAGTGAAGAGTGAAGAGAAGAAGGTTGTTTTGAGAGGCAATAAGAGAGTTGGGTTTTCATGTGAGCAACTCAAGTCTGATTTGAAAAACAGCAAAGAGAAGGTCATAAAAGAGGACAGAGATAGAGCAAGTGAATAGTTTGTGATATTCCCTAAGTGTGAACGGACAGAAATCTCATTGGAGCAGAATGGGAGAGAGTTTGTGATTCCACCTTTGCAGAGAAAGATGGTTGAGCACAGCCAAGGAGAGTTGCAGCCTTACATGAAGGAAACAATGCAGGTCAATGAAGTGCAAGTGATGCACATGATAAGAGTACAGTTGAATACCATCTATGTGAAGTATAGGCAAAAAATAACTATCACAAGGATGAAAGAAAGAGAGGGTAAATCAGCATTACCCAAGCTAGAGATTGAGAAGTTGGAAAAGGAGACGAGAAGGATGCAATCCATTATAGGCATCCGTGAGGAAGAAAATGCAGCAGCAATAGCGGCATAAGAAGAGTGTGAAGATGAAAAGAATGAATGGGGTAAAGGGGTAGAGTATTGCTACCCAGAAGGAGGAAAGAGTATTGATGAGTGCCATGGTGCAGAAGATTGTGAGCAGCCCATTAAAGAATGACATGGAGGAATCCTCTTAAGGGACGATGGAGCAGAAAGAGGAAATGGGGGAGAAGGTTGCAACCATTTGTTTGAGGTCGCACAAATAAGTGAAGAAGTGGGAGCAGCCCACAAGATGTTAGAAAAAGCAGAAGCTGAAATGGGATGTCATGAAGGTCCCTTGTTTGACAAGGAATAAGACATCCTCATGAGGGAGGATAAGCTGGAAAGAAATGGCAAAAGCTGTAGAACAACTAAAGCATGCCCCTTTGAAGGCATGGAGGTGAAGACAAAGGGGGAGCAAGAAACGTTAACTGCTGTACTTGAGAGAGTTTATGAAGAAACGGTGAAGCAGCTGATTTTAACATCAGCTCAAACACTGAATGAAGAAGAGAGTAGTGTTGCAAAAAGGATGCCACTGGAGGAGATGCATATGGAAATGTCTAATTTCCATGATAGTGAGACTGATGGATTTGTTACAGTAGTTGAAGAGTTGGTCGGTAAGGAGATGACAACATTAGAAGACTGTCTTCAAGTTAGTATGAAGAAAATAGAGTGGGAAGATGATGGTCGAAGAACTTCATCAAGAGAACATGCAAGTGGGAATTCATTTGCAGCAGTTAAAGGTGGGAGAAAAGACACAAAAAAAAGTTTGAAAGAGGTTGTAAAGAGGAAGAACACCTTCTCAATAGGACAGTGGTGGATAGAGAAGTATATGCATTCATTCTCCATCTTGAGAGATGGCAACAGAGTGTGTCGGTGTTCATCAATTATTGGTTGATCCGAAGAGCGTTTGGATAAGGAGGGATGAAGAACGCACAAGGTGTTGCATATATGAGAGCAGCCCACAAAGAGGTTGAAGAGGAGAAGACTATTATGAGTTAAAGCTGATAATAGGTGATGGAAATCATTGAAGTGTTGAGAAAAAAATGGAGCGGCTGATTTTAAAATCAGCTTATGAATGTGAAGAAGAGGAAAAGGATGTAGTTGAAGCAGCTGATTTTTGTATCAGCTCATAAATGTGAAGAAAAGGAAAGGATGCAGCTGAAGCATCAATGGTGAAGATGCCTATAAGAACCCTTGATTCTCATTATTTTGTTTTGAACTATTCATATGCAGTGGCAGATGTCATGTCCCCCTTTTGATCATGGAGCAAATAAAGATCCTTAGCCTTGTTTTGTTTCCCAAAGGCTAATGGAAGAAGGAAAAAGAGAATCACTTAGGGTTTCTAAGAGTAATTGCAAAAGTACTTTATTATTCTAATTTTCACTTAAGTTGTGGTCTTTTAAGGGTCATGGGCACCCAAACCACTTAAGTGGATTATAATGAGTGCTCTTTTTATATTTTGAAAAAGGTAGCTTATAATTCTAATTTTCACTTAAGAAGGGGACATTTGAGGGTCATGGGCACTCAAGTGATTAAGTGAAAACTTATATGAAAAGGTCATTTTAATATTTGAATTGTTTTCCCTCCTTTTTGGACACCTCTCTTTGGCGAAAGGCTATAAAGGTAAAGGGGGGATCTTGTGGAGAGGTTCATGCTATTTTTTATAATTGATTTCTTCAAGTCTTAAGCACGAAAAAGCTGGACTTTGCCTTGAGGACGAAACCCATTCAAGGTTGTTTGGAACAAGGATGGAAACCCTTGATTTCAAAAGGTTGTATTGAGATCACTGACAGAAAAAGGGTGTCTTCAACACCATATTTTCATCTACAAGTTGGGCGACTAGGGTTTGGAGGCTTGCCGATTGTTTGTAGACTGTTTTCAGGGCAACATACCTCCTAAGGGCAGCAAACTACTTGCAGGTGCAGCAACCCCCCTTTTCTAAGGTGGGCAATGGACTTTTGAGGCCTTTTTGGGCTTTTGCAGGAGTGTGGAACAGCCACACTAATTTCCAGTATTTTTTGTCACATTTTTCAGCCTAAAAACATTTGAAAAATCAGGTTTTGACTGATTATCATTGGCTGTATTTGCAGATATTTTTCTATAATTTTTTGGAGCTTTGAATAATTATTTTTATCCCAATTTGGAGCATTTCTAGAGTTCTGAAATTACTTGCAGCAGCTAGGGTTTGAATAATTTTTTTATGAATTGGTGAAAGCTTGCTAATCAAGGTTGCAAAGAAAAATCAGAATTTTGTGATTGATTGGCTAGGGTTTCATATTCAGAATTTTGACTTATTTTGAGTGGGGTTTGTTGGTAAAACCTTTGATCCAAAAATATTTCCCAAAAGGGACATTACAGCAGAGATAAGAGGATGAGAATGAGAAGAGCAAGAGCAGAAGCCATAAAATTGAGAGTATGTCAAAGATCGAATTTGCAGCAGCAGGAGAGTGGCAAGAAGTTGATATGGAAGCAAAGGCAGATGAAGAGGAAAATGGACTTTTGACAGTCCACTAGAGGGCAGCAAGCTGTGAAGAGGATACAAGCTGCAAAACAAAATTGGAAAGCATGCCTAAGTGGCATGAGGAGAGGAGGAAGAAACACCTATGGGAATTCTTGATTCCCTTAACTTTGTTTTAGTTTTTCTTGATATGCAAGCAGGTATAGAGGTAAACAAGAAGGCACAAGAAGAAGCCTTCCAAAGAAAGGAGAGATGAGCTACTTGAAGAGCTCATAAAGGCAGATGAGAGAGAGCTGGAAGAGCTTTTTAAAGCTCTCCTAGATGGTGAAGCCACCATAAAGTTTGAAGATGCAAGGAAGAAAGCAAAGGAAGAGGTAGTCGCTGAAAGAATGAAATAAAAGCTGCATAGGAAAGAGAAGGGTTGGTTGAGAAGTCCTATGGAAAATTGGGCAAGTGATGAGAAAAACTAAAATGGTTTTTGATGGAGGAGATCAGACCATAGTCGGTTTAAGTCCACAAGGAGCTGGAATGGTGGAAACACAATAAATCGGAGGAGGTAGACGAACTATGCCCGAGCCATGGGAAAGGTAAAGAAAAGGGTAATCATAGCTAGGCAGTGGAGGACGGTCTATGGTACAGCAAGAGACTAGAAAAGGAGGAAGAAATAAATTGAAAAACTTCAAAGGTATCTCACGAGGTGTAAGGGAACACCACGGCCATTCACCAAAATAATGGCTCTATCACTCGCCCAACCTTTGTAAGATGGAGCTCACAGATTTTTCTACCTCAGGTGTATGATGCAGGGGCATCCGGGTTCACACGCAATCTTGCAAACAGGGGTAGTGTTAAGTAGTGTTTGCAGGCCTTTGATGTTTGAATTGACTTTGGTACTCCTAACCATCCTAGAGGTTCGAGGTATCTAACGAAACATTTGAACAGCCTTAACAAGCAATACATCACCTAAAATCTTAATGCAAAGTTGATATTCAACATGAAACTCTCCAAAGCGCTACAATGCACCGCAACATCTTGCAGTATTTATACAACATTTAGAAAACCTTAAAAGATCATCTATCAAATCAAAGGATTGTGCACGTGATATTCCAAAAAAAGCTATAGCGCACCGCGACATCTTGTCGTATGCATGCAACATCTAGACAACCTTAGAAGATCATCAATCAAATCAAAACATGGTGCACCATGACAATTTTCCAATAAATCTCAAAATACACTACCCTACATTGTACCATCTCATAGCTGATATACGTAGTCTAGATAGCTCAATAAGTGCCTCATAACTTCAACCTGCCACACGATTATAATTCTATGCAAAGTTCCTTAAACCTTAAAACAACCACGTGGATACTTTGCATTAGGATGTGCCCTGCCCAATGTCAGATCCAGGGCTCACAATATGAAAACACACTTGTCAGGGGTTCACACACCATCAAAGATGCCTCATAAATTATGTAAGTCAAAAAGTCACAATGGGAAAATAAAACGTCTCACAAATGATAGCTGAAGCGTTGGGACTTCCATAACAATTTTTGGGCAATGCCTTGATAAGAAAATGGATTCCATTAGAGAGGAGGTTCGACTAGGCCAACGGTTCACATCAGCTAGGGTTCAGCTCAACGAGCTAAAGGAGTTGGCTAAAGAACAAGAGTTGGTTCCACAACTAGATGTTTGTGGAGATAGAGTTATTCTCTAGACAGAAAACTACAAGCAAAGATTTGTTGAAGAGTGTGCAGGTTTGAGTAGAGTTGTCGGAGTGAACCACACCCATTAATGGACTAACGTTGTAATACTACATGTTTTGTAGTCTGTAATAAATCTAGAAGTATGTTGTAGATGTGTGTTTTGTAATCTCCTCATTGAAAGCATTAAAAATAAATTTGTCATTTTCCATTTCGTGCATGCACTGTGTATTTGTCCATTTGTGAGTGTTGAAATCTTAGGTTGCAAGGTCTAGGGCCATCCTTCATTGGACCCACTAACCATGACTATGTCAACTCAACCTCTACCCTTGCTCCGCAACTAATGGAAATTTCCAAGAACTTACAAACCTATTCCATTTGGTGGGGTGATGATAGTATTTAATGTTTCAGATGATGATTCAATTACTTCTTGTTAAAATTCCCAAAAACCTATTACATCTACAAATTCCACATTTTGAGTAACACCATCTTCCCAAGTGACATGGAAACTTTGAACTATATAGTTAACATGACATTTTCAAAAAACAATAGGCAACATTGTCGAGTTTTTGGACATTACCATTTTCTAGGTTTGTAAAACTGGAGGAGTTTTCAAAATATGCTTCTCGAGGCTGAAAAATTACACTGTGTAGTTTCCTCATGTACCAACAATTTCATTCCATCTATACAACTAACACTGATGTATTTTAATGTGTTTGAATCCTTTTAGGATCGTAACTCCTTATTTTGGTAGGATTTGGGTCCCTCAAAAGCTCATAGGTTGAAAGGACGAGGAATTACCTTCCTTGTAAGTTCTTATTTGAATTTGGAAGCCAACCCCCTACTGCTCTATTCCCCTAGTCTTTGCATCTTTGGTTAGTTTTGAACCTAATCCCTCCCTCAACGTAAGACAACGCTGTATTTGCATTCGCCAATGTTCTTACTTGCTTGGAAATCATAAATGAAATCTTTTTCTTCCCTTTGTATGCATTCACCAAGCAATATTTGTTAGCTCTTCTTATGAAGACTAGATCCCTTTCCCATATGTAGAAGCTTCCAAACATCAAGTCAAATACATCAAGAGGCACTACATCACACTCCACTTCATCAATGAAATTAGTATCAATGGAAAATTTATTTTTACATTTCCTTGGTATTTGTGTTTCATAATCCTCATGGATCCATCGCAATGGGTATAGTTGCAGATGTTTATGCGACTTCAATCCAAACTTTTGGAATAACTCTTTGAAAATTAAATTGATTTGAGCACATGAATCAAAAAGTGCATTTATCTTGATGGTCTTCACTCAAATGTTGATGTGGATAATCTTCCCATGCTCCTCTTGCATTTTTGCTTCGTCTTGTACCACTATTGCCTTTTGAATTATGGTGCATAGAATCTTGTCATTTGCATCGGAGCTACAATCTACTTCTTTCCCCTCACTCGTCTCTCCTTTCTTAGACTGTTCCTTCTTCCAATTATTGGGGTGCAATACGAGATAAATTTTCTAGCACTTCTCATTTGTATGTCAATCAATGTTGCAATGCTTCTTCCCTTTGTGAACAGTAATAGTGTTTATCTATCCTTTACCTTTAACAAATTCTTCATGACCTGCTTTGGCAATAATATTTTGCTGCCCGACCTTTTGGTCCTAGTGACAAAGTGGATTGCACCCTCTGAAGGGAGGCTCAGCTCTCTTCCTCCACGTGACACACTGGAGACACCCCTCTGCTGTGGGTTGCAAACGTGAGGGATGAATCTCTAGATTAGGGGCTAGCTCCCCTTGATGCACCTTGAGGCCCTGGATTTCCTACTGCTGACAATGGGGGGGGATGAAAAGGAAGAGAAATACTGAAATCAGAACCTAAACTAATGCAGTGATGCACCAAAACGGTTGGTCTAATCAACTTTGACATACACTTTACACCAAAGAGAAGCAAGCATACACTTCATTCAAGTGAGAACCTTTCCTGCATCAGTGTTTCAACAGGGGATCCTATGGAGATACAGGGAGGAAGAACTACCAAAGGTGTTCTAAAACACACTATAGACAACCTGTTCACATGTGCCTATACTCTGAGCTGGACACTTCTTGTTGACCTGCAAGAGAAGAACTCACAATACACTAGATATGTTGGCATAAACTTATAAAAGCAAGAAAAAGAAATGACTTAACATAAGATAAAACCATAGACATATGCAAAAGTGCAAGCTCAAATGGAGGTAAAAATGCTTCTTTTGATTCAAGGTAAATTCCTTCAAGGCTTCGCCATACGATGCTGAGAGATCTTTCTCAAATGAGAAGTTACAAATATATAGAGAACTTGGAAACAGATAGCTAACAAATCAAGGGATGGAAACCCATGCTGAGTTAAACACTTCTGCAGAGACCACAAGCCCATGCTACTGCCGTATTCTTCCAATTGTGTATGGGAGAGCCATGTTGTAGATGTCCAAGTCGCTACCCTTGCTGTCCTGGGCCTGCAAAAGCATGGGATACTCCTAGCAACTGACAAAGCCATCCCCAAGTTGTGTTGACCGGACCATGCTCTCTTCAATGTTGGGCACAACTGGCTATGCATTAATGACGAAGCATGAAAACACGAACTGCTCTCCTCTATAGTTCGAAAACCAATTTTTTTATTGGTTTTCGGTAGAGACTATTTCACCTAAGTGCATTTACTCTTCTTGCTGACGACACCTGTGCCACTTGCCTTGGTCTGGTTCATCCTTGGGTCTGCACTTTGACTTGTCACGCTACTTGGAACGTTTTGAGCTTTTACTTTATTGTGTTGTGTGGCCATGTTATGGGTTACCCACCTTGTTTTCTTTTACTTTGTTATTTCCCTTTGCCTTGACTTTTTCCCTTTTGTCTTTAACCATTCGGGCTCTCGAGTGCTTGTTATTTCTCGGTCCTTCGGGCTTTTGGTAATGTGAATTTCTTCAGACAAAATGTTCAAAGGAATTCCTTCAGACATTTTATCCGAAGAAATTCTCTTTTGGGCTTGCCTTTGCGCCTTTCTTTTGGCGGGCCTTTGTGCTACGCTCTCCTTCGAACAAAATGTCCGAAGGAATTCCTTCAGACATTTTGTCCGAAGGAATTCTTTCCTTTGATTGCTTCTTTTCCTGAAGGGCATGTGCCCTTCGGGCCTTTTGTCTTCGTCCTCTCTTACTTAAAGTGCCCTCTGCAAAGACATTCCCATCCAAAAGCGCCCTTTGCAAGGGCAGGTGCCCTTTGGAAATTCTAAAAATGACCCTTCGAAAAAGTGAAAAGAGTCCTCTTTCTTGACCAAGTGCCGTCCGCAAAGACACTTACCCTTTAGACTTTATGTGACCATCGAATTTCTTCAGACAAAATGTCCGAATTTTGTCCGAAGGAATTTGACCTTGGCTTGCCTTCGGTTTTTTTGTCCGAAGGAAAACTCCTTCCACTTGTCACTTTTCCCGATGGGCAAGTTCCCTTCAAGCTTCTTGTCTTTGCCCCTTTGCTTCAATCGGCTGCCCTCCGCAAGGGCATTTCGAGCCAAAAGTGCCATTCGGAACTTTTGTATTGGTCCTCACGCCGACGAAAAGCCCTCCACAAGGTCCATTCTGCCTTCAAACATACCCTTCGGAAGTTTTGTAAAGGTCCATTTCATCTTTGAAGTGCCTCCCACAAGGGCACATACCCTTCGGGGAAATTGCAAATGACCCTACAGAACGCCCAGGTGCCCTCCGCAGAAAAACACTTGCCTTAAGAAGCATCTAAGACCAATTTGGGCTCTTCCAAAGGACTTACTCAAAAAAGCTTTGAAGTAAAGACATCTCAAAACCCGATTGCTTCTTCCTTACCCTTTTGGGTTTGTGAATGACTCCAACTAATGAAAGATCATAAGTCAAGTAATCCCACAAACCCAAATTGAATTGCTCTGACCCTTTTAGGTTTCTGAACTGCTTTTACTCATGAAAATTGGCAAGTAAAGTACTTTGCAAAACCCGACTTGCATTGGAACTGGCCATAGACCCCTTCGGGTTTGTCAAGTGCTCCTGCTTATTACTTGTAAAGCTTACAAGTAATGCTGTTCTAAGAACCCAATTTGCTTTGTGAGTGCTAGAAAAGACCAATGCTTGATGAGACAACCCCTGCACCTGCACAAAAGCAACTTTTTCCTTGATTTTTAAAGGGTTAAGACCTGGTTTCAGGGCAAAAGGTCATGAAGAACAAGGTTTCAAGGGAAAAAGAGGGGGGGTGCCCATTTTGGCATGCAGGATTCACAAAATGGTCAACAGGTCCATCTCAATGTAAAAAGCCTTCTTTCTTGCCTCATCAATACTCTTCACATTGAAGAGAAACAACTGGCTCCATGTACAACTATGAAGCTCTCTAGGATAATTCACTACCACCCCAGGTTCTTTTGGCAAGATGCCCAACAAGACAGCTTACCCATAGAATTCAAATGTGTCGTCTTGCATACTTTTTCCTCACTCTTATTAGAGCTATTGCTACCTCATGAGCTACTCTTCTTTATACTCAATAGGATAAACTTGTCATCTGATTAGCTCCTTGAAATACATTCATTTGATCACCTACCGTTTTCTTTTTCATTCTGAAGGCATCTACATAAATTTCCCACCATGTCCAGGGATGTCCAAAAATCTTCAAACAGAAAAAAAATATTTTGTTCATCGTCAAAACCATGCATATTGAAATAGACTTCAAGTTTTTGAGCCAAATTTTTATCTTGTTAGTGTTGACTGTCATAGGGATGGTATTTAATTTTTGTCTCTACCTTGAAGAGTGCCCATGGTGTTTCCCTACTTGAATTGCCTTCTTCAATTGGCACCTTTGAAGAAATCTTCTCATGTGTTGAATTTCCTCTAGTTTCTCACAACATTGACAGTAAGGCTAACTTGTGATTGGGCCAAATAAGCAATATTGTCTTTCAACCTTGCATATGGAGCCTCAGGCACATTTTCTTCATATCCTTCCATGGGTGAAAATCGTGCCTTCCAAATGTTCAATCTCTGGTTTGTAAGGCTCTTTTTCTGTTTCAGCTCATTCCTTCCTTTGTCGGATCAAATACAAAAGCATCTCCCAAGTTCTCTCAAGCCAAGGGCAACCTTCTCTAACACGAATATGATCTGTAATAGCAGAAGTTATAGCAGTTGCAAATATTCACACAGATGCTTACACTTACAAGTAAGCTGAATTCAACAACTACCTACTAAAATCAACATACATAAAGAAGAAACTTATGTATTATGGAACTCAATTGTTGCAAACCCATTTGCAGAATAAACAATGGATACTGAATGCAAGGAAATAAAGAACAACATTCATACATAGTTAATGACACCAAAGTTATCTGGAGAAAATGCCCTACGGGTATGAAACCTCCATGGGAAACACACAGATTTATTTCCTCCTATGAAAAGTTTATAAATGTATATAGTTATTTATTACCCTCCTTGAGCATAGAGAAATCGGCAATCCACACCCACAAAGTACTGCAACTCCTCCTTCTCATTACTCAATTCAACCTCTATCCCAACTCCTTGATTGTTATAAGTTTCCAAGCTTATCCCATTAAATGTGGGGATGAAAGTATTTAATGTCTAATATGATATTTCAGTTACCTCCCAGTTCAAGTCCCCAAAATTGATTATATTTGGAAATCCTCCACATTCTGAGTAACACTTCATCTTTTGATGCAGATGGGAATGAGGGGGCAAAATTAATGGCTGCCTTACCAGCCCAGCCACAATCTCATTCAAGGGGCACACTTCCAACACAAACTTGTATTAGAAGCATTCACATACACACTCTTTATTGATGAATCACTAAGGTACAGAGATTCCATACACACTTGCTTTCTTACTGAATTACGAAGAAGAGAATACAATCTCAGTCTCTTATGGACTAGTTACACTCTTTGTTCCAGACATACATCACCCTAGCAAGCTTTGCAAGTCTTACCTCTTCTCTCTCACTTGCTCTCTGCTCTTGGAAGCTGAACCAACTCAACCTCCTTCACTTGGAATTGGAACTAATTGAAGCTACCTCCCAAACTGACTCTTCTCAGCTCCTACCAACTGATTTGAATCTCACCTGACTACTCTGACAAGCTGCAGTGACTCTTCAAGTTCCCTCCATCTTGCAAAAACAGCCCACATGCCATGTTTTCTAATTCTAGGCAGTTACTTTTACTATTTTGCCTCTGCAGGTGAAACCGTCTATTACTAATGACCAGCGGTTATGTAACTACCAGTTAATGCAGATTGGAGGTTTCAAAAACACTGCCTGCAATAAATCTCTACCCAAACAGGGTCGAGTTGGCCTCTAGGGATTGACTAAAACTCGCTCCACTTGACTTTTGTTATATGGAGTCTTGATGATGTTCCTTCGACTAGTGTTGATCATCTTCAACATGCACAACACTGTCGACATTGCCAAAAAGTTACACAAGCACACAAAAACATGCAAACCCCGACCCATGCTTTTGGTTGATGGACAATTGCTTGTTGGCCCAGATGCTCCTGCATCATCTTCCCAAGTGATATGAAACTTTGCACAATGTAGTCACTATAACATCATCGTTGGTTTCAGGACATTGCTCCCAGTTCTCAGATTATTACAGCCTCGTAGGTTGTAAAAGTGGTGAGGTTTCAAAGTCAAACTTCCCATGGATGAGAAACTACACACATTTCCAAAGTGTAGAGGTGGAAGGACATTAAAGAAGGATTCTAAATTATCATTCCCATGTTGATGCAAATGGGAGAGCTATTAATAGACCATTGTGTGTAATACTCCCAAGGTAACATAGTTCCACTACTGCTCCTAGAAGTGTGTAGCAGAGTGCATAAAATGATGTTGCATGAGACCTATTAGTGCAAAAGGCTTCTGAATTTACTCAGTAGCAGCCAATGTGAAAAAATTAGGAAGCCCACTCGATTAGACTACTAGGTAAGACCATAGTAGTGGAATGTGCGATTTAAATGCGATTAATCGCGACTAATTCGTATACTTGGCCCAAAACACTTTTTTCAACCTAGTTTTTTGGCACTTTTTTCAGCAAATCAATCCACAAAGCCTCATATGATGGGATAATTTGAAATGTTGTCTACAGTTAAAAAAAACTTAAATACACCCAAAACTTTAAAAAAACTAAACCTAACCTAACCCTCATCTATGGTAGATGTTATATTTGACATTCATTTGAACATATTAAATATTTTTAGTTGTGAACTATGGTAGAAATATTTCTCATTATAACTCCTTAATAATCGACTCTTGGATTAGTACCACATGGGCCAAATGTAGGTAGGGGAAACACTCATGCCTTCTTTAGCTCTCACACTACACATGGAGTGCAAAACATGCTAGAGAGTATAGGTTGTAAAAATATCATTTAATGTGGCCAGATCTCTATATTGGCAAAGTATGGCAGAGGTAATTGCAGTTGCAAATTTTGGGTTCACTAGCCCATCATATGAGACTTTGCATACTGATTTGTTGAAGGATGTTGTACAGGTTGTGAGTGATGTTCTTGCAAAACATCGTAAGGAATGAAAAAAATCAGGATGCATTGTAATGTTAGATGGATGGACAAATGAAGCCACACACTTGTCAACTTTCTTGTGTCGTGTGACATTGACATAGTTTTAATTAAGAGTGTCGATGAATCTGAGATGATAAAATCGGGCAAGTCACTCTTTCATCTATTTAATGAGGTTTTGATTGTGGTGGGCCACAAAATGTGGTCTAATTCATTAAAAATATTGTCATTTGTGTGGCTGCTAGGAGGCTTCTTATGGACAAGTATGGAACTATGTTTTAGACTCCATATGTGGCACATTGTCTTAATTTGACATTGGATGACATAGGCAAAATTCCATGGGTGAAAGAGGTTTTGCAAAAAACCCCACACGTGAGTGCTTAATATAATGCACACATTCATTGATGGCAAGAAACTTTTTCAACGAGAGGTGACAAGGTTTACAACCCACTTCCTTGTATTGCAAACTTTTTTCAACAACAAATAAATTTAATATAAATGTTCATTTCAACTAAGTGGATGGAATCTTCCTTTGTAAAACATATAGAGGGCAAAATAATGGTTGACTATATTTTATCACTATCTTTTTGGGAAGAGGTAGATAAAATTATGTGATTTTCTGAGCCTCTAGTTCAAATTTTGCGACTTATCGATGGGGATAAACCCCCATGGGTTATTTATATTAGGTGATTGATAGGGCCAAAGGCACTATTCGGAGCAGATTGGAGAATAACAGGACCAAGTACATGCCATTATGGGAGATAGTTGATAAAAGATAGGATCGATAGATGCATTCTCCCCTCCATGCAACTGGATATTTCTTGAATCCAATGTTGTTCTTTAGCAACTAGTTTTGAGATGATGCAAAGTTCACAAAGGGCCTATTTAAGTGCATGGAAAGAATGTTTCCTAGAAATTTTTTGAGGCAGCTATAGAGAGTTTACAATGTACAAGTAGGCAAGGGATTTTTCTCTAGTAAGGCAATCATTATAAAGAAGAAGACCTTTCAAACCAAGTAGACAATTTTTCTACATGCTACGGTAAAAATGTTAAATTTTGATTGAATTGTGCATGTTACAATGTTGACAAAATCTGTTTTTGCAACACAATGGTGAGATTTCTTTGGCAAAGAAACCAAACACCTTCGATGGATAGCAATGCACATTTTGAGCCAACGATGCAATTCACCCACTTACGAGAGTAATTGGAGTATGTTTGAGCATATATATTCCAAAAAACACAATTGATGCACTCAAGAACAAATGAATGATTTGGTGTTTTTCCACCACAATCTTTCCCTGAAGATGAAGAAAGGTCAAGGTTAAAAAATATTGCATTTCTAATTCTCAATTCATATGGAAAGTTGATTTATATTCTTCTAAAGTATTATTCTCCAAATCACTAACATATGCATTCTATTTTATAATGTTAGGTACCGTTGTAGAAGATCAGCGGATTGAACTTGACAAAATCAATCCAAAATCCAAATACCATGAAAATAATGATGACCTTATTTATGATGAAGTTGACTTTGACTTGTTGGAGAAGGTTGGGTACAATATTGAGGTTGTCGCTCAAATTATAAGAGGCTCTAACCCCAGAGCTTCGACATCTACACTTGTTGATCCCTAGTCCATGCCGTTGACATTGACTCCCTCTCATTTTTTGTTCCTTTGTAAAAGGCAATGGTATGCATTTTGAAATGCAAATGTAATGCAAATTAAATAGTGTAGAAATTTATGAAAGAAAGCAGTTGGCTGATTTTGATGGCATACAATCTCATTTAACTTCCTCTCATAATCTATATCAATTCTCTATGCAATTCAAATGCCTAATATGTATCTCTACGGCTTTAAATTTAAAAAAAAAAATAGTTTTTTCTCATTTTTCCACATATTTCAACGGTTTTATGTTTTTCTGACTTTTTCCTGATTAATCATGATTTTTTGGAAAACACTTACACTTATGAAAAAACAATTTTTCCCCTAAACGATTTTTGCTACTATGGGTAAGACTATAAATTGAATTTCATTCTACAACCTATTTTGCTTACTTTTATGTCAAAACTTGCCGAATTAATCACTTGAAGAACATAGAAAAACAGGTCATATAAGAAACACTCCATTGCAATTTGACATGGTAAATATTTTCAGAAGTAATAATCAATAGAGACCCAACAGAGCCAACAATGTGGCCAGGTAGCAGCATAGTAGTGACAGAAAACATCAGAAAGTTCATTCTTATGTGTTCTTTTATTCGTAAGCTAATTAAGATATGCTTATTCTTACACCTTTGCAGCCACTTTGGCACTTGTGCCCCCCTGCTTGAACAGAGACCACGGAGCATGCTCATCCAAATATATATTCCCGGCATTGCCAATATCTATAACAGCTGCACACGCTGTAGAGAAAGAAAGATCCATATAGTGAATTCTTGCTTTCTCCACCTGTGAATGATTAACACGCAAATTAGATAACATTGAAAAAACTGTTATAGAAGTATTAACTTTACAAGTTAAGACATAACAGAAATGGCATTCCCATATTAACTTTTATATTAAGCAAGAACAAGAAAAAAAGAAAGAAATAAATTAGATCACAATCCACTAGTGACCAAAATACATCAATGGGACATGAAAATACACCTAATAACAATAGCAAAGATTTAGGGTAGAGAAACCCCCAAGGGCAAAACTGACCAAAACATCGTATGATGAAGTAAAGTTACATTATGTAAATACAAGGATGCTTGCAGGAAATATATCTGCAAACCATAATCCTTTTGATCCCTAAGCCCGAGGAAATATATATAACTCAGAACTGTATCTCAGCTAAAATGTGGACTCACTTCAAAAGTCTCATTCAACTCAACTTTCTAGAACTTCTCTTTACAGATATAAACATGTTGTTCCTTATACACAAGTTTAAAAGATTGCAAACCAGGATCGTTACCTAAAAAAATGCAAGTTTTAGTCTCCCGGCTTATTCAAGCATGAGAAAGAAGCAGTTTATCATATTTTATGGTCTAGTTAGGTAAAACTCTCATACAATAACAACAAGCTAATATCATAGCTTGTATGTTTAAACTATTATTGTATGGAGATAGATTTAGATATTTGAGATTGTTTCCATAGGTTCCAATTTTTGAAACATGCATTTGAATTTGTTTTATCAACTTTTCATTGCCATGTAGTACGACAGTTGGGGTCTAACTTCTAGACACCTCTATAAGGACTATTGGATCATAAAATGTAATATATATCCTGATCCTTCTATGTTCAGTATATTATGTTACCTAAGTGTTTAAACAAAGGACGAAATTAGGTCAGCCAAACATAAACTAATCCTCAATCATTCCATTAGTCAATTATAAAAGTGTAGACATACAATACTAATACTAATATCATTATTTTGATTGTTTTTATAGGTAAAACGAGGAGTTCTATTGGGGCCCTCACCCGTTTTAGAGGAAATACAGATTACATTATGTTGCATAAAAGGAAATGATTACAGTGCGTAGCATAAGATGACCACTTGTCCCTGGGGTCCATTTCATTATACTTAAAAAGTAACCTAGAATATTGATACACAAAAAGAGAATAGGAAAGGATGGGAGGGTGGCCATGCATGTTCACCCTCCACCATCAACCAGGATCCCAAAAAGTGTTGTGTCACCCTACAAATATGATAGACACAGACTAGCTTGAAGCACAAGCAACTACAAAATAGCCCCAACCTGCCAGCCACTGCACCACCACCATAAACCACCAAAACACCACTCCAAAATTCCCCAGTACCACCACCCAAACCCACCTGCCACTACACCACACAGCACTGCTCCACTACCATTGCCAGAAGCCAACCAAAAAAACATCACCCTGTTGAAACCCACCCCCAACCAAAAACAAGGAAAAACTTTCCCATCAACACAACCCATAAACCACCCAACAAATACCAAACAGACAAACAAAAAGCCACCCACAACCCACCAGGGTGAACAAACTACAACCACAGGTGGCCGATAACCAAAACAAGAAAAATTGAGGAGTGGGCAGGACCCCCACCCTCACCCAACCAACATGAGACTAGACCCACTAGCTTCCTCCAACCCACTACTACCAGGAATGCAGCCACCTCGGCCCCTACCACCACCACCACTCTTTTTGCGCAAGGGATCAAATTCATTAAAAAAAATATATGTTGAGAAGAGCCCATGCAAGGAATTTTTGGAACAAGCAGTTCATGATACGTGGTAGTAGCTATGGGAAAATGTAAATAAATGTGGTTCCTTAGATTCAAACTATGGGACCTATGGAGTCAAGCAATGAAAGTGATGACTAGACGTCCTCTGCTTATTCTAGCACTCGTGATGTGGATATTGATGATGAGGAGGGTGACATAGATGCATTATTCAAGGACATACTTCCAACCTTACATGTCAATGCACCCAAGAAGTTCATTGAAGAAGAGTTGGAACAACTTCAACAACTACAAATCAAAGATGCGGAGGAGAAAGAAACAAAACAATATCTTCAACTATTTCATAGGTATATGCATCTCTTCACATTTTTTTTTTTTTTTTTTGTGGAAAACATCTCAAAAGAGATGCCACTTTGGGTAAGACCCAAGGAAGCAAGGGTATCTATTCCACCAAAAAAGCACAAGGTTTGCACCTAGCTTGCCCCCTTCAGCATGCTCAAAGAACATGCCTAGCCAAAAGAAACCCAGTCACTGGGCTATGTATGTAGCGGCCATGAAGCTAACAAGACTGCTTACTAAAGACTCATGCAAAAGAAGCCGAAGATCAAGGATAAATTCCATCAATGAAACTATGTCAAGCATTGTAACTGTTAGCCAAATTCTAGGCATATGAAACAAGAAAAATAATACCAACAATCCTCATCAACTTAGATCAAGATCCAAAATCTGTCTAAGATCTTCTTGAAGCTGCCAACCACCATAGAGGTGGAGAGCCATAGCAAAGGATATTGTCATTATCCAAAGCCCAGTTAGCTAGTGCATCCACAACTTTGTTAAGACCTCAAGGAGCATGATGGAAGCTAATTTGATGAAAGTGTTCCTTTAGCTTCTGAATCTTTTCTTGTTCTCTAACAATCTGTAGAAACCCATGTCTCCCCCCTGATTTCTGAAACTGTGTTTTTTTCGATTGTTTTGTGTATTTTGAATTTTTTTTGGTGTTTTTGCATGAATAAAAGAAGAATGCGATTTTGCAAGATAAATTCGTATAAATTCAAATAAATAAATACATAGCAGTATACTCTTCTAACTGGCTAATCTATGATCTTATTTTCATTTCAGATGATTACAATAGACGATCTCTGGTATGCATACAAAATAATATAAAAATATTGTTCAAAAACCTGATTTGCTGCAATCTGAACAAAAAACCCTAGATCTGGGACGGCTAGTACGACTGCAATAAATAACCCTTTCTCCTTGCTTCTGATGATCCAAAATGATGCTAGATGTATAGGCGCCCTGATTGGTATCAACAGATTGGTCAAAGAGAAGGCATTTTGCACCAGAAGAAAAATACGCCCTGCTGGAGATGGTACGGCCTGGTATAAAACTGTACGCCCTGTGTACAGCAGAAATTAAAACAGTATGGCCTGTTGATTTGATGCCAGATATTAATAAAGGAGCGCCAATATTGAAGATTTCCTTCTGGATGGTTTTCGGATCAAAACCCTGATGCTATAAACCTCTGTGAAGCTCTGTGATAACCTCTGTATAAAGTTATCTCTCTGCCTGGCAATAGATCAGTTGGTATTTCACAACCTCTAAATTGCACACACTGAAGATTGCACGTTCTCCAATGCAAATTGAATACTGGAACCCTTGGCTCTGTCTTCAGAGAAAATACTTAGAAAAAAAAATTGACTTCAATCATGAATGGCACGATTCTCAATGAAAAACCCTTATATTCTTGAAAAGTGCGATTTCCCCTTATTAGGGTTTCATTAATAAAATTCGGACTTTCTTCTTTTTAATTTTTCCATAGTTTAAAAAACACTTTTAATTATAGAATATAATTAAAAACGGCCCCCTTCATGATGGTCGCCCCCTTGAGTCAAAACCCTTAAGTTACAATATTAAATATTATAACTTTATAATATAGCTCCAAATAATTAATATTTAATTAAATCAATTAAATATTAATTCTCCCTCAAAAAGTATCCGATTCTCGAACCGTCTGAAGCTGGCGAACAACGGAGTGATTCCGCACATGACCAGACCATAGCCGGGGTGCTCCGCTGAGTGTCAAATACCCCTAAAAAATAGCAACTCAGGCAAACGGTGTCTGAAAGAGCCCGAACGAAAGCCAACTGAAAAAATTTTGATAGTCGAAGCCAAGCCAAGCTCCATCAAGACCCTCTATCCATCCTATCAGCCTACGAGGGTCGCATAATAGGCTAATCATCAATTCTGAAAGATGTCAACTGGAAGGGGACATGACACAATCTGCCCATTTTTACTCTTAGAAGAAGAGTTATTAAATAAAAGATTAATGATTAGAAGTGAGTCAGATTCAACCTAAATCCTTAACCATCCCACTTTCACTGCTTCTTGCATACCTCTAAAAACAACTCTAATCTCAACTATATTGTTCGTTGCATAACCCAATTTTTTTGAAAAGAGAAAAGTCACAAGCATTTGAACATCTTCCTATGCCACCCATAGTAGCCATACCTGGATTGCCTCTAGAAACACCATCAGTGTTCAACTTTCCTACACCAATCGGGGGATCTAACCACTTCTTACTAGACTGATTTTTCTTGATAGACTTAGAATCCATCAAAGTAAAACTAGAAAGGGTTAAAGATAAAGCTTTGAAAAGATTATTCTATCGCTTTGAGAGAGTCTTAGGAAGGTGTATCTTGTATTTGATGGTTTCAGCTAAATTGGCTTTTATCTGTTCCCAAACAAAAAAGATTTCTCTACCTTCCTGTTGGAAAAACAATATGTTTCTCTCCTTCCAAAAATTCCAAAGTAATAGGGTTATGCCACTCCATAAAGCTTGTATAAGATTTCGATTATTCTTTATATGCTTTCCCCATTCTCTGAAGGGTTGTTCAATATTTTGGATCCCTAATCAAGGAAAATCAAATAACTTAACCAAGGGATGCCATAAATGGATAACAAAGGAACAATCAGTAAAAAGATGAATAAAATTCTCTTCATTTTCCAAAGACATCATGCACCTGAAAGTGTCATTAAATCCTCTTCTCATAAGTTGATCCCCTGTTAAAATTCTTCTTCTCCATAACCACACAAAAAAATTGACTTTTGGCCAAAGATTCACCTGCCAGAAATTTTTTAAAATATCCCTTAAAGGATGGGGGTTCACTTTACACAAATTCATTTCCAGCTGAGATAGAATAAATACCTTTTGATCTGTTTCCCCCGCAATGGAATCCAGTTCTTCAAAACAAGAAAGAGTTCTTGATTCTAAAATCTGTTCCATACACTTTCTTTGATTCCCATTTAACTGAATTGACCATTCCTGAATAGGAATCCAACATTTACCAAACTCCCAATGATAATGACTATGCATACAAAACTTTGCAACTTTCACCCACCCCTTGTCATGAAGAGCTTGCATCACTGGCTGTAAATCAAAAAAATTGGTTATAATTGGTTGATAACCATCCCAAGAATCAGTCCAAAAATTAGCTATTTGAGCATTTCTAATTTTCCAAAAGAAATATCTCTTAATAATCTCCTCTCCAATTTTAAGGACAGCAAGAATAGGGGATCCTCTAGAAGGGGGGGATAATCTAATTATCCTTTCAGGCCAGTTATATTCATCATATTTAGCTCTGATATTAACAGCCCGTAGATCATTCAGATCCTCCAAAAGTCTCCAATACAGTTTGACTACTAAACCTCTATTATGCTTAATAAAAGCGCAGAAGCCTAGCCCACCTTTTTTTGGGCTGACAAAGGATCTCCCACTTAACCAAAGTCCATTTCCTTTTCTCTTGAAACCCACTCCATATAAATTTTTAGCAAACAGACTCCAAATGCTTCAAAATTCCAACAAGAACATTCAAAACAGAAGATACATAAACCAGTATAGCTTAGAGAACAACCTTAACCAATGTCATTCTACCCCCTGAAGACAGCCATCTATTCGTCCATTTCTCTAATTTCATCTTAACTTTATTTATTTACCAATTCCAATCCTTTAACTGCCATTGGAACCCCCAAATACATGATTGGAAAAGATACCTTTCTAAATTGGAACAAATCTAAAATCACCTCTTCTTGCCTCTGAGAGCAATCGAAGAAGAAAAAATTGTATTTATCGTGATTGATCAGCTGTCCTATGGATCTAGTAAAAAGCTGTAGAGCTTTCTGCATATTGGAAGCCTCTGAATAGGTAGCCTTTCCTAGGAGCGTAGAATCATCTACAAATGGCAAATGAGTAAGAGGGTTAGCTTCTTTAGCCGATTTAATACCTCTAGTCTTCTTATCCAGACAAGCTTTAGTAAAAACTATTCCCAGACATTCTGCCAAAATAATAAATAAGAAAGGTGATAACGGATCACCTTGTCGAATACCCCTAGATGCAATAAAAATATGAGAAGGGCTTCCATTAAGAATCACTCAATAGGAAGCGGAAGACAAACAACCTTGAACGCAGTCAATCCATCCCTCAGAGAAGCCAAACTAGGATAATATCTTGCTTAACAACTTCCAATCAACTCTATCATGGGCTTTAGAAAGATCAAGCCTAATGAACATAGAAGGAAATTTTTGCCGATCCATAGAATGCCTAGGCTAAAATTATCTCATCATGAATTTGTCTACCTTGCACAAATCCCCCTTGTTTAGGAGATATGATCTTATGCATCAGAGGTTTCAGCCTGTCCGCCATAATTTTCGTTGTGATTTTATATAGAACTGTTGGCCATTTTATGGCCCACATATCAAAGTTTACCTAAGTATGGAAAAGGGAGCTTTTAGGCAAGAAAATGGTAGGTCTTTGGGAGGACTTCAAGTTTTCCAGCAGTGACAACTTCGGGTTTTTTGAAGGCACAGTGCAAATCGGGTTTCCAACAGTGCTTAACTTCTAAATGTTTCATAAGTAGAAGTAATTCGGGTTTACATAGACAGTTTATTTCGGGTTTTCCAAAGGGCACTACTTGGTTACTTCATAAGTTGTGAGCAGTCAGAAACCCGAAATAAGTAAAGGGGCTTGACAAACCCAATTTGGTCTTGAAAAATGGTGCTTCTCGGGTTCTTCAAGAGACGAGTCTTTTTCAAAAAATTTGAAGGGCATTTTCAAAATGCCGAAGGGTCTTTTTAGGGCAAAAAGGGACCAATCAACTTTCTCGAAAGTACACTTCAACTTTTCCGAAGGGCTTTTTCTACTCCAAGTGGACAGTTGCAATTTTCCTTAAGGGTGTGTTACCCTTCAGGAGGACCATTTCAAAATTTCCGAAGGGTATCTTTCCCTTCGGGAGGATCATTTGCAGAAATTCGAGAAGACATGCAAAAAGCCCGAAGGGTCTCTTACCCTTCGAAAAAGTCCATTAAGAAAAGCCCGAGGGTAGTTTCCAAAGACAGACGCGAACAAAAAGTCTGAAGGAATTCCTTCGTACAAATTGTCCGAAGAAATTCCTTCGAGAGATTTGCCCAAAAGAAATAAGCCGAGAGAGAAGCCCGAGACCAAGTGTCCGAAGGAAATGACGGGCCAACGGACGTCAAAATCAAGATAAGCAACTAGCCATTGGAAGTAACCAGGTTTGAAAAGCCCGAAGTCTTAAGGCTTTGGAAGCAGCAAAGTGAGAAGACTTCAAGTTGGACAAGCCCAAAGTAAGTAGGCTTAGAAAACCTGAATTACTCTGCATAAAGTAAATCGGGTTTCTCAAAGTACTCTACTTAAAAAGCTTTATAAGCAAAGCATCTGAGAAAGTCCGAAGTTGGAGAGGCCAAAGAACCCGAATTACTCTGCATAGTGTAAATCGGGATTCTCCGAGGGCTCAACTTAAGCTTGGTCTGGCAACGCTAGAATCATGATGCAATGAATGGAAGGCTACCACGTGGCGCAAATGGAGCAAAAAGGGCCAATCAGTAAAGGGCAAGTGGCACAAGGATGTTCAATAAACATGGGAGAGTCTAAGCGACCGGTAGTTGGAAGTTATGAAGGCTCCCATCCGCCATGCTTCATTGCCCGCAATCACCGTTCGACACTTAAATGCGTCACGCCAAGAAGAAACATTCTAGCTTCTCATAGCATGACTTTTCAGACGCACCAAAAAAAGTCTTAAAGATGGGAGGGGCTCAAGAGTATTGGGCGGCGATCTGGAACGGCTCATTTATGAACATCAGGGAAGGACAACAGGGGGTGCTAGCCATTTGCGACTTCTTCTTTCCTCCATTTCTCTCTTCTCCCTTTCCTAATAAAGAGGCATTGGAGTCTAGAAATGTATCCCCGGACTGGTGATAAAATCACTCTGCAAAAATCATTGTGTAATGGACCTTTGAAGCAATAAAGATTGTTTTTACCTCTCTCTATCTGAAAATTGCATTGAGTTAGCTTGTACACTAATAGTGTTGTGAAGTAGCATCCTTCCAACCTTGTTGCCCTTCTTTATTGCTTGTTTTCAGGTACTTTTCATTTAATTGCAGGTCTGAACTCGTGCTTTTTGACCATTAATGGATGCTTGGTGTGAATTTTGAAATTCCTCTTCGCCTCATGTGTGGTTCAGTAAGCCTATCTTAAAAAGTACTTATGCAAGTTAGCTGGTTAGGAGGTTGTGTAAGCCAACTTGTCTTATGTTGAATTAGTGTCTTTCCCAGGCCAGGTGGATGACTTACTTTCGGTGCATCACCTCCCTTAGCTTAATTTTCTTTTCCAAGTAATCTCTCGACCCTTTTCCTTGGCCATTAATAGAGTTTAGCGTAGAAACCCAAAGAGCTGAAGTGAAGCACCTGAGGAACTAGCCTCATAAAAAAGTCTAGAGGTTCAACCTCACCATAGGACACCCACATCCTGAGGTTGTTCCCATGCTTATAGCTGGAAGTGAGAGACCCTGAAGAACTCTCTCACAAGGGTGCAAATCCAGTCTATAACAAGAACATTACACAAAGCTATGGGTCTAAAACCCACAATGACCTCCACTTCTGAAGCCTTAGGAATGAGGGCTATAAAAGTTCTATTAATTTCTTTTAACATGGTTTTGGCTGTCCTCACCTCTTCCACGACTTGAAGGAGATCATTTTTAATGATATCCCAAAAGGCTTGATAAAATTTTATAGGAAAACCATCTGGTTCAGGAGTTTTTCCTTTTTTCATACTAAAAGCAACATTCTTCAATTCTGCCTCAGTAACATGATCCGTGAGCCATCTATTATCTTGTTTTGAAATAACCTTGGGAATATTCTTTATGATCTCCTTTTGAGCTGATCCATCTAAATATTCAGTAGTAAATAACTGAGAAAATAAATTCATAGCATTCCTTCCAAGGAATATTCTTTATTTCCATCAGCTTTTTTCAAATAATTAATATGATTAAATGATCTTCTAACCGATAAAGATTTATGGAAGAAAGCAGTATTTTTATCACCTTCCTTAAAGCCACTGGATCCTTGATTTCTGCTGATCAAGAATCTCTTCCCGTTTTTCCCATTCCTGAAGATTAGCCTTTAAAAAGAAATCTTCCTTAGCTAAAACAGAATTAAGCCCAGAATGGCGAATTACAGCATTAAGCTCCTCCAGCTTTTAATAATCTGCACCTTCCTTTCTATAACGTCTCCAAATTCATTCCAATTCCATCTTCTCAATTTGGTTTTGATATACCTCAATCTTTTAGCAAAAGTATACATATGCGTACCAAATCTAGGCTTTCCTTCAATCCACCATTGTTGGGTAAAGTTTGTGATATGCTCATGTCGAAGCCATATTAATTGAAACCAGAAAGGGGAATGACAAGGAACAGAACTTCCAAATTCCAAACACACCGGCCAATGATCAAAACCAATATTATTAAGAATATTAACCTTTGGAATAAATTCCTTAGTCCACCAATCTTTTGACATCAAAAACCTATCTAGACGTTCAAGAATATAGTCCTTTTCGTGCCTTCTATTAGACCAAGGCATCATGTCATTAAAGGTTTGACATCCACCAGATGCAGATTTTGAATATATCTGTCCATATTATTTGAGCTTCCATCTAACAGTGTTATCCCTCCCATCTTTTCCTCAAGATTAAGAGTAGTGTTAAAATCTCCTCCTCCCACAATAGAAATTGCTGGAAAGGAATTTATCATAAAGGCAATATTCTACCATTGTAAAAGTTTTTTGTCAATAGAAGTAGGAGCATAAACAGAATCTGATTCGAATCTTCCCTAGAAACACTAAGCAGACAAAAAACACCTCTACATCCACAAGAGTTCATAATTACAATCTTCTTCGGATCCCAAAAACACGTCACCCCTCCTGAAGCTCCCTGAGAACTTCAAGAAATGACTTGTGCTTGAGACCAAATTCTATCAGCTAAAACGTTCATCAACTCATTTGAAGTCTTAGTCTCCTAGATAAACAACATCTGAGGGTTATTTATCTGAATCATTCTTCTAATTTCATTAATCTTAGAAGGGATACCTTTCAGCCCTCAAACATTCCATGTAATGACTTTCACTGAGAGGTTCTGTAAGCATATGGGACATATCCCTAACTTTTCCTGAGGAACTCAGCTGCTGACCTTTTTGTAGATGTGTTTGATTAGTTTTCCTGCCTACCTTAACATTCACATCCATTTTCAGTTATTTATTTTTTTATTGGGAGACTCCTAAGGGCACGTTTGTATTCTGCAAATCACTAGCATCACGCATTATCGTAAAAGCTTTTTCTTTTCCTTCTTCATTTTTATCAGTAGTAGTACTTGGCTCAAATTTCTCTTAAAACTAGTCTTTTTCTTTTATCTCTTTAAACCCTGATTATTATCAATCTTCTGATTTTTCCCCGGAATCAATACTAACTGATTACTGTCTCTTGTATCTGTCTTCATCTCCTGAGAAGCAATGACCTGCATTTGTGTCTCTGGAACCTGTGATTCATCATTATCCTAGATATTTGTTTCCTCATTTTCTGATTGAAGAGCAGCAAAACGATTACCAGAATGGTCTTTAGAGTTTGATATAACATTTTTCTTTGCACTTTTCTTTTTCTTCAGATTAATGAACTCCCCCTGATTTTTTTCTTCAGCTTTGTGATCTGGAACTTGTAGAGGGCAATCCTTGACCAAGTGTCCATATTCATGGCATATTCTGCATCTAAACGGAATATTCTCATAGTCTACCACTTGTTTCCATTTCTCTTCCTCCACAGCCAAAGTAATTTTACTTGGTAAGGGTTTGTCAAGATCCATCAAAACACATATACGGGCATAAATCATCTGTTCAAGATTCATGGTAATATCCATTTGTTATCATATATGTGCCCAAAGTGTTACCAGTTGCTGGAAAAACAACTTCATTCCAATACGCAGTTGGTAAACCAAACAACGAACCCAAACAAGAGGCACTGATGGGAGTTCTTCCGCTCTAAACCTCAGATGCCAAGGTTTCATAAATAACCCTGCTCGACCATAAAACCATGGTCCACCTTGAAAAATACCCTCTCGATCCTCTGCACTAGCAAAGAAAACAAGAAAATAACCATCAGGGTTACATAGAAATTGTAAACTCACATTTAGTATGCCAATTTTTCCATGTCCATTCCTTGAATGCCATTAATGGGGGTTGAAAACTCAAAATTCGAACTATCAAACCCCTGTTCTCTAACTCATCAATGTTGATTTGAATATCTGATTTGTTAAGTGCCACAACCGATAACCCTCTTGCTGATCTCATACATCCATTATCATTCTTTCATGAATCTACCTTTGGCATTCTAAGTTGTTGCTTTTGCATTTTGCTTCCAAAAGACCGACTACTTGCTTCTGCTTTCATAACATCTTTGAAAGACATTTTTGACAATTCCCCTTTCTCTACCATAATCGCCCAGCAAAAACTGTCACTTTTGTTTGCCCCGAAGGCCCCATGCAAGACCCAACAAAAGGAGGAAACAAGCACAAAAAGACAAGACTAAATTGCCAAGACAAAACAAGAACTTGAAAAATTGCAAAAAAAGGTAGTCAGAAGAAGTAATCGCGAGTCAGAGGACGTCCTTCGCCATTCTTTTTTCCCTTTGCTCTCTTCAGAATTTTCGATTATCAATTGAATTATACAATCTATGAAAACATTGCTTTGACTTGGTTTTTACATCTCTTCACATTTGATTATAAGGAACTTCGCCAAGTAAACTAGGTAAAACATTCTATTGAATTAGTAGATGATGCAAAAATAGTCAAGCACATGCCTTATAGAATGCATCCTAATTTTTCCAAGATGGTAAAAGAAGAGATAGACAAGCTTCTTGATGCAAGATTCATCTTTCCAGTGGATTACTAATAATGGGTCTCTCCCATTGTGGTAATAAAGAAAAAGAATGGGAAGTTGCATATCTGTGTTGACTACAGGAAGCTCCACTAAGCAACAAAGGAGGACCACTACCCTCTTGCCCTCTCAAACTTGATCTTGGATGATGTAGCTAGGAATGAATGCTAGAGCTTTGCAAATGGCTATAGCGGGTACAACCATGTCCGCATATGAGAAGGATCAACTAAAAACTATGTTCACTACTCCTTGGGGAACGTTTGCTTATGGAGTCGTGCCATTTTGGTCATGTAATGCACCTGCAACCTTCCAACACTTAATGAATAGGATGTTTTAACCCTACATTGAAAGCTTCATCAAGGTATTTTTAGATGTTTTTTGCATCTATGGGAGCAAGGTTGATCATCTGTACTAGATGAAGAAGGCTTTCCAAAGGTTGGATGAAACACAAGCCTCATTGAATCCTATAAAGTGTGTTTGGATGCTCTAAAGGTGTCTTGTTAGGGCATGTTGTATCTAGAGATGCTATCAGAACCAATCTAGAAAAAAATAAGCAATTGTCATTTCCCATGAATAGAAGTATGTTGAGATCATTCTAGGGCCATGTGGGATACTACAAAAGGTTCATTAAAAACTACTCAAAAATTGCACAACCATTAACTTGCTTCTTGAAGAAAACCATTCCCTATGAGCCAAGAGAGAAGACACATGAGGATTTTAAGCAACTTAAGCATGCCTTGGTAACTTCACCTATTTTGGGGAATCCAAATTGGAGCAAGACCTTCATCATGTATACCGATGCTTCAGATCCGCCACTGGGGAGCACTCTTAGCCAAAGAGATGAGAATGGAAATGATTGTCCAATCTACTTTGGGAGCAAGCAAATGTGGGGTGAAGGTAAATTAAATGGTAACTGAGAAGGAAGTTCTAGCTATCATTTTTGCTATGAATAAATATGAGTTATTTGCTATGGCAAAAGTTTGTAACTGTAACTGATCATCAGACTTTGAAATACCATGTAAATAACCCTAACCCATCAGAAAGGATAGCAAGATGAATATTTTTGCTGCTAGAATATGAATTTAACATTGTGGATAGGGTAGAAAAAAAGAATGTCAATGCAAATGCTCTTTTTCTAGCCTATGATAGTATGGATTCATTTTGTGATGATGATGAATTTTTAGATGCAACGTTATTATCAATTGATATGGTCCACAATGAGTGTGTGTGTGTGTCTATATATATATGGAATTATTTGAATTATTTTCAAATTTTCTTATGGTGCTACTACAAAGATTAAGAGGAAGATCACTCAAGAAAGCCATCCATATTCCATTGCATATGGAGTCCTATATCAAGGAGGAGCAGATGATTGGGACAAGGGAAAGAAGTTGATTGAAGAGTTCTATGATGGTACGCATGGAGGATCCTGGATGTTATCACTAGCCAACACTTTTCAAGGATTGTTTTAATTATCATAAGACATGATATCTACCAATTACATAGGAATCATAAGACATCGTCAACAAAATTGTGTCCTATTCTATCGCTTGGTCCATTTGGAAAGTGGGGAATAGACATTGTGGGTTCACTTCCACCTACACCACACATAAACAAGTAGATTGTGGTTGCCACAGATTGCTTGATTAAGTGGATTAAGGTCAAACCTTTGAAAACTTCTATGGATGAAATGTCAACATTCTTTTACGAGCATATTGTTACTAGGTTTAGATGCCCACTAGAAATCGTAACAGATCAAGGTAGCCTATTCATTAATAAAGTGGTATATGTTGGAATATTGTCATTGATGTCAAAGGCATTATAATTAATGTAACGGAAGTCAACGGAATTGCCAATGGAAGTGTCATTAATGCAACAGAATTATTATTAATGTCACAAGATTGCAAATAAGGATTGCAATTCAAAGGGCCCAAGAATAGACGTAAGTGATTTTTTGAATTCAAGGTGAAGAGCAATCAGCAATAATTAACAAGGCTGATCATCAATAAAATATATTTAATTTTCAGCAGCAATTCATGATGAAGGGACCCGCATTAAAGAAGTTTTCAGTGCTCAAAGAAGGTTGTTTAAGGCTTAAATCGCCCCTCTTAAGATATATATTAATGCCTATCATTGTTGGGCCGACCCACTTGATATATGGCTGCCTTGGGAAATCGCCCCACTTGGTGATTTAATTAAAATTAAATTAAATGCACACCTTCTGATGAAAGGGTGCCTCTGGATGGGACGCCTCCTTTGTGAAGAGCCTTTGGAGGCTATATAAGGTGGATAGAAGATTGGAAAAGAAAAAAAGAAATAATTCTTTTCATCATGAAAACATAAGTAGATTTTGGTGGACAAGAGGGAGAAGAGAGAAGATTGAATTTTGCCATCATTTGTTGATGAAGCAACAATAAAAGCTGGAAGATTGTTTCAGTGGAGGTCAGTGCCTCAGATCAAAGAGATTGGTGTCTCTAGCTAAGTTGCTGCTTAAGAGTGGGGATTGGTGTCTCCAAGTAGGTTGGTGCCTACTAAATTTTTGTAAAAGACTTATTATTTTATGACTGGATTTGGACGGTAAATCCAAGCAACTCTTCATTGTGGTTTTTCTTGAGAGAGGGTTTTCCACGTAAATCCTGTGTTGGTTAATTATTAGATCTTGTGTGAATGTTTTCATTGTGAACATTAATTTCTAAAAGTAAAATTTGTATTTCACACTGATTCACCCCCCTCCCCGCTCTCAATGTGTTGTGCACTCAACAGTATAATCATTGGTGGATAGATTTTCCATCAAGCATAGGAAGGCAACAACCTATATGCCAAGTACGAATGGACAAGTGGAGCGAATAAGCCATGTCCTGTTTCTTGTAAAATATGCAGCTTTATAGGTACATGCATGGAACAACCAGATTCATGTAGCATTGTGTGCATATAGGGGTGCGTCATAATCAACAACAGGGAATTCTCCTTTACATCTTGCTTATGGTATTGATTTTATCCTTCCTATTGAGTTTGATGTTTTGACCTTCAGATTTATGGTCAATCAAAGGATGGATGAAGGCGAGTCTATAAGTAATAGGTTGGCACATTTTCATCTCTTGGAGAAAATGCAAAAAATGGCAAGGCGGGAACTATTGTCAAGAAAACGATGAAGCATAAGGAGAACTTTGCTCATAAGATCAAATGGTTCCTATTTTAGGAAAATGACTTGGTCCTAGTGTATCATTATTGGCATCACAAGAGGAAGCATGGTAAGCTCCTCCTTAAATGGATGGGATCTTTTAGGATAGCAATAGTGCATGATAATGGAACATATAGAATTGAGGAATTGGATGGGACTCCAATTCAAAAAAGGATCAACCATGACAAGGTGAAGATATTTCAGGCACCACCAATCTACTCCAAGGATGAAGTACAAGCTAAGGAGGGGAAGATTGCAACATCGAAAAAAATCCTCCAAAATTTCATCTTCATTAGTACACATTAAAAATTTGATGTAAAGTATAATTAGTAGTAACATCCACTACAAGTTATCAGCACCCGCCAAGGAATAATGACGCACATCATAGAATGTCATAAAGTAATTGGTAGATATTCATGGAAACGGTCAAAGTAATGAAAATAATGATCAATAGTAAAAAGTAAACATTTGTTGGTTGTGCTAAATGTCGAATGGTCACTATCATGGTAAGTAGGTCAGAAGAGTCAAGGTGGTCATAATAATTAATATTAAACGATGTTCGTAATATTTCATAATTCCAATGATGTCATAAATTTTTTGGATTATTTTGTTTATTATTAGGATAATGCCTAGGATAGGTTCATTAGGTGGAAATCCTATGATGAATTCTTATGGTTAGTTGTGCCATGTCAAGGATAATCCTATTCTATGCAATAATCTTAGGTGTAACTATGAAATATGGGAGATAAGTCTTGATTAGTCAAGTACATTCCATGGGATTATCGTATCTTATCTTGCGAGTAAGGTGGGGTAGGCCTTAAGGGTCTATAAAAAGGATGCCTATACCACTTTTGACATGTATGGAGATACACACATAGAGAGAGTTTTCGAGGCAAATATATTGTCAAAGAAGCTATTGCATTGTCTGATCATGAAGTTTCTCCCAAAAAGGTTGTTGGTAAGAGCTAGTGAGTGGGGAGGTGGTAACACTCACTGGTTATCCAGGTCCACCTTTTGGACGAGATTGTAACGTATATATATTTATTAACACAATTATTGAATGTACTCTATTTTTGTTGTAAAGTCTTGTAATATTTTCCTTGTTACATGTACATTGTGTATGTTAAATTGTTGTCATGTTCATACCACCACATCCAAAGCTATGCATTGTTAATACAATCATAGCACGAGGAGTTCCCAATGAAATATTATTTGGGTGTCGGATAAGGTTGATAGGGTCTCATTTTCACAACGTTGCTGCCATCTTACCCCATGGTCCTTGTCTCGCCACCACTTCAATCAAGGGGAAATAAAAATGAACCGTCTCACTTAATTCTACAGGTACTTTTTCTTATAATTAAAGATACATTTTATGGTGCTCCACTATCAATCCCTCAAATATGGACCTACACTCTGTAATTGCATTTTGAAAAGGCAATTTTCCAGAATTAATTTACCAAGTTCCTGAAAGGTTGGCATGTATGTTGGCATCAGCACTTGGAATCTTATTATGGCATACAAGAGAATGTAATAACGTAGGCAAATGAAAATGCCTTGAGTTTTTGTCTGAGAGTCATTATAGTAAGTTGAGCATATTGTTGTTGCCAATTGTCATTGCCTTTCCTCCCATATTGCTCCCATAGATTGTTTCCCAACAAAGTTGTTGGAATCATTCCTTATGTTTGTAAGTCTATAGATTATAGTTTTAATTACATTTAGTTATCTGTGTTGAGTTAGTAACTATAAAGCATGCGATCAATAGAGTTATGTTTATACGAGATGTAACGTACTCATGACCCCAATTTTTGTTGTTGAAGTTAATATTAGCTATAGCAAGGTTACATAACGACCATTGTGGTCAACCAATGTCCCTACCATTCCCTTCCCTATATGTACATGTTGGGTTGATACATTCTTAGTTTTCCATTTAAAATTTTACTATCACTTGTGAGTCAAGCACGACCATATCAAAGACCATGTACCTTACAAAATATATCAATGATGTTCATATTTCCATTATATTGTATTGTTAATTTTTGTAAATGACAACTACAAATAAAAAATTTAGATATTTTCTTGCGTATATGTGGTGAATTATTTGTTTCCTTTTTTAAGTTCTTTGTTGTAAGAAAAAATAGCTACAAAAGTTCATTTTGCTATAGAGAATTATCCAAGATGTACATAGCATTCCAATGATACATATTTCTTATGTGTACAAAGTGTGTATCTTGGATAAATGCATTCCCTTTTTGTGTATTTCCAAATAAACGAATTATGCATATGAAAATTATATTTCCTCTATGTTTTTTATATTTTTCCAAGTTGCAACTTGGACCATGAAGAACCAACGTTACCGATGCTGGTGCGGGGTCCGGTGCATAGCCCCAACGCCCAGGGTTCGCCGATGGGTGCTCGGGTGTGTTGGGGGTTCTTCTGGGAAGAACCCCCAACGCACCCGAGCACCCATCGGCGAACCCTGGGCGTTGGGGCTATGCACCCATAGTCATCAGCGCACAAAATCTGGGAAAAACATTTTTTTCAATTTTTTTTTCTTTTTCACCAAACCCAATGCATTGAAATAATAAAAAACACCTTAACACTAAAAGACAAAAACAAAAGCATATGTCAACACAAATGAGAAGAATAAAGTGACAAAAGGAAAAACACTTGCTCTTTTTTTTCTAAATGTCTCATTGCATACTTCAACTCCATTGCTGTTGCAGGTTTAAATCTTCATCAAGCATCATTCTAGTCATTTGCCTACGGTGATTGAGGAACCATTTGTTATCAAGGTAAGTTTCTTAGTTTTATATTGTTTTATTTTATTTATTGTCATTTTTTAAATTTTTACTAGTTTCTAGCTGCTGCCCTAGGGTTTGTTTTGATTTTTTTTAAATTTTGTTTTTGTTTTTTTACTTGTAGTTATATATACTATTAGTCTATTACTACAATCAACAATGTCTCGTAGCTCTTCCTCCAACGGCCAAAAGCAACACAAAATGGACTTGACACACTCACCATTGTGGAAATATACAACACTAGTAGACCAAGTTTCAGGTGGTGGGGCCTATATTTGGAAATGCAATATTTGTGATTCTCAGTTCACAAGCTCATATTTTAGGGTGAAAGCACACTTATGTCACATTCCTGAACGCAGAATCAAATTTTGCACGGGGAAGACTAACTCTCCATTGCCACATTCAAAAATCCTTGAATTCATTAAGGAACAAGAAGATGCAGATGCCGCACGTGCCATGAGACTCAGTCACCCTCTCGCAAAGAAAGGCAAGGGATCAGGGAAGCCACCTATTTCCCCAAGTTCTACTAGCGGTTCTCCAGTTGTGCCTGTTGGAAGACATCCATTCTTGGGAGCAGCCCCTATGCAACAAGAGGCTTCTCTTCTGACCATTGGATAGGTCTTTTCAAAATGAGAGCAGGGAGATTGCAGATCAAAAAATTACACGATGCATATATGCAAATGGATTCTTTCAATGTGGTTCGATCACCATATTGGCAAGAAATGGTGAGAGCAATCAATGAGGCCCCAAAAGATTACAAAGGCCCAGGGTTTGAAAAAGTCCGCACCACTTTATTGGCAAAAGAGAGAAAAACTGTTGAAGATTCTTTGAAGCCAATCAGATATTCATGGGCTGAAACAGGGGCCTCCATCGTTTCTGATGGATGGAAAGATGCAAGAAATAGGCCTTTGATCAATGTGCTTGCAATATGCCCTAAAGGGGCAATGTTAAGCCATTGATTGTGAGGGGTTTGTGAAGGATGCGGAGTTCATTGCCAACATCCTCATCGAATCCATTGAGGCAGTTGGACTTGAAAATGTTATCCAAGTTATAACAAACAATGCCAAAAATTGCACGGTTCCGGGGATGTTGGTGGAGGCGAGATATGGACACATTTTTTGGACACCTTGTGCTGTCCACTCAATCAACCTCATATTGCAAAAGATGGGGAAGCAAATTGACTGGATCAAACAAGTGTATGCTTAAGCTGAGCAAATTCAAGTATTTGTCACCAACCATCAACACTCTCAAGCCATTTTCAGATCCTTCTCGACATTGGACTTGTTGAAGGTATTTTTATTTTAGTATCTTTATTTTTGTTTTAAAATTACAATTTTTTTATTTTTTAAACTAGTACTTCATACTTTTATAGCTATATTTATTATTTTTAATAATTTATTTTTGTAATAGGTTGCTCCAGCTAGATTTGCTTCTCACACAATCGTCTTGAGATGACTTGTACTAGTGCGACAAGCACTTAGCAATATGGTCATCAGCGAACTTGTGGGGTGTATGGAGGGAGGCGAGCAAAGAGCGGGCCCAAAGAGTGAAAAACTTGATCCTAGATGATGATTGGTGGGCCAATGTATATTATTTATTGAGTTACATTGAGCCCATCATGAGTATGATCCATTTTGCTGACATGGATCAGCCATGTTTGGGAGAAATATATGAGGGCATAGACTCAATGATTGAGAAAATAAAATCCATCATTAATGAAAAAGAGCAAGACCCTAAGGAGAAATTTTTCAAACAAGTGCATTCTATCTTTGTTGAGCAGTGGAACAAAATGACCACCCCGCTACATCTCCTTGCCTTTGCATTGACTCCTCGTTTCTATAGCACGGAGATCCTTTCTTTGCCAAGGAGGGTGCCACCATATAGGGATGTCGAAGTGGCTGAAGGGTACAAATTGGCAATGTCTAGCATATTCCCTGATCTTGAAATAGAAGACTTGGTTACAAGCGATTTTGGGCCTTTCATTACCTCCCGAGGTCATAGTCTTGGTGCTCTTCGAGACAAATACAAGAAGGATGGTCCTATGTGGTGGTACCTTCATGGCCAAGTATCACCGAACCTCCAACCTCTTGCAATCAAGATCTTGTCACAGGTAAGTTTTCTATTTTTTAAGTTTTTAACTTTATTATTTAAGTTTTTAAGTTTTTCTTTTTCTTTTAAAAATTTTAAATTTATGTTTAAATTTGATTATAGGCTGCAAGTTCATCTTCTTGTGAGCAGAATTGGAGCGCATATAACTTCATTCACTCACAAAAGCGCAACAAGCTCGCAGCTAAAAAGGCCGAGGAGTTGGTCTACATACACTCTAATTTGCATCTTCTATCTCACAAGAACCCAGAGTACAAGGAGGGGATGTCAAAGCATTGGGATGTAGATCCAGAGGTTGTTGACTTGGATGCTTGCATATCCCGCTTCTCATTAGATGACACATGCAGTCCTTCGGGTTTGGGGACACAAAACGTAGCTAGCGGGAGTGACAGTGCAGATAGTCCATGTGGTTCTACTTCTAATGAACCACAACATCATGATGATGTTGATGCTTTCGATGAAAAGCAATATCAATATGACTATGAAAATTGACTTTTATAGTTTGAAATTTGAACTTTGATGTATCTTGTAATTAATTACAGCCACATGATAATTTTTGATATTTGAATCTTGATATTTGATAATAGATACTCATATTTTAATATATATGATTTTCATTTATCATTTTATCATTTTTGTTTAATTATTATTCATTAATGGCTGTACTTATAGTTATAGTTATCATTTATGATTTTAAAATTATCAACTTATCATGATTCATTTATGATTTGACTCATTTATCTCTATCTATTTAGTGGTTAATGACAATGACACTAATTTCCTATGTATCATGCTAGAATTTCTATATTTTTTATTTTTTTATATATTTTTTGTATGGACGAACCCAATAACAAACCCAGGGGAAAAAAAATCGCCATACCAGCGAACCGGGTTCTTCGAACCCGCACTAGAACCAAAAACGAACCGGTAACCTTGTGAAGAACCAATCCCACAATGATTCTCTTCATTTAAATGGTATTTTGTTACCCCATGAAGTAATATCCTTAACAACATCTAATAATTCTAGTTAATCTATATGCTCTCATCACTATCACGCCAAACATTTTGAAAACATTCACATAATTGATGAAAAACAAACACAATATACATAGACAAGTAATGTTGAGAGAAAGACATGTTCTAGATAAGAAACCTCTTGATATGAAAAGATCTTATAAACATATCCAAACTAGGTTTGTAAATGTAAAAGATTACATAAAATTAACCTTCTCTTAGCAAAAAGTTAGTTTAGTCTTATTGGTAAAATTTGTCTCAAATTTTAAGGTACTATTTTGGGGAAATGTCTGTGTCATGTTACTTATTCTTTGTCAAAAACCTCTTCATTTGTATTCTATTGGAGAAATCAGAATTTTTATGTGTATTTCAAGTCTTGATGTTCTACATTCCCCAATTTGGCCCCAAGTTAAGGTCTTCCTTCGTAATTTGTCAAAGCAAACGAGGTTTCCTTACCTGTCTTACATGGCTTGAAATTTCACTTTTCCCAACTATCTCTTAAATGAAGTTCCCTTAGTTCCATTTGTCGGAAGATTTGGAATTTTGTTATAGGGGTTACATGTCTCCAAGTCTCAATTTCCCCAAAATTGACTTAGTTGTGTCTTTTCTAGTATTACTTATCAGGTTTTTTGGATTTTTAATACAAATTCACTCATTTGTAAATATTTCCTCAATGTTTCGAATTCCCAACTCATTTCCTCATAAAGCTCATTTCAACGCCTTTTATCTTAGTACTTGGACTTTCGCTACAAGTCCTCTCTCGAGCTAACTTGTAACAAAGTCTTGAATCCTTTTATCTACACTCAAGGAACCATTGTCACATACAAACTATTAGTGATTTCGAACATTTGAGATGCATGAGCTCAAATGTATAAATGTCCCCATATCCTAGATTAAACGCAAGGAAGCTTTCCATTCACTGTAAAAAAAATCATCTTTGAGGTTTCATTCCTCATTGGCTCTAACATATCAAATGTAATGAACCACAATTTTTCTGCCTTTTGTCACTTTGCATGCCTCTCCGGCTTTGCACATGCCATTAAATGCCAATTTTTTCCTTTGATTCACTCATGAGTGCCTAAAAACACCTTCATGCCCCTCTCATTTTCATTTCGCTCATTCATCCTCTACTCTACAACTTCCTAGGGTTTTCACCACTTCCTTCCAGCACCACTATTTGTTGCGTGCACTTTGAGCGAGCTTGTGGAGATTTCTAAAACACTCAAGGAGTCCAACCCATGTTTTCTTTTGGTGTTTCTCCACCTTCGTGGTTTGTGTTTGAAAATCTTGTCACCATTTTCACACTTAACCTTTTCATTGTTTTTATCCACAAAATTCATATGAGCTCAACGGTCACCAGTTCTCCAATTTGATTGCATTGAGGGAGCTCCATTGCAAAAGTTCCTTCCACTTGCTCTTTCCTTGTCTCCTCATCATAGGAACTGCAAAAAGGTTTCACTCTTTTGTTTTCCCCACTTCTCTTCTCTGCATGTATTGTAAAAGGGTTAGACATTGATGGTTTCCCTGCTCAAGGAGCTTGATACTTCTGATTTTCTGCTTTGCTACAATTTCTTGCAAGAAGATCGGTTTTTAGAGATCTCAACCTCTGTGTTTCACTTCTCCCAAGTCCACTTTGAAAAACAAGTATAAAGAGGTTTAGACACCATCCAACATTACATCTAACATTGACGACATTTCCAACACAGAGATGGGGCATGTTGAGTTAGATGATCTTTAACCTCTTTTGTAGCAAAAGTCTAGAAGTATTCTCGCCACCCAGCTTTATAATAGAGGACTTGTACACATTGTTGGATTTCTTGTATCTCGATTCAAAACCCTGATCTTGTTATCGTGTGCACAATAACTACAAACTGGAAATTGGGGAGGTTCAAACTTCCAATGGTGAAATGGTGGTAAGATTGAGCTCTAAATACATTGATGAATTCCTCGATATCCCAACATGTGAAGAGGTTTCATAAATGTTGCCTAAAGAATGCACAAGATTTTGGGAGCATAATCCTAAGAATCGCCTAAATGCTATCAACAAGGCATGGTTTGTTGGAAATGTGTTGTATATTTTTTATGATTTACACTCGTGACAGCCCATGGTTTTGGTACACATGGTATTGTAATACCGCTTTGACGGTTTCCTAGTGATGTGCCTACAAATATTCGCACATGCATTGGGGTAAAGCATAACTTTGAAGTACGTTATTGTAATGTAAAACAGTTGAGTTAATACCATAGTGCTGGGTTTTTTCTTGTAGGGGTTTTCCCTAGTGAAATCATGTGTACTACGTAATCTTGTGTGTATGTCATTTTTCCTATTCTGTTTTAGCTTAAAGACTATATTAGTATTGCTTCTCTTGTATTAGTTTATCATCTATTTCTCTTCGTGGTTAAAATCCAGAAGACAAGGAATCCATAAACTACCCAAGGTTCTTCTTAGAAGCGATTTTCATGAAGAAATTGGTGATATGATCAAACTGCTTAATCGAGCAATTGAAAGTCCTAAAGCAAAGCAATTTCATCCTTGGACATATCAAATCATGTTCATCATTTGCAAAGGGAAGCAAAATGTTGATTGGGCCACCATCATCAGCAATGCAATTCATAAAAAGTTGTGCGAGATGAACACCACTACCCAATTCTACATGACTTCCTACTTGGAATATGTTGTGGCAAGAAAAGTGATTTCTTTGGGCTGGCAAGAGTAGGTACTTTGAGAACAACAAATCGTGTTTACAAACCCTATCCTTTGTTGGAAGGAAGGAAAAAAGAACTCCAAATGCGTTAATGACATCTTTGTATTCTATATTGTTAAGCTTTTGGAAGATGACTTTTAGCAAGATAATTTCTTAAGGCGGAGCTGAGGTGATCAGAAATTGGACAAATTGGTTTATCCAATTCCCTACTTTCTCATATATCAAGTATGTGGGTTCAACAATTGCCCTTTCCGGCTTTCTAAATATGTTAGTAATAAGCTCTTGAGATAGAATACTGCAAACAATTGGCTGATGTTCAGCAGTGTTTGTCTTCCAAGCACAAGACTGGAGTTCATTTCCTCAGCACAATCAGACACTATAGTGCAGGAATTATGCTGCTGCCAAGAAGTTGGATCAGAAAATTTCAAAGTACCATTTGAGCCTCTATGAAAAGAGGTGGTCATTCAACAGCCAAGGAATTATTGAAAACATCTTGGGAACCATGCATACGCATGTCCCGTATTTGGAGGATTATTGGGCACACTGTGATGATGATGTGGAGGATTATAAGCATGTCCCGTATTTGGAGGATTATAGCAGAATGACCTTGGAATAACTTAAAACATTTAACTTGGAAAAGGTCTCATGTAAAGTCATAGATGTGGAAGCAACATGCAATCCACATTGTATATTCAGAAGAAGATTTTCCTCGAACCGTTCCCAGAAATCAACTGGTCTAAGCCTAAGGAATCTTCCATAATAGATAGAATTAAATTGGTTGTTGACCATACATTGTCATGGCTTAGTGAAAGAGTTGTTGAATGTACAAGGAATAATACTACTCAAGGGGACACTCACACAGGTCAAGGTTCTTCATCAAGATCCTCTTGAGGTAGATAAAGAAATGTTGCTACTAGTCAGGTGTCTTCTACAAAAATGAATGTGTTTGTTGGAATTGGTGGAATTGGGAGCAATGGAGGGGATGAAGGTTCAAACCACCCCAAATAGATTGATACTTCCTACAACAGTGACAAGAAAACGAGGATAAAAAAGATTACAATCAAGTCATCCAAAGGAGCTCAAAAGCCTCCCTCATCTCCTCACCCAATAGGTCCAATCTCTTTTTCTTCTCAAAGATTAGATACCTCAGTTCTCATTGACAATACAACCAGGCAATATTTATCTTCTGACCAAAGCCAAAGTTGTTTGTCAAGAGCCACTCAATCTCCTTTATCTTCTAGTCAGTCCCAGAGAACTCCATTGCCTATTCCAAATGTAGTCCATCAAATCCAAAATGGTCAAAGTTCTACTATGCCCTGTAACTTGCCACCCCAACAAACACAAGCACAAGCACCCCCTTCTCCTACCAAGTAAGTAGAGGCTTCTACAGATGCTGAGATACAAATAACAAGTCTTGTGATTGATACTACCATATGGGTTGAAGAAATGGTTAACAAGAGGAAGAGGAGAGTAAAGGCTATTGCACTAGATTTCGACGTTGTGTTATGCTTGATTAATGTAAGTTGGCTAAAAAGGCTAAATTAAATCTTTGGTAACAACAGACAAACAAAAAATCATGCATGCCCAAGTAGCTACTCTCATGGTTGATAAGAATAATGAGGACATATCAGTCGGTGAGTACCAAGTCCAGGATATTCCCATTGGAAAGCCTAAACGATAAGGAGAAATTCATCAAAAAATAAAAAACATTCTGCTATCAACAAGATTGAGAAAGATGGTTAGTCAAAAGTTGAGTTGAAGGAGCAAGTTTGTCAATTTGGACTTCATGTTCATCATCTTATCAGTCCCATGGGTAATTCAAAGGCTATTTGTTTATCCCTCCTTGCCCGATTTCAGTTTGGATAAAGATGGTCCCTCATAGGTTGGGGAAATCGGTAGCTACGGTAGAACAACCAAGGCATGGATTGAAAACTTACTTGTTTGTGGATTGAAGGCAATAGATGAAGCTATGAAGATTCTCAATAAAGTTAAAAATGAACAAGATAAGGTCAGCGAAGAAGAAAAGAAGTATGAAGAAGAAATCACATAATGGAGAAATTTGATTCCCAGTTTAAAGGAAATGTATGAATCAAAATGTTGAATTGTTGGTCCCAGGTGTCTTCCAAGATACTAATGATTATACCTCATAAGAGTGGTTTGAGTCCGCCAAAATCACAGTTGAGGTATTGCAATTCAGAATTAAAGTATTTTGAGATATACAAAGTGAGGGTGCTAATGTGATATTGGAAATAAAGGAGTTCACTGAGAAAATCCCTTGTAACATCATTGATTATCAGGAACAACCAAGGTCTTTAAAAGAAATAAAGGACCAATTCATCACGTTGATTGAGGAAGATTTGACTAAATCTGCAGGTTTCAATGTTGAAACCATGGAGAAATTGATCAAAGTTTGTAATTTGATTGTTGAAATAGAGAAGGCATAGTTAAAGAAGGGAAATCTACCCAATAAAAACTTGGAGTCGTCGTACTCATGGGATACTAGAGTTAGATACACCAATACTCCATATGAAGATAAAGTGAAGGATGCAGCATCTAGATACAAAGCTTTCTAATTGAAGATAGATGCAGATAAGATAAAGCCAATTGACTTGACTTTGAATGATGGGTCCCATCCCTCCAAGGATGGCTCGTCGCTTAAGAATGCCATTCCAAAAAGTGGGGTCAACATATTGGCATTATTTTTTTTCCATCTATTTGTAATGTATTTTTAAAAATTACGTGAAGGTTGGTTAAAATAGCTATGTAACTACCTTTTGGAAATAGAAAGTTTATAAATAGAATTTTGTTATAATGTAGGCAGACTTTAGGCTCCTAATAAAATTCTGGGTTGATACAGCTGTGTAATTGAAACTTTGAGTTATATTGAAATAAATACAAAGAGAAACAAATAATTTTGTGTCTGATTATTCCGGTCTCGTGCTATTATTCTCATTAGCTAATAATTACTAGATTTCTTTCTTGCATAGTTTCTCAAACCTTTGTGTAATAGTTAACTGTCACAATTTCTATATGTTTCTTTCCCTTGAATACCTTCTAAACTCACATGCAAAATCATTTTCTTTGTTCTTTTCATTTACAAGCAAAAACCCCAAAATAATTTTGAATTGTATATTTGTAAAACTTCTTGATATTCCTTTTTGGTTTTCAATAAAGGAAACCTCCCCTTAGAATAGAGAAGGGACTCAGTCTCACATACTGTTGTAAATACTTTTTTGTCCTGTGACAAAATTATTTACTAATATGTCCTATACAGACTACTAATTTCAAAATCAGAAATCAATTAAATAAAATGAAACGGGAACCTTACCAATTTGCTGACAAGTTCTTTGAATGTGGTATCCTCTATAGCAGATTCGGAATCAAATGCTAAGGTAGATTGGCAATTCTTTTTCAACAAGCCAAGCGTGCGGTTAAGAAGGTTTCCTGTAATATATAAGTGTGCATACCTTAGAGTTAATCAGTTCTCTATTTTGATCCTCTTGCAGAACTAATCTAATAAAGAACATAGAAAAACAAAAAAAAACTCTAAACTTGTACAGTACTAAAATGTTAGCATAAGCGAAGACCCTCTGTGACAGTTAATGTAGTATGTAATTCTACCTTCTTTTATTAGAAGCCCAGTAGGAACATAATGTATTCAATAGATAATTAATTATTTTGAATTTACAAACAAGACTTACCAATTGTGTTAGCAAGATGGGCATTCACAATATTGATAAACCGCTCCTCTGAATAGTCCCCATCACCACCAAATTCAACCTCTCTTAGAAAGAAATACCTAACAGCATCCGATCCAAACCTCTCCAGAAGATCTCTTGGCTCAAGAACATTACCCATGGATTTTCCCATCTTCAAACCATCCTGCAAAAAAATAAAAAAGTGGAGAAATTATATTTACTTTTGCTAATGCCAAAAAGGGGTTAATAGGGGTCATGAGAACCGAAAACCCATGGAAGAATAACATTCTTTGACGGAAAAAGCATATGAATAAAACTTTTAAGCTTGAATATTTTCTATTAAATTGAGCCTTGTGCTTTACTTCACAAATAATATAAACAGAATCATCTGAAGTAAATTTGCAAATACCAAAATGAACACTACATTTAGTGAGACATGAAACAAAAAGAATATCATAGATTCTGTTATGCGCCTATAGTCAACACCTGAAACATAAGCATAAGGAAGAGAGAGTTTCGTGTTAAAGGGAATGCATGTCTGCTCAAGCCCTATGATGTTTGATGATTTAAGTCTATCTCAGCAGCATAATGGATGATTTCCACACTTTTCAAGAAAACTATATGGTTAGTGAAATATCCTACGGAGACCCTCTAATCCATAAGGATCCAGAAAACAATCCATTCATCTGGCAACAAACAGAAGATCCGATTTCAAACATCAACAAAGCTTCAAGGGAGGAGTTCTAGTATTAGTGGCAAAACTGCCACTTCATGTGGGCAGCAGTCATGTAACCACGTAGCCGTTCGTTCTTGAAGGCAGCAGTTTTGAAACCAGCGGTCTGCATTAACTGGGGTTCGGCCCACGGCAACAAAACAATGAAGTTAGAAACAGAAACGGTGTCTCTTCGACTACTCAGATTATTTGGGATCGTTTTAGTGCATGAAAGGCCATCTCCAAGGACTACAAAAAGGATGACATGAACAGAGAAAACAATCAATGAACATAGCAAGTGTTCAGTTGTTTGTAGGAAGGATTGAAGAGAGAAAACAGTGAGGAAAGCTTTGCGAGCACAATAATTCTATGTTGTACTTATTCTATATCTCATTGCAATCCGTCTTTTTCCAATAGAAGATAGAAAGTAGAGCTATTGCCTCTTCCAACTACTTTTTTCCTACATCTTGTGGGGTTTCCCAAGCCAAAAATCTGTGTCATGTGCCCCTATTGATCTAAGTTCTTGTGGACGCAGTGGATTGCACCCTTGACAGGACGCTGAGCTCCTGTCTTCCACGCATCACAATGGAAACTCCTCTCTTGCCTGTGGGTATGGCAAAACTGAGGGGAGAGTCTCTAGATAAGGGCTAGCTCCCTTTGATGCATATGAGTTATTCCAGTAAGTTGCTTATACATATATATATAAGGGGGGGAGTAGGGGGGGCGGCGGGTCGGGGGGGACAGGGGGGGCCGCGGACGACGGGGGGGTGAAAAGAGAGAAGGATTACTGAAAAACAGAGCCTAACCTAAGAGGGTGATGCACCAAACAAGTTTGATCTACTCACACTCACACTCTGGACCATAAGAACACATACATACACTTTAACTGGTAAAAGGACCAGACTGCAGGGAGCTTGTCAGGGAGGTTTTAATGGAAACACACATAAAAGGAACTTACCATAGGCGTTGTAGGGAAAGCACACTGTCTAGTAACCTCCTTCTGCCTATGCGCTCTAGATACATCTCTTCTTGTCACCTACAAGAATGGCGCTTTGTCTATACCAGGTGTATTGGTATCAAACTTATGAAAGCATTAGGAAGCAATGACTGAACACAAGACTAACAATCAGAAACACTCAGAGATATATCCAACAAGAATAAAAGTAAAAAATGTGTATTCTATTGATTCCAGGTGAAAATTGGCAGGGCTTCGCCTTACAATATGAGAGATCTTTCTCAAATGAGAAGTTACAACATATATAGAGAAGAGGAAAACAAGAGCGCCCCTTTTGGAAAAGACTTTTGGCGCCCTTTGACAAGTGGCCCACGTGTGCTAAGAGCGTTGGGAAGAGGAAGCCGCTGAAAGAGAATGCTATGTCAGCTCCAATTTTGACTTCAGGCGTTTAAAGAACATAGCCCGCGCCGTTTGTCTACAAACAAGACTGCTCCTTAAAGGCATTTACGTGGTTTGTCTGCTCATCAATGCAAAATGGAGAAAAACGGGTTGCGTCGTTCACTGTTCACGCCCCTTGATGACCACTTGGAAGGCACTGTGTCAACCGCTAGAGTAACTCCTTGAGTCGACACCTTCCTTTGCCACTTGGACTGTTTTGTCTGTTTCTGCACTTGGCTCTTTTGTCTCTTCTTGGATTTGTCTTTTCTGTCTCCTTCGGCCCTCGAGGGCTATCTTCTGCTACTTCTTTGGCTCTTTGGGCTCTTTCATCAGCAGGTCGCTAAGTTCATTCTTAACTTTTGTCTTTTCCCAGCATCGTCTTTTCCTGGTTTTGTCTCTTTCTCTCTTGGCTCTTTGGGCTCCCTTTTGGTTGGCGCTCAAGTGTTTAAAAATCAATGGCTATTTCATTGCTGTAAAATTGACGTTCGCGGGCCCGTCAACATTTGAAAGCCAACGGCTAGTTCATGGTGCCCAACTTTGACGTCCGCAGGCACGTCACCCCTTGGTCAATTCCTTCGGCTTTATTTCCTTCAGATTTTTTGTCTTTGGAACCTCCCGAAGGGAAGGTGTCCCTTCGGGCCTTGAGAAAGGTCCTTTCGGCAGCCAAGAGTCCCCCGCAAGGGCACCTGCCCTTCGGGGTCCTTCGGCGGCCTTGCTCTTTAAATCCTTCGGACAAAATGTCCGAAGGAATTCGCTCGAAAGAAAAGGCTCGAGGGAATAAGCGAGAAAGAATAAAGGAAAGAATTCGTCCTGTCTCTTTTTTGCGGAAAATCTCCCTGAAAGACTTTTTTTTGCCTTATTAATTTCTTCGGACAAAATGTCCGAAGGAATTCCTTCGGGCATTTTGGCCGAAGAAATTCTCCATCTCTTGCCTTATACAAATCCGAAGGAATTCCAACTTTTCTGCCTTGTTCACTTTTTCGAATAAAAACTTACCCTTTCGGATTTCTCTTTGATCCTTTCGCAAATGTTCCCTGCCCTCTGCAAGGGCACTTGTCCTTCGGGCCTTGGGAGGCTCCCTTGAACCTTCCGATTGAACCAACCGATTGAACTGACAATTGGTTCAATGGTTCAAAGTTCAAAATTCAAAACTCTTGAAAAGATCGTGTCGTTGAACCCCAACGTTGAACCACTTTTTTCAACCTTAAGGATAAGTGTCTTGAATCATTTTAGCTCTCTTTCCTTGTGAATTTCTTCAGACAAAATGCCCGAAGAAGCTTTGTAAAAAATTTGCATCCTTTGAACGGGTTCATCTTCTGCCGAAAGACTTGTGCAACCAAAATTGAACTGGCTCAGAACAACAAGGGAAGAAGGAGACCGATTTTGGCCTGCCGGACCAAAAAATGGTCAACAAATTGGCGATTCCTAGGGGAAGCATGCCTGCTATGCTTAGAAACCAGTAGCCTTAAAGTCCATTGGGCACGGAGTCAGAACGCAACTTGAAAAAGTTAGCAATAGCCCCGAGATATCCAAGAATCAATCACGAAGGTTTTACCCCCAAAAGGAAACGAAAACACACACAAGACTAAGAAAACTACTAACATGTGCAAAAGCACTTAGGGAAAACAGGAAAAAACAAGGAAAATATATACATGGTGGCAGAAGGGCTCAGTGAAAATGCTTAAGATGTATCCCATTTACTGGGATATACAATTCTTCACCATCCACCCTGGAGAGTTGGAATGCATTGTGTTGTTTGCACTGAGTGATGACGTATGGAACACTCCATAGGGCGTCAAACTTCGCGTGCTTCCCAGACTTATAGCTCGGTCCACATCCCATTTCAAGACGATGTCTCCTTCAGAGAAACTTTTCAATGAAGATTTCTTGTTGAAGTGTTTCTTCGTCTGTTGTTGGCGGCTAGTCATAAAAGCCATAGCCTGGTCCCTTGTCTCTTGGAGCTCTATCAGCTCGCATAGCCTAACCTCCATGTTGTTGCCTTCTTCCAACTACAGCTAGTAAGCAAGGTCTAAGGCTGGCAACTCAAGTGAAATAGGAAGCCTAGCTTCCCTTCCATACACGAGCGTGTATGATGAATTACCAATTGCCCTCTTTGGAGTGACCCTATCTACCCACAGGGCTGTTTTCAACTTGGCATGCCAAGTCTTCTGATTCTCCTCCATTGTCCTCTTGATAATCCTGATTAGATTCTTATTGGTGGACTCAGCCAGCCCGTTCCCTTGTGGGTAGTAGTTGGACAAAGTGCTAAGATAGATACCATATCTCAACACCCATTCACTTGTTTTAGTTCTCAAAAAAGCTAAAGCGTTATCTGAGATGATGGTAGCTGGAACCCCAAACCTTGCCACCAAGTCTTCATAAAAATCCAGGACTGCACTTTCATTGGCTTCCTTCAAAGCGACAGCCTCTACCCATCTTGTGAAATAGTCTGTGGCGATCAGGGCCCACTTGTGTCCAACACTGGAGGGAGGGTTAATCATCCCTATAAAGTCAAGGCCCCATTGCATGAATGGTTGCTCCCCCTGAATAGGCTGTAAAGGCATGGCAACCAGCCGTTGTTTCCCATCAAAAAGTGCACATTTCTGGCACTTTCGTATCCAAGCATGGGTGTCCCTGAATAGAGTGGGCCAGAAATAACCAGCTCTCATTATTCTTGCAGCTGTAGCTCTTTAAGCAAAGTGACCGTCGGCTGGCCCATCATGGAACTCGAACAGCACCCTGTCGCCCTGATTTGGGTCTATGCACGTTAAAAAGACTCCTGATAGATCCCTTCTGAACAACACTCCATCAATCATGACATAAGAGAGAGATTGGAGTCTAAAATATCTCCTCTTGGTCCTATCAAGGCCCTGCGGGCACTCACCAGTGAGAAGGAAATGCCTCAAGTCTGATGTCCAATCCTTCATAACTGTTGGTTCTTTTGTTGTAGCTACATCATGAATTAGCAAACTGTCCTCCTTTTGTTGCCTAAAGTTTGCAACAAAGTGTTCACACAGTCCTCTCCCTCTTACCAGTTTGGTGATCTTGATATCCACATCGTAATCCATTACCTTAGTGATCCACCCCACTCTCTTTTCATTCAGGTCACGGTTGGTCAAGAAATCCTTGATGTCGGGATGTGGAACCATGAGGTGAATTCTGCTGTTCGACAGCATATGCCTGAATTTCTTCAGACTCCGTATGACTGCAAGGACTTGCTTCTCCACATACGTATACCTGACTTCAAAACCCTCTAGGCCTTGGCTAAAAAATGCAAGTAGTTGTTCAAGGTTATCACCATTTGCTTGGGTAAGCATGGCAGAGATTACCTCTTCATTTCCGAAGGTGTAGAGGTTGAAATCCTTGGTGAAGTCAGGGCTGATCAAAGTAGGAGCCTTGGCTATAACCTGCTTGATCTCTTCAAAACTGTCATTTCTTTGCGCTGTCCACGCGAACTTCTCATCCTTCTTCAGCATAGAGGTCAATGGCTTGACTACCTCCGTAAAATTCGGAATAAATCTCCGGATGAAATTTATTTTACCGAAGAAGCTTTGCAGGCCCTTCTTGTGTTTAGGCAAGGACAACTCCAGGATGGAGCGAACTCTCTCTGGGTCAATGGTCAAGCCTTCCTTGAAAACAATGTGGCCAAGGAGTTTACCCTCATGGACAACGAACACACATTTCTTTGGGTTAAGAGAGATATCGAACTCTCTACACCTTTCGAAAATTTGTCTGAAGTGTTTCATGTGTTGGCCCGCCTCCTTAGAGAATATTGTCACGTCATCAAGATACACCAGCACAGTTTTATTTATCAAGCCTCGAAAGGCCATGTCCATGGCTCGTTGAAAGGTGGCACCAGCATTGGACAGTCCGAATGGCATTTTCCTATAAGCAAACGTCCCTCATTTGGTAGTGAAGGTTATTTTGTACTGGTCACAGTCTTGCACCAAAATCTGATTATATCATGAATACCCATCCAGGAGGGAGAAACGCTCGCTGCCTGTCACCATTTGAAAGATCTGCTCCATGCTTGGGAGGGGATAATGGTCTCTCAAAGAGACTCTATTGAGGTCTCTGAAATCTACGCATTATCTGATCTCCCCATTCCTTTTCCGGACAGGAACAAGATTGGCCAGCCAAGAGGAGTGTTTTATTGGAAATATTATCCTGGACTCAATCAACTTGGTGAGTTCATTCTGCATGAGAGGCTCAATATTTGGGTTGACAGGTCTTTGCTTCTGCTTGATCGGCTTGGCGCCTTCCTCCAGTTCAATGGTATGTTAGGCCAAAATTGGGTCGAAACCCTTCAAATCGTTATATTCCCAAGCAAAGACATCAGCAAACTCTTGGCACAACAAGATGAAAGCCTGTCTTTCATGGTCCATGCATACTTTCCCAAGTGCAAACAGCTTATCTTTGAATATTTCGACCTTCTCATAGTTCTCCTCCTTCGTTGTGATGCTTGCCTTATCACTTTTCAACTGGTCATCTTCATTGAAGATACTCTCGAGAGTGACCAAGCCTTTGAGAAGTTTATTGTTCTTTAGCTGAACAATTTGGATGCCATACTGCTGTTGTAGCTTAGCCTAGTTTTTAGCAGCGAACTCAGCTTCTTCTTGCAAGAAGAGTGTTATTTGTTGGTCACTGTCAAACATCTGTCAATTAGTGATGTTGTCAAGTACAGAGAGCCGGATTACTACCTTCAAGTGGCGTGAACTGCGGTCTCGGCCTATTTCCCTAGGGATATCAAACTGGGCACCAACTGCTGCCAGCCTATCTGCTTGCTTGTTATGCTCTCTAGGAATGGAGGTAACATTGAAAGCAAGGAAATTCTCCACTAAGTCCCATACCCTATGTTTATAGGACTTCAGTAAAGAATTCTTTGTCAAATTTTGGCATCTTACCTGATTGACAATCAGCGCACTGTCGTCAAAAATCTGCAGCTCTTTGATTCCTCTTTTCCTCACCCACTCCAAAACATGGATGAGGGATTCGTACTCTGCAACATTGCTTGTGCAAGAAAAATGAAACCTGAAAGCTGAAAAGTATTTCTCCTTTGAAGGAGAAACTAGTACCACTCCACCACCAGCTCCCAACTTACTTCTTGAGCCATCAAAGAATAGCTACCATAAACCTGAGCTTTCTTGGCTTGCTTTCATCAGATTTGGTATAAAAGTGCCCTCTTCATGCATGCAGTAAATTCCAAGGCCTGCCTCTTCTATGAATTTGTAAGGATCATGCTCAAAGTTGTCACTTCCCCATTCGTCTAAGAGCAGGTTAGCAACTCTTTCAAGGGCAAATGATGGAGATTAATCCACTTGGAATTCTTCTTGGTCAATAATGGCGTAGCTAACATTTGCCGTCTTGAGCGAGTATGATTCCAGATGATCTCTGTGGAGTGGCTCCGATTCAATCTTAACCTTAGTCCCATACTTGGTTCTAAAAACCAGATAAGACCAGTTTGCTGCTAGGTAGCCGCCTATTTTGGATGTGAAATCCCTGGACAAGCAAATAGCAAAGTAAGGAGGGACATCCGCCACTACCACATCGTGGGGAACTAAGAAGGTCGGGCAGGCGTGTAGCGTCAAGCTCAAACCTTTCACCACCCCAAGTGTCTTTGCTAATGTTCCATCCAGTTGCAGGACTCCCTTAGTCATTTCTTCATATTTTAGCCCCAACTTATCAGCTATGCATTTAGGCATTACTGAGGTGCTTGCTCCACTGTCAATGATGCAATTGTGCACCAAGAAATCTCCTATGACCAAGGATAAATAAAAAGGGGGAACCTTTTCTTCTTTTTTAACCTGGCCTGATGTGGAAGGCTGCCCATTCATCATCAGAACATTATCGGCGTTTGTTGGGACAACTTGTTCATTCAGCTCGTGCAATTCCTTTTGCAGCATGTCCTTTTGCCCCGGTATTGACAATGAACCCCACAAGGAGATATTCATGTGCAGCTTTTTCATCTGGTCTACCACGTTGACTCGAGGGTTGCCTTCCTTCAGATTTTATTTGGGATTACTTACAGCTTGAGGCACAGGCCGAAGCGTTGAAGGTACAACCGGCGTTCTGAAGTTTGGAACCTTTGGGTTTACATGTGATGAAGAAGGTGTTGCTGACGTTTGGGCAGCTGCTTGAGCTTCTTCCATTGCTCTCTTTTTGGACCTTGTGTTGGCTGCGACATAGTCGCCCTGATTGTCTACACTACCCATGTAATTGACTGCATAGAACTCACCCTCCAGGTGATCATGAGAATAGAATCGGGCTGAGTCTGACTGCTGCTCATACCAGGTTGCACTGAAGCCTCAAAGCTTAGGAATTGGGCGGCTGCTTGATTGTCTTGTACATTTGTGTAGTGACTCGACATTTTATTTGTATAAATGCGCTGATCTTGACCATATCCCATGGTTGAGCAACTGAGTTGTTCCTGTACCAGATTGTTTTGAGCGGGTGCTAGAGCCTTGGATGATGAAGGAGCGCCTAGATTATATCCTTGAAAATGTCTGGCCTATGCAAATTGACCCTTCCCTTGATTGTAATTCTGGAAAGGAGGTCTAGTTGCTTGACCATACTGTTGATATCCTTGATTTGGTCGATTGCCTTGAGCTTGTTGTCTTTTAAGAGCCACTAGTTCATTTGTTACGCTTTGTAACAGACTTTTGACTTCATGGAGGTCATTTGATGAAGTAGCAGTCGGCTTTTCTATGCCAGGCAGAAGAGCTAAAGTGGGAGCAGCAGTCTGGATTGGAGGAAGCAATTCAGGGAAGAGCGGCATATGAGGCCTAGGAGCTATTTTCCCAGCCTACACCAGGGAATTCTCGGCTGCTATAGCTATGTCATTGGCAGCAGGGAGCATATATCCTCCCATGGACTGTATCATAACAGCGATGTCGTTGTTCAACGCTTTCAAATAATAGAGGAAAGCATAGCTCGGAGTCGGCCTTACCGGAATGGAGATTCTGTTCCATGTTTTCTGAAATCGAGTGTTGAAATCCTGCATGAATTCATGTGGAGCTCTTTTCAGAGTGGTCAACTGCTCGGCAAGTGAGAGGTGGTCGCTTTTCTCCCCAAATCGGTTCGTTAAAAGAGTGCCCAATTCGTTCCAAGAATCCACTGAATTCATGGGCAAGTCCCATACCAATCCAAAACTTTGCCCTTGAAAGACAATGCCAGCAATCTGATTGCAATATTCTCCTCAGTGACATTGTGAATATTGCAGAGGTTAGCAATATTTTTGATGTGTTCGATAGCAGTAATGGGCCCTTCTCCATTAAAGGGAGGCACACTTTTAAGGACTGCTCCTGGAATTGGGTCATAATGCTGGAGATTCAAAGGACTCTGACCATGAAAGGCCACAAAAGGTAATGCCATAGCTATGACAGGATTCAACCGAGGCCTTCTTGCATAGGTGTATTTTATGGCAGGGCTAGAAAAGTGATTTGCCGAATAAGGATGAGTCCTCTCAAACCTCAGTCGCTTTGTTGAGTTCAAAGGCAATTCAATGAATTCAAAAGGGACACCCCTACCAGTAGATCATGTGGTGACTTTAGGCATAGGAGGTCAGACTGGTCTTTGATCAGAAACTGATGTTCTTACCAGTGGACTCGCCAGATGCTGAAAATAGTTGATTTTGCTGTAACAAGACCAGCATCAATCCTGAAACTTTACTGAGTGTAAAAAACTTGGTCCCACCAGGTGTGCCAAAAACTGTTGACGCAGTGGATTGCACCATTGACAGGAGGCTGAGCTCCTGTCTTCCACGCATCACAATGGAAACTCCTCTCTTGCTTGTGGGTATGGCAAAACTGAGGGGAGAGTCTCTAGATAAGGGCTAGCTCCCTTTGATGCATCTGAGTTATTCCAGTAAGTTGCTAATACATATATATAATGGGGGGGGAGGGGTGAAAAGAGAGAAGGATTACTGAAAAACAAAGCCTAACCTAAGAGGGTGATGCACCAAACAAATTTGATCTACTCACACTCACACTCTGGACCATAAGAACACATACATACACTTTAACTGGTAAAAGGACCAAACTGCAGGGAGCTTGACAGGGAGGTTTCAATGGAAACACATAGAAAAAGAACTTACCATGGGTGTTGTAGGGAAAGTACACTGTCTAGTAACCTCCTTCTGCCTCTGCGCTCCAAATACAACTCTTCTTGTCACCTACAAGAATGGCGTTTTGTCTATACCAGGTGTATTGGTATCAAACCTGTGAAATCATTAGGAAGCAATGATTGAACACAAGACTAACACTCAGACACACTCAGAGATATATCCAACCAGAATAAAGGTAAAAAATGCGTATTCTATTGCTTCCAAGTGAAAATTGGCAGGGCTTCACCTTACAATATGAGAGATATCCTTCTCAAATGAGAAGTTACAATATATATAGAGAAGAGGAAAACAAAAGCGCCCCTTTTGGAAAAGACTTTTGGCGCCCTTTGACAAGTGGCCCACGTGTGCTTAGAGCGTTGGGAAGAGGAAGCCGCTGAAAGAGAATGCTGTGTCGGCTCCGATTTTGACTTCAGGCATTTAAAGAACATAGGCCGTGCCGTTTGTCTACAAACAAGACCGCTCCTTAAAGGCATTTATGCGGTTTGTCTGCTCATCAATGCAAAATAGAGAAAAACGGGTTGCGCCGTTCACTGTTCATGCCCTTTGATGACCACTTGGCAGGCACTGTGTCAACTGCTAGAGTAACTCCTTGAGTCGACACCTTCCTTTGCCACTTGGACTGTTTTGTCCGTTTCTGCACTTGGCTCTTTTGTTTCTTCCTGGCTTTGTCTTTTCTGTCTCCTTCGGCCCTCGAGGGCTATCTTCTGCTACTTCTTTGGCTCTTTGAGCTCTTTCATCAGCAGGTCGCTGAGTTCATTCTTAACTTTTGTCTTTTCCCAGTGTCGTCTTTTCTTGTGAAAGATCCCTGATGGATCTTTTCTATTGAACTGCTGTAATTTTGTATTTTCTTTTGGAATTTGTGTTTTTCTTTGTTTTTGGTTTTTTGACGAATTTTGCAATAAAGAAATAATTGAAATGCGAATGCATAAACAGAGTATGGAACTGAAACCTATGTGCAATCAAACCCAGATTGGAAGGAGCAGAATATTTAAATATTTAATCAAAACTAGCTGATTTCATAATGCTAATAATCCAGATGGAAAAACAATGTTTAAACCGCCAACCTGAATCGCCGAATATTCACGAATATAGAATAGGACGGCCAGCTAGTTGACTTTAGATAAATGCGCTATTGTGATAAAAATTGCTGTCAAGTACAGCCGTACGGATTCAGACTCTGCCTGGTACAGCAGCGCCACAAGATCCTCCCAGTCTGAAGTCGCACATTCTGACTGCTGCGCACAGTCCAGCACTCCACAATAATATTCTTCACTGAGATCGTCCCTCTATGACTGCTGCGCTTCTGCCAATTTATAGTTTTATACCTTGCAAGGGGAAGGCGCAAATCTCTACGGACAAGAATGTGTAAGCGGCGCCCAACGACTCTCCCAAAACTGAAGTCGCGCCCTTCCCAAATGCTGCGCTCTACCCCAAACGTTTTCCAGCTCCTTACCACGGAAAATAGACCAGTCGCTATGTCCAAGATAGACCCGAACTAGTGTGGGGGCTACGTCCCACAAGTCAACTCTCTGGGGTTTGCGTCCCAAAGCTCCACGCTTTCCAAGCGCCTCTCCAAAGGAAATGAAAAATTAATCTATATCTTCTTCCTTCCCTCCCAACGCCTCTTATAGCATTTTTCAAACTTATCCGATCCCCTAAAAGTGGACCAAGGGCGCTTAAGTCATAATTATAATAATTTCTTTTTAAGAGGCCGAGTGCATAGAGAATAATGTCTTTTTCCAATTTAACATAAATCCGTCTCCCGAAAGGCTCTGACTTATGAATGAAATATTTAGGAAAGTTCGAGACCTTTCCAACGAGCTATTACACTCCAGTACACGCATCCCGAAGACGTCAGAAACTCCTTAAAAACCCAAACTTAGCCTTATTTAATTAAAAGACGGAAACTCGGTAATATTAAAAATATAACCAAAGTAACCAAGAAATGCACAACCGACCCCACGAATCATCAAAATAACTGGTCACCTGTCTGTGACTGAAGTCGGAAATCAAGGAACCACTGGCAGTCTCATCCCTAAAATCTAGGGATGCTCCTAAAACTAGGGAACAAGCCCTATCACCCTGAAACTGAACAATAACTGCCAGAACACCAAGTCTCCAATACTGAAAAACCACACTGGGTCTCTATACCATCCTGTCAACCTACAAGACCCCATAATAGGCTGACTCACATGTCACTGCTAGACAGGGCTAGAGTGGGGACATGACATCTTGGTTTTGTCTCTTTCTCTCTTGGCTCTTTGGGCTCCCTTTTGGTTGGCGCTCAAGTGTTTAAAGATCAACGGCTATTTCATTACCGTAAAATTGACGTTCGCGAGCCCGTCGCCATTTGAAAGCCAACGGCTAGTTCATGGTGCCCAACTTTGACGTCCGCGAGCCCGTCACCCCTTGGTCAATTCCTTCGGCTTTATTTCCTTCGGATTTTTTGTCTTTGGAACCTCCCGAGGGAAGGTGTCCCTTCGGGCCTTGAGAAAGGTCCTTTCGGCAGTCGAGAGTCCCCTGCAAGAGCACCTATCCTTCGGGGTCCTTCGGCGGCCTTGCTCTTTAAATCCTTTGGACAAAATGTCTGAAGGAATTCCTTCATGGATTTTGTCCGAAGAAATTCTCCATCTCTTGCCTTGAACAAATCCGAAGGAATTCCAACTTTTCTGCCTTGTTCACTTTTCCGAAGAAAAACTTACCCTTTCGGCTTTCTCTTTGATCCTTTCGCAAATGTTCCCTGCCCTCCGCAAGGGCACTTGTCCTTCGGGCCTTGAGAGGCTCCCTTGAACCTTCCGATTGAACCAACCGATTGAACTGACAATTGGTTCAACGGTTCAATGGTTCAAAGTTCAAATTCAAAACTCTTGAAAAGATCATGTCGTTAAACCCCAACGTTGAACCACTTTTTTCAACCTTAAGGATAAGTGTCTTGAATCATTTTAGCTCTCTTTCCTTGTGAATTTCTTCGGACAAAATGCCCGAAAAAGCTTTGTAAAACCTCTTGCATCCTTTGAACTGGTTCATCTTCTGCCAAAAGACTTGTGCAACCAAAATTGAACTGGCTCAGAACAGCAAGGGAAGGAGACCGATTTTGGCCTGCCGGACCAAAAATGGTCAATAGTTTTGTTTTATGTCATTTGCATTTGTAATTCAGTTCTTAAGTTCTAACTAATCTTCCAACAGAAAAATACACTAACTATAGATCATTGTATGAACTAAGTCGTCATTTTGAAGTAAATTCAGAGTAGAATAGCAAATTTTGATTCTGTGAATTCTAGCAAGTTAGAAACTTGAGAGTTTATAGATCATTTTTACGTCAGAGTAGATAAACCTTTGGGTTATTGTGGAAAGTTTTGACCAATTGGTATGACAGTGACGATCTCAAGAAGGAGAATTGTTGCCTTGTAATTCAAAGACATCTACAGGAAAGTGGAATCGACAAGTGAGAGAAATGGTTCACGAAGGCAAAGAAAGTCCTTCCAAGAGAGTAGCTACATTGCAATCATGCACGGACAGCATGGTGAAGTCCCAAGACAGTATCACTAAACAGTAGAAGCTCACGGCTAAAACTCAAAAATCTATCGACGCTATGATTCACTCTATATTCAAGAAACTTGACATAGAACCCCACAAAGAAGAATCTTGTCATGTCCCCTCTCTAGTGCGACTTGACATTCTACGTGGATTTGCCTATTCCTAACTCTCGTAGGTAGATGAAGGTGGTGAGAGGGTCATGTTTGCGATTCGATGGCTCACAATGCTCCGGAAGATAGTATATTTTATTATGGAGGCCAAATTGTTATATTTTAATTTTAAAATGCACTTTTATTTTTATTTTCATAAAATTACTTTTTATTAAAAAGTATAACAAGTTTTGTATGATGTATTACGGAAACTCTTGGAAGTTCCGAAAAGTGCATAAATAGATCTACCCTATGGGTCTATTATTTAGCATCTAGTTTTATTTTGATCATTGAATCTCCTTGAGCATTTGTAAGACTTCAGAGTCTGCAAATTTTCAGATTTAATCCTTGAGAACGATACCTCTCAAGTGATTTGCATAATTGAGGAAGTGAGAGATCTTCTGAAGGGTTGCACATTGGAGATAGTTTACAGCGATTTCATTTTGAGCATATTATCGACCTATTTGAAGGAAACCACATTTTTGTTGCAGTCCGTACAGGTACGGCCTATACTTGCAAAGCCGTACAGCAGGAAACCTTTCCAGCAACCAGCAAGAAGTCTACGGCGCTCCTGATTGGGGCGATTTAATTTCTGCAAATTTTATTAGGAGGCGTTCAGCTGGGCAGCGATATTGTGGACTTGAGGCGCTTGTTTTTTAAGACCAAAAAAAATAAATCCGTACCAGTCCGTACGGCCGTACGGACTGTACCTGTAGCATGGTACGAACAGTTGCTGGACAGATTGTGGACAGCGGTCAGGGTGACATTTACAGACCAGGTTTTCATCAATAAACAGGGTCCATTTCCACTGGCATTTCTAGACTTATGCATCAGGGTTTTTAAAGTATACATTATGTTCATTTTGTAACGCTGAGATAGCCATAAATATTTAATCAGGACTGTAATTTTCCAGAATTAAATAATTTTTATTGAACTGAGTCAAATGGGCCGATTGCAAACTGTTGTCAAAATTACAAATGCAATATTAGTATATCTTGTGACGTGTTTGACAAAATTTTAGTGCAATATTAAACTTTGATATTCATAGTAAGTGTTTGACGAAATTACGTAGTGCAAATACCAGTCTTTTTAGTGATCCTATTAGTGAGGGTCATCACAAATCTGAAAATGGAGAAAAGTCCATGGATGAGCATGAAGAGGAACCTCTTAAAAAAAAAAGTAAAACTAAAGTAAAATCTGAACATACTCCTTTCAAGGCTGAACGGAAGTTGAAATTAAATCATTTGAAGGGCAAGTAGATGCTAACATATTAGATAAATGATTGAAACAAATGGAGGTCTATTTTAGGGTGCATAAAGTAATTAAGGTGCGAAGGATTTCATTTGCATGTCTCAAGATGGAAGGTCAACCTCTAGTTTGGTGAAAAACATACCTAACAACTTTTGAAAGGAAAAAGAAACCTGTTCTAGATAAGTGGGATATTTTTAAAGATTTATTGCATAAGAATTTTTACCCAATTGAGCATAGAACTGATCAAAAGATTAAGAGGCAGTATAACAGGTAAGGATAAGGTCAAAGTACGCATCTCAAGATGGAAGGAGATGCTCTAGGTTGGTGAGGAACATACCTAACAATTTATGAAAGGAAGAAGAATCCTGTTGTAGATAAGTGGTGCGGTTTTAAAGATTTATTGCATAAGAATTTTTACCCAATTGTGCATAGAACTGATCAAAAGATTAAGTGGCAAAATTACAAGCAAGCACATGGTCAAAGTGTGGGTTTATACCACAGAGTTTTGTAGACGAGCCCCATGCTCATAGTTTTGGACTTGGAAGATGAAGACAATTTGACTAAATACTTGGGTGGTCTCCATTCTTGGTTGAGGAAGCAGGGGATCTCAAGTAAGCATCAAGATCTTGATGAAGCAAACTTGCAAGCAGACTACATCGAGGAAGAGAAGAAATAAGGAAAGGCTGAATCCTCAAAGCAAGATCAGTTCCCAAATCAAGTCAGGAAAGAGCAAAACCAGCCTTACAAGACCTTTGATAAAGGTAAAAGGAAAGGTAAGGGGAATGCCACAGCTTTGCATAGTTGTTAGGATCCAAAGAACCACTGTAATCATTGTGTTCTAGATCGTCATACTGACATTAAGTGTTGGAAATTGCATTTGGAGTTGCATCCCAAGAATCGGGCCAAGGACTCCACAAAATCCGTGTCATCTTTGAGCAAATCATGAGGTACAGTTTTGAGGATAAATCTGATGTAGATGAGAAGCTTGGTTACACCCCACCAACATGAATAGCAAGGAACAAGAAGAAATGAGCAAGCTATTCCAAACAAAAATTAAATTCAAACTCAAGAAGACAAAGGTAAATGCACTTGTTGATACTGGATCTCAATCTAATTTGAATTTAGATGTAGTAAAGAATCTTGGTTTAGATGTGTATGATCATTGCATCCATTTCCTTTGGGTTGAGTGAAGAAGGGTGTTGAAATTCAGGTTAAAACAAATGCATATTCAAATTTGGTATTAAAGCACAATTTGTTGATAAGCTAGAAGCAGATGTGATTTCTCTTGATGCATTTGATGTGGAGTTTATAAGTACTTAGTTGTATCTCAGGAATGCTATCTTCATGAGGAGGGCTAACAGGTACCGATGGGTCAAGGATGGAATCAATTATAGCATCAAGGAACATCAAAGCAAGCCCAGGCTTGCACTAGTAAGTTTCAGCCAAGCAAAATGACTAATTCAAGAAAATCATCAATTTTGTTTACTTCTCTTGAAAGATAAGAAAGAAGATGGATTAGAAATATCTAAAATTGATAGTGCTAACAAGGGATTGAAAGGATTAAATGAAGTGCTGCAATATTCTCAGAATGTGTTCCAAACTCCCAATGATTTGCCTCCAAAAAGAGAAGTAGAATATGAGATTCCTTTTTCATCTGAATCTCCTCTACCTAACATTGGTTTGTATAGGCAATCATTTTTGGAGATAAATTAGGTCAAAAAGCAACTTCAAAAATTGATAGAACAAGGCATCATACTCCCAAGCACTTCACCATGGAGGTCACCCATAGTGATGGTGCAAAAGAAAGATGGTTCATGGAGGAGGTGCATTGACTATCACGCCTTGAACAAGATAATCATATAGAACCAATATCCACTTCCACGGATTAATGATTTGTTGGACAAACTTTAGCATGCCAAGTATTTCACCAAGTTGGATCTCAAATCAGGCCACCATCAAGTTCGAATGAAGGAGGATGTATGGAAGACAGCCTTCAAGACAAAACAAGGTTTGTATGAATGGTTGGTACTTCCTTCTGGTTTATATAATGTACCCATAACATCCATGAGTCTAATGAATGATGTCTTGTGGTCTTTCATAGATACTTGTGTAATAGTGTATCCAGATGATATTCTGATTTTTAGTGCTACATGGGAGGAAAATCTAATACATTTGAAATAAGTCTTGCAAGTGTTGAAAGAAAAACAGCTAGTATGCAATCTGAAGAAATATGAATTTGCAAAGCAATTACTCGTCTATTTGGGACATGTGGTTAGAGAAGGAGAACCAGGAGTGAACCCAACAAAGGTAAAGGCCATTACAAATATGCCCACACCAAGGAGTGCCACCTAAACAAGAAACTTTGTAGGAGCACTACAATAAATGTGGAAGTTTATTCCAACTTTCTCCACAATAGCCACAACTCTACATTCAATTGCAGCAATGGGTAAAAATTTTCAATGGGGTAAAGAACATGATGGTGCTTTTGATTCTTTGATATTCAAAATCAGCCATGCATCAGTCCTTGCTCTTCCTAATTTGCAGCAGCCATTCAAAGTGGAAACAGATGCAAGCAAATATGCTTTAGGGGCAGTTTTTTTGCAAGAAGGTATGCCCATTTGTTATCATTTAGAGGTATTTTCTTCAGTAGCAAGAGGGTATCATGTTCATGATAAATAAATGTATGCACTAGTTCAATCAATAAAAAAGTGGGAGCATTATTTATTGGGTAAAGAAACTATTGTCCACACTGACCACAAACCTCTTCAATATTTTGCAAGCATAAACTAAATTGCAATAAGCAAGACATTACAAATGGATGAGATTTCTCCAAAAATTCTATTCGGTAATCAAGTACAAGAAGGGTAGCACAAATGTTGTGGCAGATATGTTATCTAGGCCACCAATAAGACAAGTTTCAATTTTGGTAACAATCTCACAAATTGTGTCTTTCATGAAAGAGGCTTATGAGAAAGCATATGCACATGATGCAAACTTTGGGAAAACATTCCAGCTATTGCTAGACAAGAAGGCAGAAAATGAAGGCAATGATGGATGCTATCTCAAGGACAGGCTACTCTACAAGTGGAATAAGTTGTGTGCATCAAAATAGGAAAGACTAGTCTTGATAAAGGAAGTGCATGCTTCCAAGGTTTCAAGCCACTTAGGTGTTTCTAAAGACCGTGGCACATTTACAAAGGTACGTATATTGGCCCAATATGCAAGAAAAAATTTATAAATTCATTAGACGATGTAAACTATGTTGTACAAGCAAGCCTAAGGTTAGGGAAGAAAGATTGTACATGCCACTACTTGTACCTACTAGGCCATGGGAAAGCCTTTCCACAGATATTGTGGGTTGAATATCCATGTCCAAGCATAGCCATGACTATCTATCTACATGTTGTTGTAGATAGATTCATAAAAATGGGTGTTTTGATTGCATGCAAGAAAACAGTGAAAGGGCATGAAGCAGTTGAACTCTTCTTTTCTAATGTTTGGGTGCATTTTGGATCACCTAAGTCTATTGTTTCAAATAAAGACTCTAGATTCTTGGGAAAATTCTAGACAACATTGTGGAGAAAGATAAACCCTAAGCTACAACGGAGAACTACTTTTCATCCACAAACTGATGGACAAACGGAAGTAGTCAATAGGACTTTGATACAGCTGATAAGAGATTATAACAGCAAGTATCTGAGGTGAGTCGTTGCCATAAATTCAACACTCGTACAACAGGGCAGTACACACATCCATTAATAAGTCACCATTTGAAGCATTGAAACATCAGACAAGGATAGAGAAGCAAGATTCAAAGGTGACAAGAGCTGAAAATTTCATCAAAAGCATTAGGCAAATCCATCTCAAGTTAAAAGATTAGTTATAAAAGTCTCAAGAAAATTACAAGGTCAAGCATGACCAGCACCGTAAAGAGCACACACTCAAGGTTGGTGACAAGGTATGGCTATATTTGATCAAAGAGAGACTTCAAGGGCAAGTTCAGAAGCTTAAGCCACTAAGGTATGGCCCGTTTGCCATCTTGGAGCAGATTGATGAGAATGCTTTCAAGTTTGATTTACTCCCATTCATGCGGATGTACTCAGCTGTCAATTGTGATAACTTGGATTTCTATGAACCATCCGTGCTAGATGAGGAAGAAAAAGAACAATTGCTACCATCCATAGAAGACTTGGTTGTGGACGCACAAGGAGAGTTGGAGAAGGATGTAGTGCTCCAATGGAAATTTGGAGAGACATGCAAGGGATTAGAAGAAACTTGGCAAATTGGACTCAAGGGGAAGACACCAAGGCAATCTAAGCGGTACTCCAAGGAGAAGGTGGAAGAGTTGTTTCCACATTTCCTCCCCCGCTAAGAAAGCTTTTGTGGGACCAAAAGCCTCTCGATGAGGGAGGTATGATCCATAATAATCCAAAAAACAATCCATTTATCAAGCAATAGACAGAAGACCCAATTTTAGACATCAACAAAGCTTCAAGGGAGGAGTTCTAGTATTTGTGGCAAAACCGCCACTTCATGCATACAGCAGTTACATAACCACCAGGGCAATTACATAACTGTAACCACCAATTCCTACAAGTGGTGGTTTCAAAACCACTAATCTGAATTAACTGAAGATTTCGCCCATAGCAACAAAATAGGTAAGTTACAAACAAAAACGATGTCTCTTCTACTATTCAGACTATTGGGGATACTTTAGTGCATGAAAGGACATCTCCAAGGACTATAAGAAGGATGGCATGAATAGAAGAACCAATCGGTAAATAGCGCAAGTGTTCAGTTCTTGGAAGGATTGAAGAGAGGAAATAGTGAGGAAAGCTTTGTGGGCACAAAAGTTGTATGTTGTACTTGTTCTAAATCCCATTGTAATTCGTCTTTGGCCAATAGAAGATAGGAAGTAGAGCTATTGCCTCTTCCAACTAGTTTTTCCTACACCTTATGCAGTTTTCCGGCTAAAAAATGTGTCATGTACCTCTATTAACCTGAGTTCTGTTTTATGTTATTTGCATTCGTAATTAGGTTCTTGAGTTCTATCTAATATTCCAACGGCAAATTGCACTAATTCTAGATGATTGAAATAATTAAGTTGTCAATTTGAAGTAAATTCATTGTAGAACAGCAAGTAGTGATTCTGTGAATTCTAGCAAGTTAGTAACTTGAGTGTTTATAGATCACCCTCCTTTGATAGGCAACATCAAGTGTAGAGCATAGTTTTTGTCATCATTGTATATATCATAATATGCAATATAAACAAATAAAAGAATTTCAAAACTTCCTAAGGTATGATATGCTTGAGCATAATTAGTTACATTTTATGTTATGAGCGCAGCTGCTGCCTTTGACCATCATAGCCAACCATTGCACCTGCTCCTTCCTTTTTTTATATATACAAAGTTCAAACTGTCTTGAGTTGTTTAGGGCTCTTTATCTTCACGTCTCTTTTCAGATCACATGTGAATCAAGCCTGAACTTGAGCACCATGTAAATCATGATCAGGTATATTAATGAAGAGATTCCATTCCAAATTCTATTCATTACGAGAGTTGTATGTGTACATGTTTTTGGAAGTTCTATTTCATTTTGCATTGCATAACTACATTTGTGGGTTTTGTTGCTGCTTTGAGTCCTAGCAGATCGTATAAATTGATGAAGCCCTAGTGTTGGCATCGTAGTGTCATTATCATCGTACTTAATCATCAACAGAAAACGATGTCATCCGCAGTCAATACCATAGCAATCCACAATCTCTACCTTCTGTTCTCGCTGTCAAAGAAAATTTAAAAAGGGTGAGGAAAGAGGGGGTGGAGAGAACTAAATATGGAAAAATAAATTGATGAGATGTGAAGCCAATCAGCAAGAAGCTTGAAGGTTGCATCGCTTCTCAAAGTCCAATAGAATAAGTTAGGAGTAACGGAACAATGTGTTGACGGGAGAGTTCCAGCATGGGCATATGTCATACTATTCTATCAAAAAAGGAGACATTGCAGTCTAGCAAACACACAATAGCAATGGTGTATTTTATTAAAAACAATGTGTTCTCAATTTCTATAAAAAATTCCATCAAAGTTTAGCACAGGAATAGAAGATTATTGTATAAAAATGTAGGAAATAGGGCAAAAAGGAAGTCTAGCTTGGGAAGAATATCAATAAATGCAGATAAAAACAAAAGAATAAAAAAGAGCTAGCACTAAGGGAAAGAGCAAATACATCGCAGCAGCAATACATAAGAATGCAAGCAATAAGAGATGAATTGATCATATCGCACCCTGGAGATCAGTAGACTTTCATTGGAGTCATTGAAATCACATTCACCGTGAAAAGGACTGCTCAAAAGATGAAGCCCATTCTAATGGTGGCAAGTTGCATTGGAAAATGGAGCATTCTGAAGTCAGCTCTCCATCACACCTTTCAATTGACGTGGATACAATTCAAGCACAGCAAGTCTTGACCAAGGCATAGACAATTTTCAACAAACAACCTAAGGGACCAAGCCAAGATCAAAAATATGTTTGAACCCTTCAGGATGAATAAGGGAAAAGACAATTAAACAGTAATATTAAAAACCTTGGACGAAGTCACATTGAAGGATGGAATGAATAGGGTCAAAGCTAAAGACCTATCAGTTTAGAGATCTGTATAGTAACAACTAGGTACTGTGTCTCACTCTCAGCTGACAAATATTACATGGTGCTGAGGTAAATTTAAACATGTATCTATGAAAATCATTTTTCTTGCATTGGATGCACAAGCACTTCATGTTGCTACACATGGGTGTTTTTCAAAACTTTAAGGCTTGTTATGTATTTTACAAAGCATGTGTCATTACACTGTTCTTTCTGAAATTTGGGACGATCTTCTTGTTCATTCAATATGTTATTCACTGACAGATGAAAAGGACCCTCTAAAGCCATTGATGAGGCTTCAGGACATTGCGCTTTGTATCAACAAAAAGAACATGTGCTAGAATGCCTATGAGAAAGAAAGTACTTAGAAAAGAAGTGAAATTTGTCAAGCCTGCTAAAAATAGACCTTACGCTAGGCACATAAAATTGAATTTGAGACCATTTACCATGGAAAAGTAAAGAAGGGCAAGAAGGGTTACAAGAAGTTATGAAGCTCAACTAACCCAACCCCCTAAGCTTTTTATTTTTGACCATCCAAATCAGCATTTAAAGCCCATTAGACCATTAAGTAAATCACATTTCGATTGAAGAGTAGATCAACAAGGTCTAATGCACATGAGAAAAGAGTTAGAATCGAGAAGGAAAATCTTCCAAGAAGGCAAACAAATTAGCCACTTGGATACATATTGTAGGTCATTTGAGCACTCAAAAAGGTTTTCAAAGCCTATCTCATCATCTATGAAAAAAATTGGCCATCCGAAGACCACCTTTGCATTTTAGGCAGGCTGTGTGCTGCCATAAATTCTCATAGCTGTCCATGGTTTGTTGGTGGTTGTCTGCATGTTAGCATAAGATATTATAGTTGTTCATGTAATGCCTGGGGTCATTCAAGGGCTTACATAAGATGTTAAGAGTCATTCATAGGGTCCTAGTGACTGTTTTTAAGCTGCCATAAGATATTAAGAGTTGTCTACGAGCTACTACAAGTCACTTGTTGGATTCCATAAGCTTTAAGAATTGTTTGTTAATTGGCAAAGGATGTTTGAGGGATGACATAAGTTGTTGAGTTGTCCATAGGATGCTAGAGGCCGCCTGCTTTCTAAGCCATCTAGGCTGTCCATACGTTGTTGGAGGTCGTCTAGGACAAACAAAAGGTCATTTAGGCCACCAAGAAGTGTGGGTTATTTAGAAGAGAGAGGAGGTCATCTAGGTTGTCAAAGAGGGATCTAGGGTTGTATAGGTCATCACCAACCAGTAGTTGGCCATCTTGCCAAGTGTTTTTGGTGTCTGAGAAGGGGACTTGGTATTTGGGTTTTATCAACCCACAATCTAGATTTTTGGATCATCCAATGAAGAAGAGCAATTGTTTGATACACCTAGCCATCTGTATCAGCTCACCAAATGGTCGTCTAGGTCATCCATAAGAGAGCCTCAACAACCTGAGCACACCAACCAATCATCAAAGCCATCCCAAGGTCTTTTTTTTCACTAATTCATTTTGGACATCCAAAGCATTTAGAAAGGTTCTCTAATTAGGCAAGCATTTAAATCAACAGTTGAAAGAGAAATTCCAACCAATTTAAAGATCAGATTTTACATCCTGCCCACAAATGCACTGCCTCTATGCCATATTATTTCTTGTCCACGGAACTTTGGAAGATATCAAGCTTATCAAACCCAAAAGTCATGTACAAGAGCAAACCACTAACTCCACAAGGTGGAAATCTTGGGATTGGATGAGAGATGAACTGTTAACAGAAAAAATACCTTTTGGTTTCTTGGGGAAAAAAATGCCAAGAAAAATTAAAGAGCATAGTTCTAGCTACAAGCGTTGCTTAAAGACTGTGGAAAGAGCCCTCCTCAATATGAAGCACAAAAATATGTAAAAAATATTTGTCATCTACAAATAGTGATCCTTTACTTAGCATTTGGCAAGATGAGCTCTCTGGAACATTCAAATTTCTATAAAAAGGTTGGACTCTCATGAGAAGAAAGCTCACTTGGCCAGTTGGTAATGGTTCTTCCATCCAGCTGTAGGAAGACAGCTGGGAGGGTCATTCAAAATTATCAACATCACAGCCTGAACTCCATGCTCTCAAAGTCACCCTACAAAATAAAAGATGTGTTTATATCAAATACTATTGTCAACAGGGCTAGGATAGCCAGCATCAATGGAACGTGGGAATGATCAAGGAAATAGGTAGAGCTCTACTAGAACAAAATGCCAGTCTTCTTCAAGTTCTATGCTGGAAATTCATTTCACCACTAATAGAAAAGACACTAAAATCTGGCCACTCATGAATCAAGGGATTTGTATTGCAGCCTCTGCTTATAAATCTCAAGATATATTTGATTTAATTTTCTCACCACATTGGATGGCTCTATGGGCTGTTCCTACTAGGCCTACAAACAAAACCTTTCTATGGATCTTCAAGAACAAGAGTGCTCTCACTAGTAATAATCACCAAAAGCATGGATGGGTTGGTCCAAGCATGTGCCCAAACTGTTTGCAAGACTGAAAATGTCAACCACCTATTTTTCCATTGTCACTAGGTGGGGTAAGTATGGGAAAATATACCCACTCTTTTTGGAGGATCCAACATAGATTGATCTTCACTCCAATTTAATATCGTCAAAAGGAAATTTCCTTTTGCTGATATGCCACTTATTGATATTATGTCCAAAAGAATTTATAATATGGTCTATTTGGAAGGAGGGAAACTCTTGAATCTTTGAAAACAAGAGTTATCACATTGCTCAACTTGTGATGTGGCTCAAAGCTCAAATTTGGTATCTAGCTCTTATTGCCATAAAATATCTAGTACGGATTTTTGCTTATACCAATATGATGGATTGTCAATTAGCAAGACAATGGAATATTTCTCTCCACTATCATTTCCCTTTTTCTAAAATCAACACTGGACAAAAATGGGACCTGCCACCTTTGGGATATCACAACTTTGACAGCACCTCCAAACAAAATCCGGGACCAGCTAGTACAGGGGGTTTCATTTGGGATTCCCAGGAGATAACTATCCTCACCAATGCTCAAAGAATTGGTACTCAAAAAAAAAAATTGCTGAGATTTTAGCACTTCATACAAGTCTATGTCAGTGTAATGAAATTACTATATCACTGAAGTAGAATCATAGCAATAGAATACAATATGATGGAAAAGAGAGCATAATATTGAGTACATAACCAAGCCACTTCGAGGGGGCAATCTCCACAACCTTATAATAAGAAGAGAATTTGTAATGATCATATGAGAGAGCCTTGTTCATCCTTATTTATAGACATAATTAAGTAGGGTCACACCCCTTCATCCTAATTAGGTCAGCCTAAAGAAACCACTAACTAATGAATGAAAAAATAAATGTTAAGCATGCCATAAGTCAGCCCACACATCTTCCGATACACATTATAGGTTAAAGGCAATGCATGCTCCTCCCCTTCAAACTGTAATGTCCCCAAATGGAACGATTTAGACTTAGTTGGGGTTTCCCCAATAAACCCTTGAATAAATTGCCAAACAATTAAAATTATGCTCCACCAACCAGCTAGCCCTAGCTAGAACAATTATAGAATATCCAAGCAAAACACATCCAAAATAACTCTACATAAGCTGAAAATTATTTGAAAAACAATGTACCTTTTTTTTAACCAAATAAATTGATGAAGACACTGAAAATACCCCTGCCAATAATTTGATTTTCACATGAATGTACAGCTGCGTTTTTCAATCAGCAAACACCACAAAAACCTCCACAAGTGGGTTGCCACACTTTAGAAAAATAAAGAAAATAATTTTGAATATTATTTTTTGGACTTTGCCTCTCAATTCACCTCCTGCATCTCTCCAAGCAAGTTTTCCAAGTGCCAAAAATATAAAATAAATTCCAGAATATTTTTAGGGTCTAGATTGACCTTTCACACATGCAAATTGACCCGAAACAAATCTCCAATAGCTGGAATAAATTAGAAAAATTACCTTGACCCTAGAAGAGGGTTCCAAAGACCAATTTGACTTCTTGAGAGGGGTTGCCACCCTTGAGATGGCCTCCAAACTTGTTTCAAGCTCCTCCATCAAGATCGCCCACCTCCTTGACCTACAATTTAAATGTTTCCAGCTCTCAGAAGGATTATATTAATTCATTGTTGAAGGTGGTGTCCAAAGACACCTTTGTAGATCCACTTTCATACAATTATGCAAAATTAAGGTGCAATTACAGCCCTTGAATAGATCTGTCTTGGTAGAAGAATGGAGGTTTTCGTCTCCAAACTCCTCGGTGCACTTGAAGGTTTTCATCCTTACGCCACTTGTTCAAGCTTGACATACTTGCACAAGAATTTCAATATCAAAAATGCATAACCTTTTCAAAAGAGCATTCCCTTTCCTTTTATATGCTTCCTCCAAGTGTGACGCCTAAAATAGAGAGGGAGAGTTACTTTTTCCTTTTTTTTTTAAATATATATTACAAGCTTCCTTATAAAAGCTCTTTTTAGAATGACCCTTAAAAAAGTACCAAAATTAGATAATAAAGTGCTTTAACAAAACATATTCTTGAAACTCACCAATGTTCCCTTTTGCCTCAAAAATCCTTATCCCTTGGGAATGCACAAGCTAAGGGTCTCATCCCAAAGACTAGCTTGAAAAGGGGGACATTACACAAACCAACGTTGTCCTCAACATTGACTATCCCTGGATGTTTCTGCAAAAATGCTTCAGTCTCCCATGCCGCATCCTCACTAGGCAGAATCTTCCACTTGATCAGATACTATGTAATCACCCTTGTCCTTAACCTCTTAGTGCATGTTTGAAGGATTGCCTTAGGCTTCGAAATGATTGGCCCTCCTCATCAAGCTCTAGAAACTCTATATGGGATGAAATTCTTGTCTAATGACTTTCTTCAAGAAGGAAAAATGGAAGACTTGATGTTTTTTAATTGACGGAGGTAACTCCAGTTTGTATGCCACACTTCCAATCTTCTACAAGAATTGTGTGATGTGCCCATTTCCACATCATGTATGAGCAGGTATTAAAGACCTTTAGTCTACTTTTCCATAGACTAAAGGATTCTTTTGGGATTTTATTTTATTAGTTAATTATTAATTGTCAAATAGTGATTTTAATCATTTGCTCATATAAAGCAATTATTAGTTGATTAATAAAATCTTTTACAAAAGTAATTTTTACTACTAAAGTATTTAATTGAAATAATCATTAAATTATTATCTAAAAGTAATTTTAATTACTAATTATTATTAAGGCAATTAATTTAATATTATATTCGAAAAAGAGGAGTGTCAGCTTGGGAGTTAAGCAAAGAAAAGGAAAAGATATCTTCAAAGTTGGTAAGAGGGTGTTATGAGGTATTTTACCTCCCCAAGATGGTTCGCCCCCCTTTGGAAGGTACAAATACATGATGAAGATATAAATGGAGGACATGCTGAAAATTGATATTGATTCTTCATACTTGAATAAAATATTGGGATGTATGCCTAATAAGTGTTTACAGATTTGGAGTTCATTATTCTACAAAAAGTGTCTTTTGATGCCCCCTATTGCTAAGAAAGATTTGTTGCTTGCCCTAAAGTGGAGCGATTTGCTTATGTGCTTGTTGAGAGGGTTTGGTGGACAATTTGATGGGCAATTTGAGCATAATAAGTTTGATTATTGTTTACATTAATTCTACAAGTGAAGTGACTTGGTTTGGGAGGCTCTTGGGAGTGTTTTGAAATTCTTCTTGGGGTCTAGTTGATCAATTTAATATTCTGAAATTTACTGATAATTTTTCTAAATATTGGCATTGGGTTTTGTAAAGATTTGATAAAATTTTGAGACTTTAACTTCCTATGATATTAAATAATAATTTTCAAAATTATTATTTAATTTTTGACAGAGTTTTTTTATCAAATTGACTTGTTAAAAGTGGAATTTTGTCTAATAAATATTATGCAATTTATTCTACACCTTGACAACTTGGGCGACTTGCTTGGAAGAACTTTTGGGCCACTTTGGATGCCCTAGGGGATCGCTGGAATTTTTTTCTTATTTTTGGCACGTGGCATATTTTTGGCAAGGGTTTGAAACAAAAATTAAGCAAAGAACAACAATTGTGTTTGATATAAAAAGTCATATTTTTACAACTATCATAAAATAGCAATTGATCCTCAAAAATTGGCAAAAAGGTACATCTTTTTCATTTTCAATTTGTTGCTCATATTTGCAAGTATTAAGATGAATGTTGGACGATTTGGTTGCTGAAAATTGTCTATATATCTCTTGCATATTGGTGCCTAAAGTTTATTAGAATTTGGTAAGGGTTTTGGAAGGTACAAATACATGATGAAGATCTAAATGGAGGACATGCTAAAAATTGATATTGTTTCTTCATGCTTAAAAAAATATTGAGATGTATACCTAATAAGTGTTTACAAATTTAGAGCTGATTATTCTACAAAAGGTGTCTTTTGACACCACCTATTGCTAAGGAAGATTTGTTACTCTAAAGTGGAGCGATTTGCTTTTGTCTGTTGAGAGGGTTTGGTGGACAATTTGATGTCCAATTTGAGCATAATAATTTTGATTATTATTTACATTAATTCTACAAATGGAGTAACTTGGTTTGGAAGGCTCTTGGGAGTGTTTTGAGATCCTTTTGGGGGTCTAGTTGATCAATTTAATATTCTAAAATTTATTGATAAATTTTTTGAATATTGGTGTTGGGTTTTGTGAAGATTTGATGAAGTTTTGAGGCTCTAACTTGCTATGATATTAAATAATAATTTTTAAAATTAATAATTAATTTATTGACAAGGTTTCTTAATCAAATTGACTTGTGAAAGGTAAAATTTTGTCTAATAAATATTTTGCAATTTATTCTACACCTTGGCAACTTGGGCAACTTGCTTGGAAGGACTTTTCGGCCACTTTGAATGCCCTAGGGGATCGCTGGAATTTTTTTCTTATTTTTGGCACATGGCATATTTTTGGCAAGGGTTTGAAGCAAAAATTAAGCAAATAACCACAGTTTTATTTGATATAAAAATTGCATTTTTTCAGCTATCATAAAATAGCAATTGATCTTTAAAAATTGGCAAAAAGGCACATCTTTTTCATTTTCAATTTGTTGCTCATATTTGCAAGTATTAAGGTGAATTTTGAATGATTTGGTTGTTGGAAATTGTCTATATATCTCTTACATATTGGCACCTAGAGTTTATTGGGATTTGATAAGGGTTTTAGATCATTTCTTGTCAGCTAGGGTTTGTTGATTTCTAATTTTTTAAATTCAAAATTTTTTGGATTTTAGGGGAAACCCCTTTTTGGTTAAATCGTCCCATTTGGGGACATTACAAACTAATAAAGGCCATATTACTAAGATGAAAGCTTATTATCCTCCTTTGTTGTTTCAAGGACATTTTCTCATGTGACTGCAATTGCAAAAAAAAACCCAATCTCTGACATCAAAATGTCCTTCACTGCAATGTTGGTCAGCTTGCAGCGTCATTTGGTTCTACATCATTGCCAAGTTCTCTTTAAGACTAGATAGGACCTCTTGCTAATGTTAAATGTGTTCTTCAATTGCTTGAACCTTTGGTTGTACCTTCAAAGATGAGGTGATGGATGGTGGATGGTACCCATACAATGCCAAACATGGAGACATTAGGTACAAAAAGAAGTGTTATACAACCATTTTGCTAGTGGCAGCCATAAAACCCATATTTCTTGTTTATCAAAAGCAAAACAATGGAAATAACCCTCCAAGCAATTGGCCAAGTGGGTGGCCCATCAGATTTGGCATGATAAGATGAGCTATGCACGAGCTGAGTACCAAAATATGAGAATAACTCAATCCAAAAATTACTGGTAAATATAGGATCATGATTACTTACTAAGATCTTTGGGGTCCCATGTAGCTTTTGAACAATCTCCATAAAATATGATGCAATTGTAATTGCTACATATGGATGTGACAATGCACAAAAATGGGCAAATTTGGTGAGGCTAACCACAACAACCATGATGACACTTTTCTCAGCAAACTTGGGCATCTTGTAATGAAATCCAAGGAAGCCTCTCCCCACCACTGGCTAGGAATAGATAGAGGCAGCAAAATACTCGGAGTCGTAATCATCTCACCCTTGTTTTGTTGTCACACCATGCATGTTGCGACAATTTTTTGTATTTCCCCTTTGAACCCTTACCAAGAAAATCCTACTTGATTTGATGATAAGTCTTCAAGAAGACAAAATGCCCACCTACCAGAGAAACGTGGAGCTCCGCAAGAACCTTATGCTTGAGGGTTAAGTTCTTGCACAGCCTATCCTTGTACCATAGAGAGTTCCCTTTCCTCACAATTTTTTTCTGACATGTTTGGATCTTGTTGGAGATTTTGAATGAGATGTGTATCTATGTCACTCTTCCATTTTGATTGTGCCTCATCCACCCACTTGGCCTACAATATAGTCATGGCACACAATGTCTCCGTGGACTCATCCCTCCTAGATAGTTGTAATGCCCCAAATGGGACGATTTAATCAAAAAGAGGTTTTCCACAAATAATAAAATTCTGAAATTAAAAATCAGCAAACCTTAGTTATTGCAATTACACCTCTAAACTGAAAAATTAACTCCAATTCACTTTGAAATAAATACCTTGTGAATTTGGCTACTATGGCTCTTGCCGCAATGAAGAAAGAGCCTAAAATTGATGTTTCAATCCTCCAAACTCTGGCGTCATACTAGCTGAAATGAATTCCTTATTTCCCACTCTAATCCCTGCTCAAGCTTAGTCCAATCCAATCGCCAAAACTTAGAAAATTACTACAATAATTAATTCAAAATGAAAACCTTGCAAATTTGCCCTCAATAAATATTATTTCCTACGAATAGTTGAAAACTTCAAAAATTCATAACTCTTTCAATATTTGGAATTATGATGCAAACAATAGCTCAGCGCGATCATAAAAATAATGACTATCAAATAAAAATTATTTTGGAAGTTTTCTTCCATGGGAAGGTCGCCAAAAATTGCTCCAAAATTTTGAAAACCCTAGTCACCTGTCAAAAATAATTAAATAATAATCTGAAAATTATTATTTAACTTTCTATCAATTTAGAGCTTCAAAACTTCCACAAACCTTCTCCAAAACCCCACGCCAATGTGCAAAAAATTAGCAATTAATTTCAAGATATTAAATTGCATAAATAAACCCTAAAGGGGCCTCCAAACCCTCAATCAAGCCTCCCAAAATAGTTCATTGCACTTGTAAAAATAGTACAAATAATAATCAGAAATAATATGCAAGAAAAAAGCTTTAAAAACTTCATCAAAACCTCACAAGAGCTCCTCAATGCAAATCGCCCCTCTAAGGCAAATAACGAGATCTCCTTATGAAGGTGGCGCCAAAAGACACATTTCGTAGAATGATCAACACCAAAACAGTGAACACCTATTGGGCATGCATCCCAATGTTTTATTCAAGCATGAAGAACAATTATCAAAATTTAGCATCTCTTCAATTGTGATCTTCACCTTGTATTTGTAGCTTCTAAAGGGGGCGAACCACCTTGAGAAAGTAAAATACCTCATAAACCTCACTTGCCCTTTTTAGAATACATTTTTTTTTGTTTTGCTTTAGTTCCTAAGCCAACATTCTTTTTAATTTCACTATAGGCCTTTTTGAATTAATTAAATAACTTACCTTAATAAATTAGTAATTAAAATTAATTTTTTAGCAAATTAAATAATTAGGTCCTTAAATAATTAATTAAATTGCTTCAATAATTAAAGTGATAAAAATCACTTTTCAAGCAAATTATTAATTATAAAACCCATTAGAATAATCATTAAAATTACCTTAATTTTTCAAATCGTTAAACCACTTTTTCGATAATTTGAATAATTATCCAAAATAGTTCTATTTTAATAATTAATTAATTGTTTTATATTTTCGAATGATTAAAATCACTGTTCGAGCAATTTTATTAATTATTTAAGTGAGGACCTAATTATTTAATTTGCCAAAAAAATAATTTCAATTACTAATTAAACAAGAGTTAATTCAAAAAAACTTAAAGTGAAATTAAAAAGAATGTCGGCTTGGAAGCTAAAGCAAAAAAAATGAAAAGATATTCTCAAAAAGGCAACTGAGACTTATGAGGTATTTTACCTCTTCAAGGTGGTTCACCCCCATTTGTAAGGTACAAATACAAGGTAAGATCACAATTAAAGAGATGTTGAATTTAATAATTATTTTTCATGCTTGGAGAAACTATTAGGATGCATGCCCAATAGAAGTTCGTTGTTTTGGTATTGATCAATTTACAGGTGTCTTTTGACACCACCTTTGCTAAGAAGATCTTGTTTTTTCCCTAGAAGTGGGGCGATTTATTTTGAGGTCTTCTTATGAAGTTTTCATGAGGGTTTGAGGCTCATTTCTTGCATATTAGCTTTGCTTAATATTTGTCATATTTTTGCAAATGGAGCAAACTACTTTGGAAGCTTGGATTGAGGGTTTGGAGATTTTTTTTGGACTAGTTTATGCAAATTAAATATTCTGAATTTATTTGCTAATTTTCAGCATGTTCGCGTGAGGTTTTGGAGGAGTTTTGTGGGGAGTTTGAAGCCCTCATCAATAGAAAATTATAATAATTTTCAGAATTATTATTTAAATTTTTTTTACAGGTTTTGACGTCTTTTTCACTTGCAAAAGGCAAGATCTTGCTCTCCTGATTTTCTGTTAATTTTCTTGCACTTGGCAACTTGGGCGATTTGTTTGGGGGGCACTTTTTGGCCATTTTTATGCCCAAAAAGATTCGCTGAAATTTTTTGATATTTTTTGGGCACTTGTGACAATTTTTTACAAAGGTTTGAAGTGGAAAAATACTCAGAATAACAGCTTTAGTTTTGGAATTAAATCAAATTTTTCAACCACCATAAATGGCATTTGAGTTTCAATAATTTGACAAAAAGGTACTTGTTTTATGCATTTAATTTTCTAATTATTTTTGCAAGTATTCAATTAATTTTGAGACAAGTTATTGGCTGAAAATCATCTACAAAAACCTACTATTGTGACGTCTAGGGTTTCTAGGGCTTGACAAAGATTTTTGGAGCTTGTTTTGCAAACTAGGATTTGTTGTTTTCATTTTCAAAATTTTGGGTTTTAGGGGAAAACCCTTTTTGTATGAAATTGTCTCATTCATGGACATTATCCTCACGAAATGAGCCTCAAACTTTTATGAAAACTTCACAAGAACACCTCAAAAGTAAATTGCCCCACTTCTAAGACAAGAACAAGATCTCCTCAGCAAAGGTGGTATCAAAAGACACCTTTTGTAGATCGATCAACATCAAAACAATGAACTTCTATTGGGCATTCATCTCAATAGTTTCTTCAAACATGAAGAACAATTATCAAATTCAGTATCTTTTCAATTGTGATCTTCACCTTGTATTTGTACCTTCCAAAAAAGGGCGAACCACCTTGAGGAAGTAAAATACCTCATAAGCCTCACTTGCCATTTTTAAAATATATTTTCATTTCTTTTGCTTTAGCCCTCATAAGCCTCACTTGCCATTTTTAAAATATATTTTCATTTCTTTTGCTTTAGCTCCCAAGCCAACATTCTTTTTAATTTCACTTTAGGCCCTTTTAAATTAATTAAATATCTTGCCTTAATAAATTAGCAATTAAATTTACTTTTTTGACAAATTAAATAATTAAGTCCTCACTTAAATAATTAATTAAATTGTTATAATATTTAAAGTGATAAAAATCACTTTTCAAGTAAATTATTAATTATAAAGCCCCTTAGAATAATCATGAAAATTATCTTAATTTTCCAAATGATTAAAACCACTTTTCCAGTAATTCGAATAATTATCCAAGATATTTATATTTTAATAATTAATTAATTGTCTTATATTTTCGAAAGATTAAGATCATTATTCGGATAATTTTATTAATTATTAAAATTATATGAAAAGGGGACATCACAATAGTGCATCAACAACATTTTTTTTCCTTTCTTGTAGATGATCTCAAAGTCATATCCCAACATCTTCGTGACCCATTTTTGTTGTTCCTCTAATGACAACCAGAGTTCTAAGGAGTATTTTTGACTATCATGATCTATCCTCACCTTAAAGTGTCTACCCATCAGATATGATCTCTATTATTTGACCGCATGAAGGATAGCCATCATTTCCTTCTCATAAATGGGCTTCAACAAATTTTTACCTTTGACTTGGCAACTCCCAAATGCAATGGACCTTCTTTCTTGCATGAGTACAACACCTATGCCATACCCCAAAGCATCACATTCAACAATGAAGATTTTTGAAAAATATGGAGTAGCAAGAATAGGTGTGGTGCATAATGCCTCCTTCAGCGTCTCAAATGCCCTGGTGGTTGCCTCACTCCAATGGAAGGAGCCCTCCTTCAACAAAGTTGTGAGTGGTGCTGCCATGCTACCATATTTTTTTACAAATCAATAACAATAACATGTAAGCCCTAAGAAGTCAAGTAGGTTATTGAAGGTGCTAGGCACTTTCCATTTCTGCTATATCTTTTATCTTTTGAGGGTCCACCTTGACGCCTTCTTGCGATACAATGTGACTCAAGTACTCCATCTCCTTTACTCCAAAATCACACTTGGAAGACTTGGCATAATGTTGATGGTGTTTGGGAGTCCCAAGGGACAGCTATCCTCACCAATTCTCAAAAAAATTGGTACTCAAACAAATTTTACTGAAATTCTAGCACTTCATACAGGTCTGTCAGACAATTCTAGCAGGTATTCATAGGCTCATAGTAGATGGAGATTCACAACTAATTATTCAAAATATTAATAAGGCCTATGTCAGGCAATTGCAGAAAGTATTCATAGGCTCATAGTAGGAGATTCACAATTCATTATTCAAAATATTAATAAGGCTTCACACAAGGAGCAAAACCCTGATCGCTAGAATCAACAAAGAAAACATCATTGGAAAACAAAGAAGCTAGTTATAAAGATCTTATCCAACCAACACAAGCTGGAAAAGGAAACTCTTCAACATAGAAGATGCAACCACAATGAAGTGGATGAAAAATTAGCAAAATACGCCCCAACACAATTTGATGATTATAAACTTTACTCTTTCCCTAGCATTACCTAACTTCCCATTTCCATCGAAAAACTTGTGGCCTTAGAGAAACCACATTCTAGACTCCCATGGTTAATTATACTAATTTATTCCTAGATGGTACACACCTCTTCTGGTGGTTATACTTTACACTTATCACTTCTTTCCTAGCTAGCCTTCCTCTTAGTACTTTTCGTTTGACTTCTTTAAATTACATCTGCCCTACACACCACCTCTCACCAACCCCCTCCTTCACAATGGTATATTTTTACCCATGTCCTCCAATTTTTTTTTCTTTACACCCCTCTACTCTCTCTCTTCCTAACACCCATGGTCTCCACTTTGCTCACTTTACTCCCCCCACGTTTTTCATTTTGGTTTACCCTTATCCTTCCACCATAGCCCTAACCACCCACCTTCCTTTGTTTAACTCGCTTCCTTATTTTTTAGCCTCCCCTCCTCACCTTCTTTGCATTGCCTTCACACCCATTTACCTGGCGACCCCTCTCACCCACATCGTTATCAGGTGGCTACTTCTCGCTAACTCAGCCCAAGCCAAGGGAGGTCATTCTTCCTTACGCTATCCCACTCAACAACAGCCAGCATTAGCTGGATTTTGCTACAAAAGGCCACTCTCAATCTGACAAGTGCCACCTATTTCAACTTTGGATTGACAACCACAGCCACATGACATTGTATCCTACAAGGCAACTCAACGATGTGCTAAATTTAGGGTCAAGACCATCATTCTTACCCTCATTGACTCTTTGTCCACCAACCGCCTAACCTCATTAATAGCCATCACACCTTTTCGGAGGCATAGGATGGACTTCTTGACAACACAATGTTTATGCCCAACTTCTCTCAAAAGTTTTGAGCATATTGGGTGCTTATTGAATGTAACAGTGATGACTTGTTTATATTCTGTGTTCAAGACAATAAAGGTAAAGGTCTGACAGGGGCTCAACCCATTCATTTCCATCCCCCATGGACTACTGACTACCACACGATGGCATCTCTTTCTTCTCAAAGTGATGATGTTACTGTTCAAACCTCCAATCATTATAACTTCAACACAAATCCTTGCATGATTTGAAATCTTTGTAATAATCCACAGATCTTTCAGCACTACAGACAATCAAGTACCCTTAAAAGAGTATCTAGCAATGGGGCTTAGGAGGAGGAATAGACTCCAACAAAAAACTATAAATAATGGGTCCAATTTTTGCAAATGTCAGTCTGTTTAAAAATATTAAAAAGCTGAAGTTTTATAGCAGAAAGTACAACAACTCTAGTGTTGCTACAAGTGCTCAGCTTCATTTGTCTCAGCAGCAGCAGAAAAAAGGTAAAGGTATGCAGCTCATACATTTGGATGCAGACGAGTCTATAACCAAAATGACAGTATGGTTGAAGGCCAAGTAATGCATACTCAGCCCTTCCACTCTTTCATGGAGGATCCCAAGATTTCCTTAATCCTCAATCTTTAAATAATGCAGGATTTTTTCAACATAATGATTCTCATCCCACCCTCCACTCCAAACCCCACACCCAAGTCTCTACCATCATTGAACTAAATGCCACTTCCACTCTTAGCCTTCAACCCCTCTTAGTTCTCCAATTCTCACCCCTAACATCTCTTTCACCATTCCAACTCCCCGCTTGGATCTCTCATGTTATGCTTCTCGGTCTACCATTGTTGGGGGAATTCTCGGCTTCTTTGTAACCTTGATTTTTCTCGTATTAATAAAACTGGTGAGGGACCTACCAACCCTCAATCATCTATCAAAAAAATAATAATATAATAGTAATATTTTAATAATAATATTTATAATACTAATAGTAATAATATTATTAATAATAATAGTAATATTATTATTATATTATATTCTTATTATAATAATAATTATTTAATTATTATTATATTATATATAATAATATAATATAATTATTATTATATTATAATATAGCATTCTAGGCTATTACTTTCATTGATCCAGAAATCAAAAGAATGATCCAGAAGAACCATCTTGTGTTAGTGTTTATTCAAGAGACCAAAGTTTCTATAGAGTTTATGTATGTGTTAGTAGAAACAATCTAGCCCAAGGCCCAACACCTTTCTATTAGCTCACAAGGAGCTTCAGGAGGCATAACTTCGTTATGGGATCTAAAGATTATCACAGTCCTAAATTCTTTTGCGATTAAAGGGGTCCTGATTGTACATGCTTATTCTAAGGTGGATGATCAATAGTTTTTACCGATTAATGTTTATGCTCCAACTGATCTTGAGGACAAAAGGTAGCAATGGCAGAAACTCTCCTCTCTACTTAGATCTTTTCCGGAAGTGTCGCTTCTTATTGCTGGAGATTTTAACATTATCCTTAACCTTCAAAAGAAACAAGGGGGAATAATAAGTTGGATTTTATTTCCTCTATTATGTCATCCTTCATTGAGTCTCATCATTTAGTTGATGTCCCTACAAGGAATGGAGTGATGACATGGTCTAATAGGAGATAGGGACAGGATTGTATCCTTGAAAGATTGGATCGATTTTTAGTGTCTATAATAATTTTGGATGCATGAATTTGTTCCTAAGGCTCAGAGTCTAAATAACATTGGATTAGATCATTGGCCAGTGTATTTGGAGATGGGGAAATCAGCACCATACCGGGCTCCATTAAGATTCCAATTGATGTGGCTTAGACATGAAGAGATTGGTAAGTATATTCAGCAGTGGTGGTAGGAAGGGAAGCCAAGGTATGTTACTCATATGTTTACTTCTGTCAAGCATTTGGCTTACATAAAGCTCAAGCTCAAAGACTGGAACTGGAATGAGTTTGGGAATATCAAGGATAAGAATAAAAATATTGGAACAGTTGGAAGAGTTAAATTGTCATTTCCAGAATTATGGAAGTAACACGAATCTTCTCCACAAAGAATGTCTTTTGAAAGCATAGTTACAAGAATGGGAAATCAGGGAGGAAATAATGTGGAAGCAAAAATCCAGGATTCAGTGGCTGAAATAAGGGGATAAAAATTCTGCCTTCTTCCATAAATCATTATTGTCTAGACAAGTCCACAATCATATCAACTCTCTTACGAAAGAAGATGGGAACAAGAAATACTTTCTAGAAGGAATGAAGAATTTGGCTCAAAAGTATTTCAAGCAATTATTTATAGCTCAACCTCTTCATTTATCTTCCCAACAAAAAGTGTTGGATACTTTACCATGTCTTATTTTTCAGCAAGATAATGAGAAGCTTACTCAGCCAGTCACGGAAAAAGAGTGACGAGGGATAGTGTTTAGCATGAAAAAAGGTAAAACTCTAGGCCTAGATGGTTTTCCTATTGAGTTCTACCAAGCTTTTTGGGATATAATTAAAATGGACCTTCTTCAAAGGATAGAAGAGGTTCATACTACTAAAACAATGCTTAAGAAAATTAACAAAACTTTCATAGCTCTTATTCCCAAGGCTAATGAGGTGAAGGATATTTCAGGTTTTTGACATATAGCTTTGTGTAATGTTCTATATAAAATAATTACTAAAGTCATGGCAGAAAGGTTGAAACCTCTCTTGAATAAGATTATATCTCCTGAACAAGGACGTTTTGTTCCTGGGCAACATATACATGATGAGATTGTGTTAGCATAGGAAATTTTTCATTCTATGGACACCCAGAAATCTCCAGCTATGTTTATTAGACTGGATCTCTCTAAGGCTTATGACAGAGTGGATCGGGGCTTTTTATGTCGAGTTTTTGCCCAATTTGGATTCTCGACAAAACGGATAGACTGGATCAAAGCCTGCTTGAATTAAGTTTCCTTTTCAGTCTTGGTGAATGGTACTCCATCTCAAATTTTTGGGGCTTTTAGAGGGATAAGACAAGGACATCCTTTATATCCCCCTTTTTGTTTATTATTTTGGTTGAGTGTATAGGCAGATTAGCTACCAAAGCTTGTCAGGGAAAGAAAATACATGGTATACAATTGGATAGCAAAGTTCAGCAAATATCACATCTTCAGTTTGTGGATGATCCAATGATGGTGGGCCGAGCTACCTATTTGGAAGCCCAACAGTTTGAAAAACTAATGTAGGTTTTAACATCAGCCACTAGTCAGTTGATCAATCATGCCAAATCTTGTATTAAATTTTTTCATTGTTCTAGTAGACAAGAAGAACAAATTCTTAATATCTTTCATTTTCAAAGGGCTTCTCTCCTACTTCAATATTTGGGGGTCCCTGTGGCATCCAAGCAAATACGAGAGTGGCATTGGCTCATTAATAAAGTTGAATCCAAAATGAAAAAATGGATGAATAAATGGCTATCAACTGGAGGTAGAATGACGTTGGTCAAGGCAATCCTTCATGGAATGCCAATTTATGTAGCATCAATTCTGAATATTCCAGGCAATATATTGAAGCAGCTGGATTCCATATGCCAACAATTCTTATGGAGTGATATGCAAGTTAAAAGAAAGTGGTCCTTAGTCAAGTGGGAAAATCTATGTCGATCAAAGCAAGAAGGTGGGTTAGGCTTCAGATCTTCTTCAAAGCAGACCAAGGCCCTTGCTACCAAACTCTACTCAAGGATGCTTGTAGGTCCAGATGAATTATGGGCGGCCAATATTCGAGCCAAATATGCGGAGAATAATTCTCCTGATAGAATTATTCGGTTATCTCTTCCTTCTAAAGGTTTGCTTAGTCTTGCAATCCTTAGAGTGGGTGAAGCAATTGTCAAAAAACAGCTATTTTGGATTGTGAATAATGGGCAAAATGCAAATTTTTTGACTGATTCTTGGGAGGGGCAGCGCCCACTTATTATTCAAAACCCTCAATTTCTGCATATCATGGAGGAAATGCATACCCTAGGATGGATAAAGGTTGTACATTATGGTAGAATTGCCACTTATCCTTGGGAAAGTGGTAGGTGTTGGATTCCGATGTCAAAATGGCCTATTCATATTGGGCAGGGGGAACAAATTATGCTTAATACTATCTTGAAAGAATGTCCTTTGTCCACTTCTAATAAGCCTGACATGTTAGGATTGGCGAAGTCAGCTATTGGTATGCATATGGTATCTTTAGGATATGCCTCTTTGACTAAGGGCACACCTCATCCTCTTAAGGATGTTTTTAGCCATATTTGGCAGTCTATTATATGGCCAAAGGTTAGTTTTTTTGTTTCGCTACTTCTACAAAGAAGAGTTTTAACTGGTGATTGTCTTATGAAGCGTGGTTTTCATGAGCCCTTTAGATGTGCCTTGTGTTTGGAGAATGAAGAAACCATATCTCATTTGTTCTTCCAATGTTTATGGATTATACCTTTATGGCAGCAGCTGTCTACATTGTTTAACATGCATTGGATAAATAGTGGGTCTTTTGAACAGTTGATTAAGGATTGGACAGGACACCTTCCTAAAGGCCACCATTTACTTTTAGTTCTTCGGACCAGCATTTCACTTCTCTTGTTGAATATCTGGAAATAAAGAAATAGCAAAAAAATTCAGCAAATTAAGAGAGATACTTCTTATGTTTGGGAGAAAACTAAAATCAATGTTGCTGAAAGTAATAAACATAAAACTTCTTTGCCTCCTAATCTTACCCCAGAATGGGAGCATATTTGTAAACAACTATCTGTGCAACCCGAACATTCTACTATGCCAGCTTTTCAGAAAAAAAAGTTATTGATGAGGGATGGTCAATGCATTGCCCTTTCTATGGGGTATGCGAAATTGAAAACTAATAGAGCTTCCAGGGGCAATCTGGGTCCTACAGCTCTGGGAGAAATTGGTAGAACCTTTGATGGCTCTGTGGTGTTCTTCTTTGCAAAAAATTTGGGAACCACAACTAATAACCTAGTAGAGATCAAGGTTGTGTACAAAGGCATGCAAGAGGCTTTGAAAAATGGGTGGCAAAATATTCAAATTGAATCAAACTCTTGAGGGATTGTTAGACTATTATCTAATCAGGAAGAAGGTTGAAGCCCAGATTGGGGATGGCAAGAGAGGTTTGGAAAATAAGAAGATTGCAAGAATAGTTTCAAGATGTGTATTTTAGCCATATTCTTCTTGAACGAAATAAAGTAGCTGATAGGCTGGCTAATTGGGCCCTTGACAGCCATAATCTTCTATGCTATGGTCCGCCACCTATATGGTGTTCTAACAAGATTCATAAAGACTAGGAATATTTTAAATTCAGATTATGTAAAATGAGTACTTCTATTGGTCCTTTCTTGTATACTGCTCAGGCTTGGTCAAATAGTTTTCAACCCTGGCATAGTAGAACTTGTAAATTTGTTTTATATCTAATATAATGATGGTTGGGTTTGCTTTTTTTTATATTATAATATATTATGAATATATTATTATATTATAATAATATATTATAGTATAATAATATCATTAATTAATTATTATATTATAACATATTATTATTACTATTATTATTATTAATAGTATTATATTTATTAATATATTATTATTATAATAAAATAATAATTATTAGTAGTAGTATATTTAATTATTATTATATTATAATAATAATAATAATATTAATATTACTATTATTAGTAGCAGTAGTATTATAAACATTATTATTAAAATATTACTATTATATTGTTATTATTTATATTATAATAATATTATTATTACTACTATTATTATTAATAGTATTATATTTATTAATATATTATTATTATTATTAATAGCAGTAGTAGTATTAGTATTATATTATTATTAATTTTGTTAGTATAATTGTTGCATCATCATTATTATTATTATTATGATTATATCAATTTATATATCATATAGTAGATAATATTATAATAATAATATATACAAATAAGCCATATTATTAGATAATATTAGTATATTATTATATCAATTATATAGCATATAGTAGATAATATTATAATAATAGTATATATAGGTAAGCTGCAAAGTCAATTAAAATTTATAAAAGTTAAAACAAAACATCGAAAAGAATGGTAGGGAGTTAAAAAAAATTAAATTAGGGTATAATAATATTTTAATTGACTTTGCGGCTTGCCTCAATAGGTTTTGAGTTCCTCTTCAATTGAGCGGATCTAAGGTACATACACCTATTTCCACTCAATTAAGCGCAACAAGTTGGCAATGAAAAAGATGGAGGATTTGGTCTATGTGCATTCCAACTTGTGTCTTCTAACACGCAAACAAGATGAGTACAAGTAAAGGAAAAAAATGTGTTGGAATGTAGACCAATACATGGCAATCTACTAAGTTAATACAGGCAAGCCGCAAAGTCAGTTAAAATTTATAAAAATTAAAAGTTAAAACAAAACGTCAAAAAGAAAAAATAGGGAGTTAAAAAAATTAAAATATTACTTGTGATAGAATTTTTATTACAAGTAATTGGAGGTGGATAGATGCTTGCCCATGGAGGTACCACCACATATGAACGTTTTTCTTGTGCTTGTCACAAAGAGCGCCACCAAAGTGACCCATGGAGGTTATCAAATGCCCAAACTCTCCCGTGTCTTCTACTTTTGGATCAAAGAAGAGTCTAGAGAATATCGCCTTATATTCCTCACTAACCTTAACATCCCTATATGACAAGACCCTCCTAGGCAAAGAAAGGATCTTCATGTTGTAGTATTTTGGAGTCAAGGCAAAAGCAAGAAGATGCAATGGGGTTTTCAATTTGTTCCACCTATTAATGAGATACAACTACACTTCTTTGAAAAACCTCTCCATAGAATCTGGCTCTTTGGCATTTATGATGGACTTAATCTTCTCAATCATTGAATCAATTCCATCGTAAATCTCACCCAAACATGGATGATCCATATCAACAAATCTCAGCATACTCACAATGGGCTCGGTAAATCTGAACAAATACTCGACACGATCCCACCACCAATTATCGAGGATCAACCATTTCACCTTTGTGACCCTCTCTGTGTTTGACTACCTCCATACACCCCAAAGGTGGTTAATAACCATGCTACTCAATGCCTCATGCACCTTGACAAGTCATTTCAAGATGAGTGTGTGTGAGGCAAACCAAGTCTCAACAACCTAATATGAAATTTTTTAAAAAATGATCAAAAATTAAAACTCTAAAAGTTATAGGGATACAATATTAAATTAAAATTATACATGATTCATGAATGATTAAGAAAAGTTTTAAAGATGGTTACCTTTAACAACGGCAACTTTGAGAAAGACCAAAAAATACCTTGGGACATGTGATGGTTTCTTATTTGGATCTCGTGCACCTCCTCATAGACTTGTTTGATCCAGTCAATTTTGGTGCCCAATTTTTGCAGCATAAATTTAAAGAAATGAACTCAAAGTGTCCAAAATATGTACCCATACCTTGCCTCAACCAACATGCGCGTAGCTTTACAATTTTTTATGTTGTTCATTATAACTTGGACAGTGTTTTGAGACACAACCACCTCTCAATGTATTGTGCATTCTTCACTTGCCCATCACAATCAACCCTCAAAAACATTGTCACTTTAGGGCACACTATGACCACATTAATTAATGGTCTATTTGTCACATCTTTCCATCCATTGGAAACGATGGGCACCCATATTTCGATCCATGAATACCTGATGGGCTGCAATTCATCTTTAACATTTTTTTTCCCAACAAGGTGGTGCGCACCTTTTCATACCTTGAGCCAATGAACCCTTTAGGGCTTCATTGATAGATTTCACCATATCCCATCATTATGGTGATCTAACAATATTAAACTGGCAGCCCACATGCGTAAAGACAACTCGCAATGTTCTACTCCATTATGTCTCTGGATTCATTATGGAATGCCCTTTTCAATTGGCTTGCACCTTTTGTTCTCTTGCGACTAAGCGATAAATCTTCTTCCTCTATGGCCATGACGGATGTAGCAAGAAATGGGTGTGATGGGGTAACGACATTAGCATGAGATGGAGCAACAAGTGGTTCAGTAGATTTTGATATTTCATTTGCTTGAGGATGCTTCAATCTTAGGGCAACAATGGCATCCACTTCTTTCTCTTTGATATATGTGAGGATCTTTGCAGGTGGTAAAGCCCTTTCCAAGCTTTCCATTTATGTTTGGCCCAAGACAAGCTCTAATTCCAAGGTTAAGAATAGCACACAAATGGGTTTTCACTTGACTATACAAGTTCTTATATTTGACCTTACACTTTAAGAAAAACCCAAATGTAACACCCTCCACCCGCCACTTATTCTAACATTGTCACATAATTCCAAAGGGGCGAGGAAGGATTGGTTTTGAAGGCTATGCCTTGGCCCATGGAACTAGCACTTGCAAAGTGAGATATTCTAACTTCTAGCAAATCCCTATAGCCCCTGGTTAAAAAATAATAATATTGCTATTAAAATTTAAGGCATTTGGAATTTGTTGAAAGAATGTTTAAATCAAATAACAAAAAAAAAAAATTAAAACTAGTTACAAATGTTTTTAAGTTTTTAACTTTAAAAAACTTGAAAAAAACACAAAACTTATCTTAAATCAACAATCCTCTTAGCCACAAGCTCCTTAAACTCCTTGGCGGCAAAGAGGCAGTTGTAATGGTGTAGGATTAGCAAAAGGAAGAGTTTCAGTCCTCAGCAAATGAAAAAATGAAGGTGAGAGAGCAAATGTGCAATGAGAGGTAAATATGTTGTTGTTTGCTTTTGATAAAATGATTGTGAAAGCTGTTTTTAGGGTTTCCCCTAAAAATTAATTTTATTTTTTATTGATTTTTGAAGTCCCTATTTGGCTTTTTGTCAAGTGAAACAAAAAACAAAATTAAAAAAAACTGTTTTTTAACCTGGATACCTTTGATATAAGCCCAGGATACTGCTGGGCAGATGCAGATATGTCTGGGTTCATCCCACGATGAACCCAGACATATCCAAAGCTGCCCAGCAGCATTCTTAGTGTATCCAGTGGCATATCAAACGCATACCAGTACCCAGGCCATACCGTATTGCTACCTGCACCCCTGGGTAACAGTATCCGGCAACATAGGTTTGGTGATTGCATCTTGAAGTTAAGTACCATTGAAGGTAAACATTGAACATTTGAAAAATGTCTTGACCTTTCATCATCACAGGGTCCAGACCAAAGAGAAATTACTCCTCTCTGATCCCATTGACACTCTAATTCAAAATGCCTGAAAAGTAACTTACAGCTAAGCTCATGGTAACAACCCAGTCCATGGAAACCGCCAAGTTCATAGAACCAAATGCAAAGTCAACCACTGAAGGACTGCCAGTTCCAGCCATGTTCAAACTTCTGATGGGCAAGTTCCTTTTTACTCCTGACATTTACAACAATCCTCAAAACATTGCGGATCTTTCTGAGAACATGCAGCCTGCAACGGATGGAGCTGGGAAGCTGCCCTATCTTGGGGGCACTCTTCATTAAAGGGGATGTAATGAAAAATCTACAAGTAGTCCATCTTTGTATGGATTTATTGATAGTCGGGACTATGTCTTTAGGTCTTCCAATGATCTCTTCTTAGTTCTCTGCTCTTTTTATATGTGGATGTATATGTCCATAGCTTGTCGGTTGTTCATACCTAGCTTTGTAAGATTGAGTATTTGGTATCGACTCTTGTAAATGCTGTGTTAATTATGGCCTTAGAATGTCTTGGCATTCATTATCAACACAAATCTTTTAACTATTTTCAAAATAAAGAAACTCATGACTGGGCATATGGTAAAGCAGGAGAAGAAAGCAGATGCTATCTACACCAAGATCAGAATTGAAACCGTGAATACAAGATTGCTGGGGGTATTGAGGAAAAGTGGTTAGATGAACTACTTATGCTGCTGAAGATGGAGGAAATAGAACCTGTTGCCACTGCTGAAGATGAACCTGAAATTGATCTGGTACATATTGTGAACTCAGATGAGGAAGGAGGTGAGTAACTGCTGCTGCTAAATGCCCTGATAACAAAAGACATATACACACTATATTTGCTGGACTGCGAAATGCCAATTGGCTGATGGCATAACTTCACCCATTTTGATCACAATTAGAGTAATTTTTTATTCCTGATCAGACAAGGATAGTACTTAAATCTAGCTTCTTAGCTAGTCTTATGATGTCTGATAGGCTGTTTATGATAAATACAGAATTTTTTTATTAATACAGGGCATGTATAGACTGGAGAGGCTGATAAAAGCACTCACAAACTTATATTTCTATTGATGCAAAAAACATACTTATATGTAGCTCCATCTTGTCATTTCAATTCCAGAGTCATCGTAAATTATTGGTTTCTGAGGCTTTGGTACTTTTTTCCCTTATGGTTTTGGTGGTTGTCACACAATCCAGAAAGGTGTAGCATTTGGCTTTCTATCTATATCGGGACACTGTTGTACCTATTTTTTTATTTAATTAACAAAAAGTGCTAATGAGTGCACCATAAAGCTGAATGATGTTGATCAAAACTTCAGATTGGATCATTGAAACCTATGAGCCATGATTCATAGCTGAGAATTTCAGTTGGCTACATGCAACATAGAAGACCAAGTTTTAAGAGCAGACCAAGACTCATGGGCTTCCACTTCCCATCCTAATCAGTGATCCATGGGCACGGAGATTGGAATCTAAACTTTATATATTCAGGTTATGTAATTTGTATTTATCACTCAAAAAGTGTGCAAAGTCTGGACTCTAAAACAGATTTATAAAATTTGGAATTAAAATTCATAATTTTTAGAAATTGTAAATACATGTCACTAGTGTGTGATGGTATTCTACATATTATTATTTACCTATTAGGATATTATATACATGCTTTTATGTGTTTTTCCATGTTAACAAAGCAGAATTGGCATGGAATACAAATACTCTGTTTTTCAAATTTTCAAATATTTTCTCTGCATCTTTTGGGGGTTATTTACCAGGTTTTTGCAGAAGATAAATTGTACTCTCTTCAGCTTCGCTAAGCTATTGCTAAGCACAAATCATGCCAATTTGATGCCCCATGAGAAAAATGTTTTGGATCCTAAATTATGTCGTACCAATGTCCTCAACACCATATCCAATCATGTTCACTTTGATGGAGAGAATTCAGGGGATCTCAAATGCTACCAAGTGCACTCTAAACCTGTTGGAATGTCAGTCAGTTTCAATGTGTTTATTGGCAATACAACTCTGATTAAATGGTGCGTAGATAAAAATAGAAAGAAAGGACCACCTAAATAAATTATAGGGAGCATGAGAAAGACTTTGAAAAGGCAGATAGGGTAAGTTGGCATTGAAAACATATTTTGAAGGGAAAGCAACACCATCACTATCAATGTAAGCCAGGGGAAGATCTTGTCACCATATGTTCTTGCACAACAAAGGTAATTTCAGGCAATTGTGTATGTGTCCTCTTCTTTTCATTTAAGGGGATCATGCAACCCAGTCTATGTTTTGAACTAGTAAGTTCAGATCCTCATTGAGCTTGCTTGAAGACATTAAGCTGCAATTCATAGACAGTATTCATCTACAAGGCTTAGCTGCCAAAGTTGAATTTTTCATGCTACTATAACTTCTATATGATGAATCAGGTGCAACTCCCATATATAAAGACAAATTATAAAAATCAAACATAATTTAGTATCTTCTTCGCAAGGGATACCTTTGTCAGAAACCCATGACCAAATACAGTTGCTGGAAGTTTTAGGCCTGCAGACATTAGCATTGCAGGCCAGTAAACTGCATGGAATCTTAATATGTCCTGCAAAAGTTCAAAATGCATTAGTGATCTCGAAAATAGAAGTATAGCATGTTGATTTTCTTTTTAGGATCTTACTTTTACTGCTTTAACTTACAGTTATGACAAAATTATCAATTTAAAAAGGACTGCTAACAAACTATATAATCAGAGGAGATTCATGGCAGTTACTCTTATAAAATATATCTTGGGTCTTTGCACACAAACAGCTGTAATATCTTATGAGATAAAGCTTTGGAATAATTAAAATCAAGCAATCAATGAAATTATTAAAATGATGTCATACATGTACCAGATGAAAATCTATACAGGCTATTTAATGGTCAACCTGTGTAAAACGCTATAAACATATTTCTTCAGCATAGAGTGATTCATCACAAATTGCATTCATTTAAAACTTTATATGACAAGAATTTTAATAAAGGCATAATGATGATGAAGAAACCTTTCCTATAAGATGCACAGAAGCTGGCCACCCTCCTGACACTGCCTCATCTAAGGTTGGCTCATTTTCATCTTTCAACAGTGCAGATATGTACCTGTTAAAGAATATAATAGAATGCTTAGAAGTTAGCATTAGGGTTTCTAACTCACATATTTGGCATTTTAGAGAAATGTAAACTCACGTCTCACAGTCCCGGTCTCTCTAGTAAAAATAAGATGTGCACACACAAAATTCTCCAAGTACGTATGGAAATCTAACAGATTGTACCAGAGAAAGATAACCACTTTAACAAAAATAAAATAAAAAATCAATGTGTTATTTGTTCACAAGGACTCCACTCTTTGAAATATTCACCAGTCTCACGCCTTGGGTGATAATCTTATAATAGCTAAATTTACAAATTATTAATATCAAATTTGGATTCAAAAAAATTGTCCTTAATGTGTAATGACAACCAAGAACGTCAAAGAAACCCTCATTTATATGGATGATAAATAAGTCAATTATGAGGAAAATATTTTACTTCATTAACAGAAAAATCAAAAGTGGTCATCAAAGGGAATGTGAAAGAAATGTAGCCTTTAAAACAAAACAACAAATCAGTATCATAATTAACAAAAATAGCCCAAACTGGACTGTAAAGCTATGTGGTAAGCTGAAGCTGTTGAAAGATTCCCTATCAAGCAGTAATTACAAAAGAACTCCAATCTAAATAAGTCTTTATAGGCATGTACCAATAATGAAACAAGGTCCCTATCCCTACGGTCGCTTGATAGGCTTACGGATCCCCCAAAAACTAATATTGTCTAGGGCCTACGGTATCTGTGTCCCCATCCCATATATAGAAAGGGGGAGGGGGGCCCAAATCCCTACAGTCCCTAGACCTGCAGTCATATCCTAGTATGAACCCTTCCATATAAACCCTTAAGACTAGTCCCATATATCGGATCGGGCTTTCCAACAGGTATCAAGCCTTAGACCTGGTCTAAAATAAACTGGTCCGAGTCTCTCCCTAACCGTCCCTTCTCTTAGATGGCCATCTATATACGCATCGCCATCCCCATCTCCATATAGAGAGAGGGGGATGTATAGATGCGGGTGGGCGCCATATGTATATAGGGGAACCTAGATAAATGCCCTCAACTGTGATGTCCCCATTTTGAAATTAAAATAAATATTATTACTAAAATAATAAGTATTTTTAAATACTTAAAATAAGTAATAATAGTCTAATTTGCTTTTCACTTAAGTTGGGACCTTTTTGAGGGTCATGGGCTTATTTAGCCCTTAAATGATTTTAAAAGCAAATTATCCTTAGAATCCACTAACTCTTTCTTCATAACTAAAAGGTGGATATATAAAGGGGATTTGTATTTTATTTGAAGGTATGCTGAATATTGATATTGAATCATTGATCAAGAATGTCAAGCTTGATTACCACATCTTGAAGATGAAAACCTTCCAAAGTGTTAAGGGTTTTGGGGACGAAAACTTCCATTCCTACTACTTGAACAGCTCTATTCAAGAGCTGTAGTTGAGTTTCAAAATTGCATGTCTACATGCAAGTGGATCTACAAGGGTGTTTTTGGACACCACCTACATTGAAGAATATTGCAAACCCTATAGAAAGCTAGTTTTTGAATAAATTGCAAGTCTTGAAGAGTGGCGACTTGCATTGGGAGTTTGTTCGTAGAGTTAGAGCCATTTCCTTGGGTGGCGACTTGCCTAGAGGACTATGCGAGTTGATTTGAAGAGTTCGTTGAAGCCTAAAATATTTCATATTATTTTCTAGCTTTGGCAACTTGGATTGAAGGTTGGGTTTGAGGTCTTGTGAGGGCTAATGCAAGCCAAATAATACCTATAAATACTTTGCATATTATTTCAGCTTGGACGACTTGCCCTAGGGGTGTTTGGAAGGTCAATTGGCAATCCATTGGTAAGTTTAACATTCTGAATTATTTTATATATTTTTCTGGGGTGGGGCGAAGAAGTTTGAGGAAAAATTGGACATCTTTGGAGAGCTTTTAGACTTCGATTTAACAAGGTAATTTTGTAGTATTATTTCTGATTTATTGGGTAATAAATCACAAGGGTTTGAAGGAACTTTAGAGGGTTAAAGCAAGGGTTTTTCTTCTAAAAATTTTGCCATTAATTTCTAAGTTGGGCAATTCACTTGAAGGAAACGTGACAAGGGTTTGGAGGGTCTTGATTGGCTCTAAGAGTTGGGTATTTATTGTTGTTATTATTGGTGGAATTTATGACCTATTTTCAGTGACTTTGACAGGGTTACAAATCTGATTTTATGAGTTACTTATTGCTAATTATCCCTGATTTTGGCGACTTGGTTTGGAGAAGGTTTGATCATGTTTGAGGTCCTAACTTTGGTTAATTTATATATGATATGTATGCTGGAATTTATCGGAATTTTATCTTCAATTGTGGAGGAATTTTTGAGTAGGTTTTGGTGATGGAAAGAGGGCTTAAAAATCAGCTTGGTGGCGTTGAGGGTTTGGAAGTGGAAAACATACAAATTTAGCTTCTTTCTTCATGCTGGTGAGAGCCATTGTTGGCTAGCATCACAAAGTATTTTTCTATTAATTTTTTGGGTGATTGGAGGTGTGATAATTTCAATTGGTGGTGCAAACTCAACAGTTAGGGTTTGTTGGTTTTTATTTCCAGATTTTAAATTTAATTTCAAATTTGTTTAGGGGTTTGTTGGAAAATTCTCTTTTGCATTATTATTCTAATTTGGGGACATTACAATGGTATCAGAGCCATATTTTCATGACATGGAAGATATGAAAGGACAACCTTCTATTCAGATTGATCTCATGGAAACCTATAAAGAATACATGACCTTTCCACCCTCTATCCGAAAGGCCCTAAATCTCATTGAGTTTGTGATATAGAAGAGAGGAAGAGGTGGTCATAGGATGGACCGGCATAGATAAAAGGGAGTACAGGATGCTTTTGGGTAATTTGTTATTCCTATATTTGACGGTTCTGCAAGTATTTCAACTAGTGCATGGGTTGATAAGGTAGACATATACCTTTCACTTCGTTCCATGAAGGTATGGCCATGAAATTTGCCATATCACATTTAGAGGGGGCTGCCTATGATTGGTGCCACCACGGGTTGGTAACCCAAAAGCACCATCTCATAGATACCTATGACGAATTCAACAAGTGGCTCATTGGGAGATTTGATTGGGGTGATCCTGAACTTTACTTTGAGGAGTTGGCATGCTTGCATGAAACAGAAGAAAAATCAGAGATTTTGGAGCAACAAAAAGTGTTGTTTCAACTTAGTAAAGGGCAGCCAATTATTGAAATTTCTATAGTTCCACTTGGACGCACCCCCCCAAAAACTCCGCGTTTCGAAGACAGGGACATCCCGGAGACGCGGGGACGTCCCCCAGCGATCTCGCCACCTCCGCCAAGTTCTACCGCCATCCCGGGGACGTCTCCCTCTAAGAGGAGACGTCCTCGGGTCGTCCCCTTTTTGGAGGGACGTCCTCGAGACTTTTGGACATCCCCTAGACGTCCAGGGAACACCGAGAAGTCCCTTGAACATCCAGGGGACTTCTCGGCGTCCCCTGGACGTCCAGGCATCCCCCATGCAAGACAAAGTCATAAAGTGTTTTTTTTTCAAATTAAAAAAAAATGGATTTTTATGCTTTCTACCCTAACCCTAATTGTTAATGGGACCCACCCCCACCCCCCAAGGCCTCCCAAAAGCCTTTCATTTGTTGTCCTAGGTTGCTAGCTCTTCTACTGCGGAGAGGAATAGGTCTACTTATAGCTGGATTCACTCCATGAAGAGGAACATGGTTACCTCTAAGAGGGCAGAGAAGCTTGTGGCTGTACATAGTGCCTTGCGTCTCATTGACTGCAAAACACTTGCGTACAAGGAGAGTCCAATAGCCAGATGGGATGTAGAGCCAGAGGAGCCAACACAGATTGATGATGATGCTACACAGACAGGGTTGGTTGGTATTAGCTTGGAGGAGCTTGAGCGTGTGGAGTCCAGCAGTTCTAGTGATGAGGAGTTCCACATTGGGGATGATTAGCCATTGAGTCATTTGTATTTACTTGTAATTTTTTAATCTGGAGGTCTTGTGAATATGAAAATTAGTATGAACACTAGCTTTCAGGTTAGGTGCATTTCAAGTTTTCTGTCTGGTTTTTCTTTCCAAGGTTGCTATAGAAACTATAGACTGGAAAAAGAATAGAGGTCCATTGATGAGTTTGACAAAAAAATTTACTATTTACTTTTAGTATTTCACTATTGTATTTTGTTTTTGAACATTGTTGATACTTGATTCAATGTTCAATTATCAATGTTTATTGTTTAATGTTCAATGTTAAATTATTAATGTTCATTGTTCAATAGATCAAACTTGAAACTTAAATGATTAAATCACAATGTTAAATTGTTGATCTTCAATGCAATATACAGAGGCTTAATCCTTATACATCTTTTTATAACTAATTTTTCAAGTACTATATATATTTCAGCACTGCCCCTCCGCCGGCGCCCCCCCCTCGTTCCCAAACTTAGGCCCCCCGTCCCGGAAACGCAGTGGAACTATGGAAATTTTTGAACCACAACCAGCAAATCAAGGGTAGCCAAGTAAGGACTTCCAACAAACTATGGAGCAACCAATGGGGTTGCAAACAATTGACACTAATAAGGAAGTGATAGAAATATTAGAATTTCCAAGGGTGAAGCAAAGAGAAGTTGTTCAACAACTTCATGAGCCAACAAAGTGTCAAGAAGGAAGCATGAACAAGGACATCATAATAGAAAGATATGCCAAGAAAGAAAATTTTTGTATTGCTTTTTTTCATGCATTATTTTCCTTGTCTAAATTCAGATTGCAAGAGAAAGCTTGGAGGAAACACTTGTTGTTATGTCTTGCTAAGGAAGCATATGTCCTAGCAAAAAGGGACATAGTAAAGAAGTCCATTGAGGGAGTGATGCCAAGAAGGAAAGAAGAAGGATGCACCTTGCATATAAAGGAAGGAGAATCAAATTTCTTGATGGAAAAACAATTGAGTTGTCAACTTGGTAAGCATTCAATGTTTTCTCTTCATGATTAGTTCTCCCATTACCTTGGTTGCAAAGCTTGTGCTATCATTGAGGTGGAGGTAAGGGACACTCAAGGAGAAGTCGTCTTCCAAGTAAGTTCAAGAAAAAAACATGACAAATACCTCTCATGGATATGGGATCCAAGTGAGATCTATCAACATAGTGTTGCTAGCATGTATAGGGCTAACATAAAGAAGGGAGTAGGCAAGGGTTATCATGGTCCCAGGATCATAGTGACTATTGTCTTTTGCATTTTTGCTTTGTTTCCATAGTGTGCATGGTTCATAGGAGATTGTGCTCCTCACATTCCAACACTATGGGAATGATTCAAGTGTATAGTAGCAGATTTCCAACTACTAGGAGAAATTGGGAGGAGAAAAATGCATACTACAGCCAGAATAAGATTAAGCTAAAACATAAAAAGGAGGTCCATATCATGGTCATGAGGCATGGTGACATAATTATAAAAGTGTTGCTAAACACTAATGTTTTTTCTAACATGTTTGCTCCATGTGCACATTCATTAATGACATCACTTGCCATGACCAAGAGCAATGCAAGGGGTGAAGTTGATTGCATAAAGAAGGGCATGAAACCTGGATTGGGCAAAAGCCCAAGTAGTGAACAACAAGTTACAGGGTATGATTTTGGAAGAATTTTGGTCTTCTTTTCTTCCGGAAAATTCTGAAATTGTCTTGCTACATTCATGGCTAACATCATACACAAAGGGCAGATTTTGTGGCATAGTACAGCCAAGGAAGGGAGCTGAAATTTTTGGTATAAGGTCTGAAATTTATGTTACCAAAATTTCTGAGTTAAAGGAAATACTACAGCCCTCTAATGGAAGCAAAAAAATTGACAGTAGAAGCATACTGCAGCCATGGCCCTGAAAAAACAATGCACCAATCGAATCTGATTCTTTTCAATTAGAGAAATCAAATGTTGGGACCCTATTCCAGCCCCTTCACATGGGTAAGATGACTGTTTTTTTTTGGCATACGTACAGCTGTACATGAATTTTGAAAGTGTCAATGTTTGGAGGCATGATTTGCATGAGAAAGGGGTGAAGTTTGAGGGCACAGAGCAATACTACATCTTGATTCATCTTGAGGCACTTTTCCAACCACTACATATAAGCAAGATGACTGATTTTCTTATCTACTTACAGCTATCATTAAATTCTAGAAGTGTCCACGTTTTGGGGCACAAGTTGCATGAGAGAAAGGCAAAAATTGAAGGCATGGAACGACACTACTTCTTGGTGCATGATGATTATTGTTTTGACTCCTATTTTGTTTCCCACATACATAAAAACAATGAGAAGGGGCAGACAATGGTTGAGTACGTGAGGAACATAAAAGGTAACATCCAAAGGGGATTGCAAAGTGGAAAAAATTATTCCCAAGGTATGTTGTTCAAAGCATTTGATTTGGTCGATTGTTTACAAGTTGGGAAAGATTTGTCTTGGCATGTAGAGGCTACCAAAGAGTTGTTGAAAGGTGGCCACCCTAGTATGCACACAAGGGACAAAGATCAAATGGATTTTTCCATTTGGGGCACCAAGGTTTCACTTTCCAAAAAAATTCCTTTTGGCAGCTCTAGCTTTCTTTTCATGTTGTTGGAGTTCATTCTGGCATCCTTGAAAAATATGGACATGGAGGACACATGGGAGGCCAACGTAGTAATGAATTGGTTGACTTGTGAAATTAATGACATGGCTGTAGATCACATAAACAGCCCACATATCAGCATGTACATTTTTTTTTGGTAAGATGATTTCTTTCTGGATGAAGGGACAAGTGTCCATGGCTTCACGGTGGAAGATTCCATCTCTTGAGAGAACCGTTTTGAAGAGTTTGAGGCAGGAATTGAAATACATTGACAGCTGTTTCGAGTTGTGTGGGGCAACATGTGTTTGGGGCAGCCACTGGCTTGAAGAAGGAATGGGCCTAGGAATTGATTGGGGGCTTAATAGTGGCTATCATGACACTTTCAAAACTTGGGGGCAGCCTCCAAAACAAAGGTACAACAAGGTACACGTTCAGTTTGGAGTTTCTTTTCCATGGGAAGAAGTTACAATAGAGCATTGCATAATAAGGAATGTTTGGACACCTTTGTGGATATTGCAATCGCTTGAGAACAAGCAATTTTGGACGGGGAGGATTGTAATGTCTCCATTTTGAAATTAAAATAAATATTATTACTAAAATAAAAAGTATTTTTAAATACTTAAAATAAGTAATAATAGTCTGATTTGCTTTTCACTTAAGTTGGAACTTTTTTTAGGGTCGTGGGCTTATTTAGCCCCTAAGTGATTTTAAAAGCAAATTATCCTTATAATCCACTAACTCTTCCTTCATAACTAAAAGGTGCATTTATAAGGGGGATTTGTATTTTATTTGAAAGTATGTTGAATATTGATATTGAATCATTGATCAAGTATGTCAACCCTGATTACCACATCTTGAAGATGAAAACTTTCAAGAGTGTTAAGGGTTTGGGGACGAAAATCTCCATTCCCACTACTTAGACAGCTTTATTCAAGCGTTGTAGTTGAGCTTCAAAATTGCACGTTTACATGCAAGTAGATCTACAAGGGTGTTTTTGGACACCACTTACATTGAGGAATATTGCAAACTCTATAGAAAACTAGTTTTTGGGGAAATTATAGGTCTTAGAGAATGGTGACTTGCATTGAGAGCTTGTTTGTGGAGTTAGTGCCATTTTCTTTGGTGGCGACTTGACTAGAGGGCTTTGTGAGTTGATTTGAAAGGTTCATTGAAGCCTAAAATATTTCATATTATTTTCTAGCTTTGGCGACTTGGATTGAGGGCTCGTTTTGAGGTCTTGTGAGGGTTGATGCAAGCCAAATAATACCTATAAATACTTTGCATATTATTTCAGATTGGGAAACTTGCCCTAGGAGTGTTTGGAAGGTCAATTTGTAATCCATTGGTAAGTTTAACATTCTGAATTATTTTATATATTTTTCTAAGTTGGGGCGAATAAGTTTGAGGAAAAATTGGACATCTTTGGAGGGCTTTTAGACTCCGATTTAACAAAGTAATTTTGGAGTATTATTATTGATTTATTTGGTAATAAATCACAAGGGTTTGAAGGAATTTTAGAGGGTTAAAGCAAGGGGTTTTGTTCTGAAAATTTTGCCATTAATTTCTAAGTTGGACGATTCACTTGAAGGAAATGTGGCAAGGGTTTGGAGTGTCTTGAGTGCCTCTAACAGTTGGGTATTTATTGTTTCTATTATTGGTGGAATTTATGACCTATTTTCAGCAAGTTTGACAAGGTAACAAAATCTGATTTTCTGAGTTACTTATTGCTAATTATTCTTGATTTTGATGACTTGGTTTGGAGAGGGTCTGATCATGTTTGAGGTCCTAAGTTTGGCTAATTTATATATGATATGTATGCTGGAATTTATTGGAATTTTATCTTCAGTAGTGGAAGAATTTTTTAGTAGGTTTTGGTGACGGAAAGAGGGCTTAAAAATCAGCTTGGTGGTGTTGAGGGTTTGGAAGTGGAAAACATACAAATTTAGCTTCTTTCTTCATGCCGATGAGAGCCATTGTTGGCTAGCGTCACAAGGTATTTTTCTATTAATTTGTTGGGTGATTGTAGGTGTGATAATTCCAGTTGGTGGTGCAAACTCAACAGTTAGGTTTTGTTAGTTTTTTAGAATTTAGATTTAATTTCAGATTTGTTTAGGGGTTTGTAGGAAAACCCTCTTTTGCATTATTGTCCCAATTTGGGGACATTACATCAACCCGCCCTCTAGAATCACATCACAGAGAATATAGTGAGCCTCAAGGAAGTGCTTCAAGTTTCTTTGAGATAACAACAAAGAAAACTGTAACTAGAAAGCAAAATTGTTGTACAACTGCGAGGCATAAAACTAGTAACATAGCAATAGGAGCATCAATTGTTTATCACTATCACTGATCAAACGACCTGTCTAGAATTTATTGAACACTTTGCATAATTTCTTGTATAGGTATTTCTTCTCAATTTGCATTCACAAATTAGTTTTTATAGCATTATGAACTATCTCTGTTACAACACATCTATCTCTGAGGTACAATGTTTGTAATGCCCTCAATGACATTGATGTTTATGACTACACATAATGCAAAGTATACTTGCCTTCATTTATAGTCACATACCAAATGATATGTCCACGGGTACAGTTGTATAAACATCCAAACCAATGTGTTTGTTTTTCATTTTATTTTCAATGGAAATTATTCTCCTAGTATATGTGCCATTTTTAACTAGTAGTATGGCTAGATAATTGTAAACGCTTGGGGTACAATTCTACCTAAATACCATAGCAATGTCCTTTTAGTAATGAAGTATATAATGGTTACCAAATAGTCTTGCAAAAATGTTATCATTGTTAGTAAAATGTGTTATGGCTCATGAGTAATATGATATATTACACAAGATAGTATGGACATTTAACTGATATTGAAACTGTTGATTGTTCTCAGTAACCTCAAGAAATTGCGGTGTCAATCATCATGGGACATCAATCTCTTTACACATAATTAAATGTGGTATGTCTTTCATATCTAATTAGAATGACTGTTCCTTGGCCAGTACACCACTGTGTGTATGCTTGTTAAATGCAAGATACATGGCACAAGCTTTTTCCATAGTAGCACTCAAGTCATAACCTAGGGTCTTTTCACCCTAGTATTTTACTTCTCTTTCATAACTGATTGTACTTTCTAAGTCCCAATGACCTGTTTTGGTTTTTCATAATATAATTTTTTTCTTTCATTCATTCATTAAATCATATGTAGGAAACAGGCGATAGAGCTGGTGTGCCATGGAACTCACAAACCAATCCTATTTTACAAAATCATATCATTAAGCAAGGAAGGCATTCCCTAAACAATGAATGTTAGTATTTGCATGTGCACTCAATCTATCTAGAAATTATTTATTCTGCAATTTATGCATTAGAAGCTTAGTTTTCCGTGTCATGAACATGGGTTTGCTGGTAAATACCCCAGTAAAGCATCAAACCAAACATAAATTGTTTGTTTGCTATCATTTGGAACAGGGATGCCCCAATCAACTGATGCCCGAGATATTGAGAAGTCCCTCAAGCCACTTTTCACCCAACTTCGAACCTAAAATCAACAGCATAACACAGTTGAAAGGCATATAATGTCAAATAGGAATAAGACTAGAAACACAACTTCTTAACACAAAAATCAGTAGCTCCGGAAGATTGTTTTCAGAAATTATGGACCGTGGTATAGTTTAGATGACAATTTTTATACTGTTTTGACATATATAGATGTTTTGATGTCTTGATGGAAGTCAATGATTTGCAAGGAAAATAAAAGGAATACAACGCCAATCTGACACATTACACACTGAAACATGGGAGAATATCTATGAAAGATATAACCCATATATTCGATAAATTCCAATATTTATTCTTCAATATGAAAATGCACAGATATATACAAGAAATGATTCCTTGAAAAGTGTAAAGGACCTTGATAAAGTAGCAAAGAAGAGAATAGAAAACAACTGCAATAAGAACATAATAACCAACCATATATTCTGGAAATGGAATCATGAGAACTGCCTTCATTTCAAAATCACGACATTCCACTTCACCTTAATCTCATCCTGGTCTGAAGCCCTGTACCTTCCAATCGAGATGAGGAAAATCTAGTGGCCATGCTTTCTAGATTCTCAAAGCAATCAATCCCACCCAAAAAATATTAGCTAGAACCAATCTCTTCAATAGATTGTGTTTAGTGTGGTAAATGAGAGATCTTTAAGAGTAATAGTATATTTTTAGATTGTAAGGTTGCCAACCATTCTGGTTTTGCATTGGATAACATTTCTAGGGTATCATTTTTGTAAGCATGTTAACTAGATAGGCTTATTTGGTGATCCCTGGATTTCTAGACAGCCCGCATGGGTGCTATGGTATGTAATTGATTTTCTTCTCTACCTTTTGTGGAAGGTAAGATGTAAGACCAGTAGAACAGGTGTCACTGAACATCAAATTTAAGCCGGGTGCCGACTACTGTAAACTAATTTTGATTGCCGTTGGACACTGATTGACTGTTGTTTGACAGACATGACTACTGACTACAATAAGATACAATTTAACATCAACAAGAGAGCATGTTTGACTACTTTTGACTGCTTATTATCTTAGTTACCTTGGTACGGATTCAGGTTCGGGTATAGGTTTGGGTACGAGTTCGGGCTCAGGTGTGGGGTTGGGGAAGGTATTCGCCGGTATTTTTGGGGCCCCAAGTTCTGTACATCTTGGATATGTGCATACAGTAAAAAACAAAAATATAAAATACCAAAAAAAATATCATAATGTCAATTAAATGAAAATAATAAACAAAACAAATACTGCCAATAATTGTTTTTTTCTGTTTTTGTTTTGTTTTTAAAGTTGAAAAGTCTTTCTGCCGGGTACGATGCAGGGGCACCAGACCCTGACCAAAATCATGAATAACATTTCCGGGAAGGATCTGTAAAATCCAGCACATTTGGGAGGTGCCCAGGAGGTATCAGAACCAGGTCCAAAACCATAGTTTCGCCGAATTTAATTGTAGAAGTTCGAAATTCGCCAAATGACAAGTAAATCTTTGAAATTCGTGATTAAATTCGGGATTAAATTCATTCAAATTCGTGATTAAATTCTGGTATTCAGTATCCAATATACTTTTCAATGTTTTCACAGTTTATTTATTTCAATCAATTTAGGATAAATTTTGGAGTCTAAAATTTTGGACAGATTCTGTTCTATTTGAAAATGACATGAAAACCCTGAGTCTGATTTTCCTTGTATACTTTTGTCTTGAGTCAATGTGGAATTTAGGAAAGCAAATTATCATTAAATCATTTTGAACAAAACATTAATAACTTTAATGAGATACTTGGTGGAAACTTGAAAGTTATTTTGACATGTTTATTTATATGAAATGTGATCTTTTTTAATGGTGGGTTGCTATATTTTAAAAAATAAGTATATTTCTATCAGCGGAATTTAATCACGAATTTCATCTCAAATTTTAGTTCTGAATTTTTTCCGAATTTTTTCCTCGGCAAATTCGAACATGAACTTGAATGCGGTTACTATGACCAAAACTAGTAAGGTGGGTGGGGGAGATGGAGTGTTCGGCAGTACCTAGTAATATAGCTTTTTATGGTAGAGTTGACTGCTGTAAATACAACAACAAGAATTTAACATTGTGTGACTAAAAGAAAGAAAGAAAGAAAGAAAAAGAAATTATATTAATGTCCACGAATGACCAAAATTAGGTCAATGGGACTCGCGAATACAACCAATTATGATAGAAAGTGCTACGGTAAAAGAACCCTAGGAACAATGATTAACTAAATAAAAGAAGAAGAACAAAATCACTGAAAATAAATAAGAGTAGACCCAACGCAGTTAAGCCCACAACCTATGTGGTTAGGGTACTAATACAAATAGCCATGTGGGGATAGCAAGAACCTTGAAGAGCATGGGTGATGAAGTCAGAAAGACTGAATGGCAGCCCCATCAAACATTTCTGACCATGCCTGGGACAGAGGGATCATCTATGTCATCAATTATCACTATGAAAGGGCCAATGAAGATCTGATAATCTCATTGGTGAGTGCCTAAATACATACTGTAAGGCTTTATATTTGATGTTCAACCTTTATGATGTTTGTCCATCCAACATTGACCCACCATTCAAAAACCATCAGCATATAACACGCTTATTGATTATGTACCTGAATTCATTAGCATGAGATTCAACAAACAATTATCAGACTATAACTGGTGCCCTCTTTAGAGATTAATCTAAAATAGGGAAAATTTGGCAGTGAGGGGCAAAATGATAGTTAAAATTTGCATGGAGTCAAAAGTAATTTTCATGACTTTTAGGCTTTTTGTACATCTGATTTATAGCAGATTCATTTCATGCCCTTAACAAGAACCAATGTTTGTATGACTAAATGGCAGATTCATTTCATGCCCTTAACGAGAACCAATGTTTGTATGACTAAATGGAAGATTCAAACTACAAATAAAATATTACCATTTAGCCAAGAATAACAAGTTAGTCCATATAATCCTGGCTCTTGCAAATTGAGAGAGTCCTCTGGTGTTTGAAAAGGTGTCGCAAAAAACAGCGAGTTCATGTACTTTTTTAAGCATTCTCTCTTTAACCTTGAATAAGGTGTCTTGTTTGCTCCCCCATTCAAAATTTATGGACGAGCCAAAACTGCGTTTATGTAAAGTGTGTGGGTGTGGGTGTGGATGTGGGTGTGGGTGTGGGTGTGGATGTGGGTGTGGGTGCATGCATGTGTGTGTGCCTACATGTGTGTGCATGTGTGGGCGCATGTGCGTGGGTGTGGCTGTGTGTGTGCACGCACGTGTGGGGTGATGAGGAGAGGGGGTGGCATGTATGTGTGCACATGTAAGTAAACGGCTGTATTTTGATGTGTTGTACCCATAGATTGAAATCTCAGTGATATCTCATTATTTCACGGCATTTCTCGCAGTATGACTGTAACCGAGAAACCGGGGGATTTCTCGCGAGACGAGAACCCTGATTTTCTCAACGATTTTTGCCAAGAAATCTCAGTGATCTCTTAGCGAAAATCGCCAAGAAAATCCAATATCTCAACAACTGAAAAAAAAAGCCAATGCATTAAAAAAAGTTAAAAGTTAAAACCATTATTGCAATTTTCTTATTTGCTCATAAAATGAACTATGGATTTTATTATCGTGATTTTCTTGTGCCCTCATTCATCATTGTAGTTTGTATTTCAAGGCTCAAGCTGTAAGTTTTAGACTTTTAGTATTTTATACCCAGCAGTATAGTGCGGCAGTGCCTTCATAATTCATCGCAGTTCGCCGCCCGATGCCATTAGTGGACTGTGCACAGCCGGCCAGGATTAAAGGTTTGAAGTTCAGATGATTGTTGAGTCTTGACACTTCACAAGTTCACAATTCACACTCACAGTAGCTTGGGCCCTGTATATACTTTATAGTATAACAATTATACCATATAGTATATACAGGTAAGTGGTATTGTGGTACTACTACTGGTAACAATATACAATATGAAATTATGATTCGTGAATATATGTTTAGCATTTACTGCTTTGAATGAGGGTGAACTATGAAGCTGTGAAGTTGTGAACCATGAAGTATAGTATTGTTATTATTGTACTCTTTTTTGAACTCACATTGATATAAAATATACTTATGGGCCTATGGCATTCTCTACATTCATTTTTCACGTCATTTAACAATATTTTACATTTAATTTAAGTTTATTTTATGAATTTATATGTTTTTTAAAATAGCGATAAAGTTGCCGAGAAATTCTCGAGATCCGAGATCCAGTTCAAATTTTGCCCTCTCGAGAAATCGTCGAGAACGAGATTTCGAACTATGGTTATACCCAAAATTTGAATTCTTGAAACTTTTAAAATTTAGGTTCCCACATAGAGAAATCAAATGTTTTGAGCAAATTATGAAATCCTAAAATTGAACTTTGTCATAATCCAAAAAATTTGGTTCCCACATGTTGTGCTCCTCCCAAGGATCATCTTTGTCCAAAGTGTCAAGTTCCAAAACTTGATAGATTTTGTGTAAAATCCAAATGGAACTTTGGCATGGTACCGGCTCCCCCTCAAGTATGCGGCAGGCAAGATTCTCCTCGTCACATTTTTGGAGTCTTCCAAGTCTCAAAAGTTGGTTTTCCTTTTATAAAAAATGATCCTTGCAAGTCCCTCGACATGTTGCACTAAATAAATTTGCATTTCGAAGAAACCAAAACTTTAGCATCAGGTCACTGGGCCTCATGGGTGCACCAGGGGTGATTCTCCTCACATTTTCGAGGTCTTCCAAGACACAAAAGATGGGCTTCCTTTTACAAAAGATGCTCCTTATAAGTCCCTATACATGTTGCATTATAGAAAGTTGCATTTCGGAGAAACCAAAACTTTGGTACCAGATCGGATGGGCTTCGCGGGCTTGCTTTCCTTGTATTTTTGAGGTCTTCCAACTCACAAAAGATGGACTTCCTTTTACAAAAGATGCTCCTAGTAAGTCCCTCTACATGTCGTAGTGAAGAAATTTATATTTTGTAGAAACCAGAACTTTAGCACCGTGTCAGTTGGGCCTTGTGGGCATGCCAGGCACGATTCTCGCATTTTTTACGTCTTCCAAGTCACAAAATATGGGATTCCTTTTACAAAATATGCGCTTTGTAAGTCCCTCTACATGTTGCACTGAAAAAAATTGCATTTTAGAGAAACTAGAACTTTAGAGCCGCGTCAACTGGGCCTCACAAGTGCACCAGGCACAATTCTACTCGCATTTTTGAGGTCTTCCAAGTCACAAACGATGGGATTCATTTTACAAAAAATGCTCCTTGTAAGTCCTTCTGCATGTTGCATTAAATAAATTCACATTTTGGAGAAATCAGATCTTTGGCACCAAGTCAAGCCTCAAGGGCATGCCAAGTGCGATTCTCCTCACACTTTTGGGGTCTTCCAAGTCTCAAAAGTTGGTCTTTTTTTACAAAAATTGATCCTTGCGAGCTCTTCTACATGTTGCAGTTGGGAAATTTTCATTTTGGAGAAACCGAAACTTTGGCATGGTACGGCACCAACTCAAGTGTGTGGTAGGCACGATTCTTGCATTTTGTCATGTATTTCACATCTGGACTTTGTTTCGACTCCCGTTCGAAAAGTTAGAAAGCTCTTGTATCAAGGATCATGTTTATCTAAAGTTTCTAGGTCCAAAACTTGACAGATTTTGTGTAAAATCCATATGGAGAAATCAAGTGTCATTTGCACCTCAAGTACATGGCAGGTGTGATTCATTTCTTTTGTCATCTTTCACATCTAGGTTTAGTATTGGCTCCCATCGAAACATTGGAAATATCTCGTCCCAAGGATCATCTTTGTCCAAAGTCTTGAGGTCCCAAACTTCATAGATTTTGTGAAAAAAACAAACGGAGATCCAGAACTTTGGCGTCTAACAATTGGGCCTCACGAGTGCTCTGGGCACCATTCTCCAACTCGCCCATAATTTAACTTTGTCAAAATCCAGAAAAAATGTTCGCATGTGTTGTGCTTGTCCCAAGGATCATCTCTGTCCAAAGTGTCAAGGTCCAAAACTTGATAGACTTGTGTAAAATCCAAGTGGAGATCCAAAAGAAGCACACCCTAGGAGCCGAATCAACCAGGCCTCACATGTGCATCAAGCTTTAAAATCATACCAAAATACAAAGGCAAAAACGTAGATTCTTGTTTTTTGTCATATCTTTCACATCCAAACTCCGTATTGGATCTCGTTTGAAGCATTGGAAAACTATTGCAACAAGCAATCCAATGATGTGAAACATTTGATTCTCAAAGACCAATTTTGACGAGAATACAAAGAGGGAGAAATATTGTTCCAACAGTACCTCATGGGTGTGCCAGGCGTGATTTCTTTGTTTTGTCAAATCTTTCATAGCCAAACTCCATTTTGGCTCCCATTCGAAGCGTTGGTAAGCTTTTTCAATGAGCAATCCAATGATGTGAAATATTTGATTCTCATAGGCTTTTCTAGATGGGTTCACTTCTCAACTTTCAGTCAAATGTCCCTTTACAAGAACCATCTTACAATATTAATTATGGCACATACATGGTGGGACTATGAAAAAGTGTTTATACTATTTCCAGACTCTACCTCCCAATAGATAAAGCATGGTGGGCCCACTCTATGCTTAATTTGTAAAAGGGAAGTGTCTCATTTATACTTTGGTGGGTCTATGTTAAGTCAATATATTATCCTTTTATAATATTTAAGTCACTTTGTTAAAAAGTGAGGTGAATGTAAAAATAGAATAAGGATCTTGGAAAGAGAAGCTACAAGAATACTGAAGGTCAGTTCCATCCTCTTATGTTATATAAATAGGAGTGATGACCATTGTACAAAGGGTTCTTCTTTCTCTCAATGCTAGGTGAGGGCTTGTTGCAACTTTGTATGTTGTATATATTTTTTGGGATTTGTTAATGAAATACCAGCAAGTGGGTGAGATTAATTTCAAGGTTTGTGGGTTGTAGTGTTCTTTGTTTGGGAAATTCACACTATTGTTCATGGATAGAGAAGCCATTAAAAAACTGCATTTTTCTTTCATTGCATGTAAAGCTTTGATTTCCCAACTTTGTGTTGTGAATCTCGATGAATGGACTTTGTGCCATATGCATAAAATCTTATTTGAGAGGAGTCTTTGTGCTTCCAGAAAACCTTTTGTTCCCATTCCTTCTACTGCTCCCAGTTTCATTTCAAGTGAGAGGAAGAATTTCCCATTCATTTAATCCAAACCTAAGTTATCCAGGCGGTCTTCTATGTTTATTCCATTGTGGGTTTCTCACCCTCACCTCCATCTTCTTCCACTCTCCTTCTATTTCCAACTTTATCCATTTCACTTTTGTTTCTTTTTTGTGTTTTTCGGTCAAAAGTACTCAAAAACCCCATATCCTACGAGGGAGCTGCCCCTCTCTTAAATGTATAAAGGAAAATCACCTCTCCAGTGGTAATTTATCCAATGTTGCAAAATCATGCCGCTGCCCGTTGGGCAAGTCAATAAAAATAAATAAGAAACCGCAACGACATAAAATTTTGCCAACATGATGGTGGACGTCAATTTCATTACCTAGAGAATTTTAGGGAATACATCTTTTGAAAAACTTTACCTGTATGTAAGAGGAAAAATAAACAAGTATGTCCATACGAGCATCAAATTTATCTTCGTCATTGTATCATAAATGCTTTATATCTATTAACATCTGATTGTCTACTATTCTTATTGATGTCTACTGTTGTTAAGTTGTTGATCAAGATATAGTGTCGTTGACTAGAGAATTCGGAATGTTCAATCTCATAAATTCATAGAGTCCATTTTGATTATTTTTGTTGTACTTTTTATAGGGTGATAAAAGTATTGGTTTCAAAGTTTCATGAAGCCACTAGTTTAAGTGTCTGAAATGTCCCTTTTAAGACATATTTATACAATTCTGGAATTATGCAAAAACCCTTAAAACTGAAAGTACAAACTCAGATTTTTATTGTGAAATCCTTGGGATCTTTTTGAAGTTTTGGCTTTCCATCTTTCTTCTTCAAACTTCTATTTCTATTTTCTGCCTATACCTCCAAGAATTCTTCAAATCTATAATAAAGTGTGTATATATCAGCCTTCTTATCATATTCATCAAAAGCAAAAAGTTTGACCTCATCTCTATCACACTACTCTTCCAACCATGCATCATAAATAGGATCATTCTTTTCCTTTCTTTTAAATGAATCTAGGGCTTTATAGCTGATAGAAAACTACTTCATAAGTTGATTATTAGTATCTTGGCTTTTCGTTTGTACTTCTTGTCTTGCTTTTCTGTTGATTTCTTCAAGATGATCCTTAGCTTTTTGTTGCTCTTTTTGTATTCGCATCCACCCCTCTTGGATAGGATCTATGTATTCTTCCTTTGGTAGTAACTTGGGTCGTCAATTCATTGTAAACAACTCAAATCCCACAGCGGGCCAAGAGATGGCTCTGATACCACTCAAATGTCCCTTTTAGGACAGATTTATTCTACTATGTAATTATACAGAAACTCTTCAAATTGAAAGTACAAACTCATATTTTTATTGTGAAACCTTAGCAGCAAAATACAGAATTCTAAAAATATATATTCAAGCATATAAATAAATTTTAGACCTCATAGAAACCCTTTGAAAATTATGGGAATTCAATTGGCAATTTGGGTGAAACCCTTAAACATCAATTCTGATTTTTAACCCAATTGCAAGTCATAAAATTAGAATTAAAAACATTTGAATATATGAGTGAAAAACAATAATATTCCACCCAACAAACAATACCAAAATCAAAGTATGACCTCGCTAGGGAAGTCGCCCCACTCTAAGAAACTCCCTTGAGCTGTGTGACACCTCCAAACGCTTCCCTAGGTCTCCGTCCACCTTAATTGCCTTCACCAAATTGCTGCACACACCTCAAATGGCTCCCCAAACTGCTGCGCCACCCTTCAATTATGCCCTAACTGCCAACAAAGTAATACTCTACCCAACTATGGCCTTTGAATGAAGTCACCAAGATGAATTTGAGGGTTTTTGTCCTCAAATCAGAAAGCTAATTGGGGTTTTCATCCTCAATGACCGAACATGCAAGCAAGCATGCTTAGCTTCAAAAGAATTCTTTGTTAGATGATCATAGATGCCAAAAAATAGACCTCTCGACCTTCTTTTATACTTTTTCCACACGAACTCCAAACTTGCTTTATTTTGATAATAAAACATAAGTTGTCGACATTATTTTTTGACCACTTAGTCATATTATGAAGTTTACTTTAAAGTATTTAAGAATACTTTTTATTTTAATAATAATATTAAGTTGCCCAAAAGATTATAAATGACCGGGCCCAACTTAAATAATATTATTAATTATTTTAATCTAGAAAAGGGGACATTACAGTCCGTCCTTCCCAAAATCGCTTGCCCTCACGCAATTTCAACCTACTATGCTCAAGTATCACTATGCCAAAGTGATAGGTCATGCTATAGCACCCATAGAGCCTGGATCATGTACCTGTCAAGTGGGATAACTCCTGCCAAAAAAAATGTGATGTATCTCTGATATCCCAAATGGATAATGAATGTAATTCATCTACAAGATGATCCTTCAAAATTTTTTTATGGCTCAAGGCACCCACAAACTCCCACAAGACCAAAAGCTACCATATGCTCTCCCCATTGTGTTGCTATTATCCCATAGTTGTCAAGTGGTACAACCTCTGCCAACAATTATCATGGAGTCTACTCCATCCATTACCCACATTTATATGCTCCCCTTCGATGATGTCTTTTATTCACAGTATGAGAACATCTTCCATACATTTCCTTAAGGCCAAAGGCTGCCCCAAGGGCTCACCACTGTGTTTAAGTTGTATCTATTTGCTCTTCTCATATGATGAAGGATCCCAAACACTTGCTTCATGACTATAACTTTGAGCTCCAGTGGGTCCCATAATGTTACTGTGGGTTGATCCCTCCAATTCATGGCACAACACAGCTTGCATGTAAGCTGGAAACAAGTCACAACAGCCACAAGTTGCTTGGAATTTCATCCAAATCAGCACTAGGATGGCTGGGATGATTGTCTTCCATAATAGGACCCCTCCACTAACATTACCATGCAAGGAAACCCTTTCAAATTGCACAAATGTACAACTGTTCATGACTGTAAATATTAAGACCAGCAATATAGAAATGATGTAACAGCTATAAATATGACAAACCCATGCAAAATTCAGTAATGTGATCAATGTAGAGGCAGTAGGTAGCCATACAAGGACTTAAAGCTCTCCATTAGTCGTCACCAACTGGAAAATACTATTTCTCGTGACTAGAAACCCCTTCACAATCACTTGTGTGAGTGCCCATGCAGTGATGTGATGGCTGGTAATATCAATAACAACAACATTAATGCTGGGAATTAGGGCCATAACTGTCTTGAGTATACTTCCATTGTCATATGATGATATCACCTCATCATTGTTTCCATAGTCATCACCATGTGCCTCTAATACTTGGAGAAGCATCACCTCCATCCCATCAGCGTCAAATGCAACCCCATACTCTTCATCATTAGCTTGTGTTGATAACAAACTCAGCTGCTCTATCTCATGCTTGTCTTCTTTCTCCTTCATAATCTCTACCTCCCTTCTAGGCTGATTACACTTTTATTTTTTTACACTTGATATTGCATTCTCCAAAGCCGTATAAACTACCATAACCTCATATACCCGATCTACCAAGAATTGGAGATAGTTGTGGTCAAGAAACAACCACGTCTCAAATGGAGGCAATGGCTTTGCCTGATCAATCTTTATGTCTCCCAGCGGCTGCAATTGGACTTCCTCTTGCATGTCATTTTGGGAACATCCTTAAACAATCACTTTCCCACTCTCGTCTCCATGATGGCTCGAAAACTATTCTCTATTGTTGTCATATCCTTATCAACTATCTCTTCAACTGTCGCTGCCATAATATCTTGTTTTATTTCTTCACTTAGTTTCTCATACCTATGAGCATTCTGGATTGAACCACACTCATCCCTTTACTTTTCTATCTTCTCCATTGGTGGACCTACAATTAGAACACACACATTAGGGAAATCAAGAGCTTCCAACATCACTCCTTCAACTGTTTCTTCATGTCTCATACACATGTTGCCCAAATTTCTTTCATTGCTTGCATTTTCCTCTTATCTTCCATTCATATGATGGACTTTCAAAGGTCCATTCATGCTGCCCCAAGCATGGCTGTAGCATTGCATATTATTCTTCAGAATCAAACTTGTAGTGGTTGGAAACCAATTTGCACTGCGTACATGCCTTAACATTGCCAGTAGGCTGAAAATTCTTCCACCATGTGACTGAAAATCCTTTTATGGCTGTCATAAAAGAGTAAAGGACACTGGAACTATCACTGGTAGCAAAGGAAAGAATCATACAACAAATAACATACTTAAAATCCTTCATATAATACATCAATGGCAGTAATCTAGAGGCTGGAAACAACCACACTCTGAATATAAATACTTCAACAGCAGCGACAAACTGAAAAACACTCAACTTTTTGCTAGGAACCACTAGTATGGTTGCCAACAAAATGTTAGGCAATCTGGAAACGTGGATAACAGCAGGTCTACAATCTAGAATGGAGAAGCCATTTTATAGACTCTTATTCTCCTTGATTTCTCCTTCACACATCTAAGGGTGGCAAATTTGTATATAGCTTGACTCCAACAAAACCATGCATTGTTGAGTCATAGGACCTTGAACAACAACCAAATAACATCTATTGTACTTGCCACCTTCCCACATCCAGTATCTTGCTACCCCATCAATGGTGACTTTCTCCATAGCCTTGTTTTGAAATGTAGGACTTGATTCCAAGAAGTGATCATCTTTGTAGCTCAAATGATCACCTGGATCCCACTCTTTTATGCACACACCATTTGGAATCTGTATGAAAGGATCTATGTGACCCTTGCTACTAAGTGTGATCTTCATTTTATCACCATTTTTTAAAATGTTGCCTATGATGACAAACTTCATGCAATGACAGTAAGAAGCAATAAATTTGAAATATGATTTTCTTTTTCATACCTTGGGATGTAATCAAATTGCTTACCTTCTTTTTTTGATTTAGAAGTAGGAGCTTTTAAGAGATTTGTCTTGACACAAACATTCTTTTAATTTAAAATTTTAGAATTAGTGGGCATCAACTGACACATTCTCCTTGCTTGCATGCTCATCGCTATAGTTACTCTTACTCTCATATGACAATGACTCAATGTTTGCAATGCTTGGAAGATTGATAGGAACTTCTAGGGTTGTTTTTATTGAAAAACCTTCACTTTCCGCTTGCATGGTGGATTCCTTTATGGTCTACTCACTAACTTCTTTCGGATCTGAGTTCTCTCGCTTCCCGATTTCTTCCTTGGGATCCTTTTGAAGTTTCGGCTTTCCATCTTTCTTTGTTTTTCAAACTTCTATTTCTATTTTCTGCATATACCTCCAAGAATTCTTCAAAGGTATTATAAAACATGTATATATCAGTCTTCTTATCATATTCATCAAAAGCAAAAAGTTTGACCTCATCTCTATCACACTGCTCTTCCAAGCATGCCTCGTGAATAAGATCATTCTTTTGCATTCTTCTAAATGAATCTAGGGCTTTATAGCTGATAGAAAACTGATTCATAAGTTGATTCTCAATATCTTGGCTTTTCATTTGTACTTCATCTTGTTTTTCTATTGATTTCTTCAAGACGATTCTTACTTTTTTGTTGCTCTTTCTACATTTGCATCCACACTGTAATGTCCCCAAATTGAGACAATGATGCAAACGAAGGGTTTCCAATAAACCCCTCAACAAATACCAAATAAAATGTGAATTCTAAAAATAAAAACCACCCAACCCTTGGGTTGTACTTGCTCCACCAAACTGAAATTTCACACTTCCAATCAATCAACAAAATAAAAGATAAATACCTTGTGAACTTGCCAACCTTAGCTCACACTATATGAAGAAAGGCGTTGAATTGGTGTATCTTTCACTCCCAAACCCTCAACGCCACCAATCTGATTTTACTGTCGTCTTTGTGTCACCAAATCCAATTCAGAAAACTCTCTACAAATGAAGATAAACTGAAAAATAAATTCCAGCATGCAAATCATATAAAAATTGGCCAATGTTAGGGCCTAAAAACATGAACAAATCTCTTTGAACCAAGTCGCCACAGTTATGAATAATTAGCATGTAATAACTCTGAAAATCAGACTTGTTTTCATGCCAAACTTGCTGGAAATAGGTTATATGATCCACCAAAATTAGCAATAATTAATGTTCTATTGTTTAGGGCCAAACAAAGCACCCTAAACCCTTGCACACCTCCTTCAAATGAATCGCCCCACAAAAAAATTAAGCGCAGAATTTCAAAATCATAACCCTTGCCTTAACCTTCCAAAAAAACTTCAAACCCTTATGATTTATTGCTAAATAAATCAGAAATAAAATAACAATTATACCTTTCCAAAATGGAGTCTAGAAACCCTCTGAAAATGTCCAAATCCTCCTCAAATTGATTCACTCTATGTCAAAAAATTACATAAAATAATTCAGATTGTTCAAACATACCAATGACCCTCCAAATGACCTTCAAAAGACTCCTAGGGCAAGTCATCCAAGCTGAAAAATAATCTAGAATATTATGCAATATTTTATGCTTCACGAACCCTTCCAATCAGCTCCAAGATCACAAAACCAGCCCTCAAATTAAGTCGCCAAAGCTGGAAAAATCATATAAATATCATGCAACAATGTTAGGCTTCAACAAACCCTTCCAAGTAGCTCGCTCAACCCTTTAGGCAAGTCACCACCCAAGAAATGGCCTTCAACACCATGAACATGCTCCAAATGCAAATCACCACTCTCCAAGACCTGCACATTCCCAAAAACCAACTTTCAATAGGGTTTGCAATATTCTTCAAAAAAGGTGGTGTCTAAAAAACCTTTGTAAATCCACTTGCATGCAAGCATGCAATTTTGAAGTTCAACTACAGCCCTTAAATAAAATTGCCCAAGTAGTAGGAAATGAGGTTTTCGTCCCCAAAACTTGACGCTTCTTGAAGGTTTTCGTCCTCAAAATGTGCTAATCAAGCTTGACATACTTGATCAAAGTTTCTAATTCAATATTCAGCATAACCTCTCCAAAAGACTCCTCAATTGCTTTATATTCAATCCCCAAGGGTGTGCCCAAGTCGGAGGGATGTACTTTTTAAAACATAAACACTCAATCTTTTTAAAACTCCATTTTTGAGGGTTTAGGCTCTCATGACCCCAACTTAAGTGAACATAAGATTAAAAGTACCTTTTTTCAAACTCAACTAAAAATTAGAAAGTACTTTTTACCTTTTTGCTCATAGATTAGCCCCCCCTCAATGTTCCCTTCTCTTTTCTTCCCTTAGCCTTGTGGGAACAACCAAGTTAAGGGTCTAAAAGCAAGCTACGCCAAAAAGGAGGACATTACAATCCTCTCCACCCAAAATTGTTTGTCCTCAAGCAATTGCAAAAGCCATGGGGTTGTCCCCACATTCTTTATAATGCATCTTCCCACTGACATGGCTTCCCACTGAAAAGAACCTTCAATTTGAATTCTTCACTTGCTAAACATGTATCTTGTTTGCTGCCCCATAGGTTCAAGATGTCATAATCATTTCCCAAGAATTCCTCATAACCCAAAAGAACTAAGGCATGCCATGCTTGCTTGCTTTTGATATAGTCTCTCAAAGTAATTAATGTACCTCCATAAAAAGTTCCCAAAATTTAGAAATAAATCACTATGATCTCATCATACAACATACCTTGAGTGATCATGGTACATAGATACAACCTCTCTTCAGTGTGTCTTCTATCAATTCTTTTATGTATAGAAAAGATGTAAAATTGATCAAACGCTTCCACCAACTCCTAACATATAGTTGTACCTTCCAAGCTTGATTAAACCAAAAGCATACTTCCTTATGCACATTTCCAGAATGCACCCTGCGCTGGAACTTACCAACAAAATCAGATTTTTGGCCTCCCATATACTGCTGTACCTGTCCCTCAAAATCAGATTTTTCTATGTGACAATTTTCAGAATGTACCTTGGTGCAAAGTTTCCCCAATATGGGCTGTAATGTGCCATAAAAATGCCAATTTTTTGCTCTTTCATGTGGCTGAACTTGCTTTGTTAAATTAAAAAAATTGAAACAACAAAATTCAGATTTTTTACCATTTTACCCCCCTCTTTCCCTTGGCTGCCATGTGCAAAATAAATTGTTTTTGATGTCCCCAAGGGTCCATAGGTGAGCCCAGCTATGTTTATCCTTCTTTTACAAGTATAAGGACCTTCCTTTCTTGTCATTTGGACCTTTTGAACAGCTGCTAGTCACTTTCATCCCTTCAAAATTCAAGGGGTGTTCTTTTTTCCTTAAAACACCACTAGTTCCCCCCTTGCAAGAAGGAATAGGGTACTGCCCAAAGCATATTTTGGGTTGCCCTTGGCAATCCATTATTTTCTCATCCCTTTTAATATAAGTATGACAAAAATCAGAATTTGCAATACTTACCAAATGTCTTATAGAATGTTCCAATTTGGAATGAAAGGGCAGCGTTTTATGTCAGGGGCAGTCTTCTTTTCCACCTTCCTTATGCTCATGAGACATCCTCCCAACATATTATTTGGCTTAGAAGAAGGGGCCTCTCCATCACTCAAACCATGCAAAACAATCTCCTTACCTGCTATCTTGAATTTAAGCTCCATGGTTTGGTAGTTTTGTGTATATTCACCAAGTGAGTGCAACTATTGAATACCAAGTACCATATTGGTCTCCCCTATGCCCACCACATAAAAATCATCCTCAACCACATTTTTCCAAAGTGAGACTAAGTTTTAGAATATTTATCGTACAAGGGATGGTGAATCCATCCGCTACTATGACTCTGAATCCCTCAAACTCCACGGATTGTAGTCCATATGATGTTACCAATCATTTATCAATGAAATTGTGAGTTACCCCACTATCAATAAGTATGGTAATAGGTGTACCCTTCAATGATCCCTTAACTCTAAAAGGATAATGCCTAGGAGCCCCTGAAAGTGATGCCAAAGTGCCACTCAACTCCTCTTCTCCCTCTATCTCCAAAGTGTTTTCCTCATAGTTGGCTGTCCCAACTTCCTCCTCATTTTCCTCTTCAGAAAGCACCTTGATGTAGTAAACATGTCTCTTGCCACAGCAATTGTGGCCCTTCTCCCAAGGGTCTTTGCATGTGAAGCAAAGGCCTTTCCTTCTTAGCTCATTTCTCACGTCAAAGCTACTATGTGGTAGCTCCTTCTACTGCCCCAAACTTGATTGGTTTGGTCTAGTCAAGGGACCCACATGATTGGCCATAGGTGGCCCTATAAAGCTACTCTTGGGCTGCCCCAAACCGCCATCTTTGTGCTGCCCAGTAGGTGGGAAAAAAATACTCTTTGGTTGTGTTGTCTATGAGACTCGCACCCTTGTGAAGGTAGTTTTAGGCCTTCATTGTCTGCTGAAACATGGAAACAATCCTAGGTTGTGGGTGACCTAATTAGCGTTCAGGTCTTCACAGTCTGCTGAAACATGGAAACAATCCTAGGCTGTGGGTAACATAATCAGTGCATTGAATCTATAAATTCTAAGGGCTAGCTCCCTTTGGTGTATCAATTAGGATCTTTGCTCTACGCTACAAACTGTCGGGAAAAGAGAAAAACTTGAACAAAAATCCTAATTATGGTGATACACCTGTATTTTTTTATTGATCCACTCAATTTGAGCTCTTAAGAACACTAATTTAGACAAGAAAAGGGTTGAACTTTCAACTCCAATTGACCAATATGCATAAGTATTTGACAAAAAGGTTTTATCTGGTGATCCAAGCTTGAGAGAAATGAAAGAATAGGCCTGATTTAAGGCACTAACCACCACTTATATCCAATGTAAACTCAGTCAAGAGACATCAAACACAGAACATGACCTACATAAATTGATCAATTATGCTGCTAGATAAGAATCATGACTTGATAAGGAAGAGAAATTCTATCACTTATGCAAATCACTGACATGAATACACTATACCAACAGCTGAAAATTGAAAACTGTCATATTGATTTGAAAAAGGTTACAACTCAATCTTTGGCAGAATTTGATCTTGCCAAAAGAAGGATACCATTCAAGGCTGAAAAGCCAACTTATATAGAAACGTATACAACAGCCAAGAGATTAGCGCTGAAAATAGAAGAGGAGATTAACTCCCACATCAACTTGTGCTATCCAAAGATTTAAAAATAAATCCCTTTGTCTTATGCTTGCATGAAAACTCCTTTTGGCGTTGAAAGATGGACGCTGAGCTAATCTCCTTCATGCATGAACAACACACTAATTTGGATGTCTAAACTCACGCTTGAACCTACTTGAAGCTGAATTGGAACATGAGAATGTCTTCTATTGCATGGAGAGCATGAGTGGATGTGACATTTGTCAATTAGTCAACTAGAGCTCAAGACTAGTCAACCTCCAATGGTCTTCAGTTGAACTATTGGACCATTTGAAAGGCTCGAAACAGACAAGAGTGCATCCATGAAATCTTTTGTTAAGCTCTCCAACGTTAAACTCCTTGAGTCCTTCATGCAAACGAGTCTCCATTTTAGAACTCAAGGTGTCGTGTTTGAAACGACTGCATGTCTTGGATGTGTCTAACCCTATTCATGGCTGTTGAAATATCTTGCATTTTCTGGTTCTTCGTCTCTGTCTATTATATTCCTTCTGTTTGTCTATGTCTTTTCCCTGAACTTTCCTTCTGCATGTATTTTGTCTTCTCCCCTCGGAATAATCATCCAAGGCTTTTCTTTTCCTTCGGAAATCCTGCCTCGAACATTCGTCTTTTGTCACTTTCCCACGAACAAATTGTCCGCAGGAATTGTCTCTGTTCTTTTCCTTTTGAGCTTCCTAGATTACTGTTTGAACCTTCTCTTCCTTTTCCGAAGGAATTCCTTCGGGCAATTTGTCCGAAACTTTCCTCTTGTTCATTTCTTTCCCCGGCCTTTTGTCCACTTTCACGCAGACAAATTGTCCACGGGAATTAAAGTCCTCGGACTTTTGAAACCAAACCCTCTCAAACTTTTTGTGAAGAACCTTCCCGAAGGGAAAGAACCCTTCGGGAAACCTGTAAAGGACCCTTTGGAATTAATGAAATGACCCTTGCCTTTTGAAATTCGTGAAGTGAACCTTCTCGAAGGGCACATACCCTTCGGGAGTCTTGCCAATGTCCCTCGGCATCTTTGCAAAGTCCTTTTCCGAAGGGCTAATAACCCTTCGGACTTCTTGTTTTGAACTTTCCCGAAGGGCTAATAACCCTTCGGACTTCTTATTTTGAACTTTCCCGAAGGGCAGATACCCTTCGGGATTTCCGTAATGTCCCTTAGGAATCGTGATGTGAACTTTCCTAAAGGGTAGATACCCTTCGGGATTCTTGACTTGGGTCCTCCAGACAAAAGTCCGAAGGAATTGTTTCCTTCGGGCTTTTTGTTAAAGACTTTCCCAAAAGGAAGAGCCCTTCGGAAGAATGAAATAGACCCTTCGTCGAATACCCTTCGAAAAATGTTAAAAGTCCTTCGGCATTTGGAAAATGGTCCTTCTAGTTGGTAAAGTGCCCTTTGGGAAATTGTAAATGGTCCTCTTCCCCTTTTAAATGGTCTTTCGACTTTTCTGTAATGGACAATTCCTTCGGAAAAATTGTCCAAAGGAAATTGCCCTTCGTTTACTTCCTTCGAACAAAAAGTCCAAAAGAATTCATTCCTTTCTGCCTTTTGGATTTTGTCTCTCGGACGTTGAAAACTGACCTTTGGGTTTTAGACAAGTGCCTCTGCCTCTTTGAGAAATGAGTTGTTCCGAAGGGCATATACCCTTCGGGTTTTTGCAAGTGTCCCTCGGCAATTTTGAAATGGTCCTCCTGCGGAAAGAACCTTCTAGCCCTTCGGACTTATTGGAAATGTCCCTCAGAAACTTGAAATGGTCCTCTGTCCTAGTGATTGTTGACAATTTTGCCCCCACAGGGCAAATTGTCACCCCTACTATTCGGAACTTTGCTATGGTACCCAGTTTGTCTTGTGAATCAATTTTGGGATCCTTAAATGTGCATTTACAGCGACCCAAGTGGCCATCTACAGCCAGGTGAAGTTTAGTCATTCAGAGGGTTCTAAGGAGCTTTCTTGATTACAGACAACGCAATGTACAAATACAGCCATGCAAATGATGACGAAAAGGTCTCCTACGGCCATGTAAATTCAGATGGACTCATGCAGCAATCATATATAGCATACAGTTCGTTCAAAAGGAGGACACATGCAACAGTTTTAAGTGGGTTTTTATCTCCTAAAAACGTCATCTACAGCAGTTTGAAAGGGTTTTTCTCCTCTTCTAAGCATCACGTGCAGCCAAAAGCCAAGACATACAAGCTATAAGTTCATTTATTTTGTCTAAGTAAAGATTTTTTTTGGGGTTGTAAGAGGAGTATTTCTTCGGACTTTTTGTCCGAATGAAAGAGCTCTCAAAGGACAATTGCAAAAGTCCCGAAGGGTAGGTACCCTTCGGGTAGGTTCTCTTAGAAGAGCCGCGGGAGATTCACTTGGCAAAAAAGGATCAAGGCAAAAATCCTGAAGGGCACCTGCCCTTCGGGAAGATTTCGGAAGGTGCCCTTCAAAAAGCCCAAGGAAATATAAACAAGGAAAAAAATAAAAATTGAAGGATATCCTTCGGACAAAAAGTCCGAAGGATTAACTCAGGAAAAATGCAAACAGAAAAGTCCGGGAGAAATAGAACCTTGGGGCAGACATTTTTTCCGCAGGAAATGAGACAAGATAAAAGTCCGAAAGAATTCGAAGGAACAAAACCAAGGAGATGACAGCACAATGAGCCAACAGAAATCTAAAAGAATAAAGTTCGAGAAAATTGCATACACAAAAGTCCGCAGAAAAAAGATGAGTCAATAAGAGATAGTCCGAAGGAAAAACAAAGAGAAAAGCATAAAGTCAACAAAAAAGCCGAAAATAAAGGCTAAGGAGATAGCCAAGAAATCCAAGGAAATATAGCCTAATATAGACAAAATAAATCCAAATATAGAATCCCACCAAAAATAAACACGACACGAACAGGCAAACCAAAACAAGAGACGGAGTCAACATGGAAATCCATGCAAGCAAAGGCTATTTTCGATTGACTGGTCACAGCTTCAGTTGACTGGTTGTGAAGTCAAGCTCATCTCCGGGTCAAACTTGTGCTTTCAAACGTTCAAATAGCTCAAAAGGAAGTCCATATTTGGAGGTGGGCATAGCATTTTGCATGATAAGAGTTTGATTTGTCAAAATTAGCCTACCATCCATAATGTTCCATGCATGATGCCTAAATAAAGAATAACCTAAGCTTAGCCACCGTCCATTTCAACGTCAAAGCGTTGGTTTATAATTTTAGACACGTTTTAGCTGAACATGCACAAGAAAAGTCAAACATATGATTCCACCGTCCAATTCTAGCGCCTAGGAGCTTTCATGCAAAGAGGAAGAAGACAAAATAGACTTTTGTAAATGCTGAGTTGGATGGATTTAGCTCTTCTTCTATTTTTAAACACCAATCTCTTGGTTGTTTGTAATTTTCTATATTAATGGTTTTTCAGTCTTAAATAAATCATCCCTCTTTTGGCAAGAAAACTTCTGCCAAAGTTTGTGCTGTAACTTTTTTCAAAATCAATAAGAAAACTGTGTTTTTTCAATTTCCAACAACTGGTATAGAGTACTTTTGTTATAGATTTGCCTAAGTGATAGATTTCTTTCTTCCTTGTCAAATTTGGATTCATACTTAGTTACTAGTTGGTCATTTATGCAGGTCACATTCTGTGTTTGAATGTCTTTTGTTGAGTTTACAGTGGATATTAGTGGTTGTTTAGTGCTTTTCATCAGGGCTATTTCTATGTTTCCCTCAAGCTTAGATCATTAGACAGAACCTTTTCGTGAAATATTTGTGTATTGACCAATTGGAGTTGAAGTTTTGCCTCTTCCTTGTTTGAATTAGTGTTCTTAGAAGCTCGATTTGAGTGGATCAAGAAAATTAAGTGTATCACCACTTTAGCTAGGATTTCCTTTCAAGTTCTTTCTTCCCTTTTCTCCAGGCAGTTTGTAACGTAGAAGTTGAGATCCTCATTAATAAATTTTACAAGAACCAGCCTTCTCTGGAGGTTCTTCTCACCATTGAGGCACCCACCCTCATGAGAAGATCCCATTGTTTCAACTGGAGCGAGGATTAACCATTTCAGCACGTCTTTGATTCAGGGTGCAACTCCAGGTTGACAATAGTTTTTTGGCATGCCTGGTGGGACCTATTGGAGCTGGGTTTGATGAAATTGCAATTGCAGCAGTATTCTTCAAAAAGTATTTGGTGATTCCATGCTCAAGCAATTGTTTCTAATAGTTCAGGCACAGTTTCCATGTAAGTCTATTTTTATTGCATTATCATGAATGAATTTTGATGGCTGTGTATGAAGAGAATTCCTATGCTATATTTCTTTATCAGCCCAATGATGGATCATACCACTCTTGTCATGATACCTATGAGCCTAATCAACCTTATCAAGAGTATTATCAAAGCTATGTTGAGCCTTATCAAGTTTCTCATGATCTTTATTATCAAGAGCATGAGTCTTACCTTCCTTGTGAACCATATCAGTCTCAGGACCAGATTTCATCTTCCCCATATGGCTACGATTTTGCATATGGGCAACCTTGCCTTCAAGAAAGAATGAACGAAATAGAGCTCAAAATACTAGCATATGCAAGGTTTGTTCACCCTCTCAGTATGAGGAAGTGAATGGTCTAGTTCAAAATGTGTCCAATGATCCAAAAGAGATAAATGGGCTATGTATTCTTGTATTGGAAAAGATGGAGGTTTGGGAGAGGCAGTGAAAATCGAGTTAAACCAATTGTCTACAAAGGGTTCTTGTGATTTTTATTCTCATGAAGTTCTTAATCATGCCCAGTGTGTGACAAGGGAGCTTCCTAATTGCATTCAAGAACCTATTCATGAGACTAAACCTTCCTATAGTCCCCTTTCCTCACCAATCATCCCTCAAGCTCAAGATCTTCAGGAAGACAAGCAGGTTTCAGACTTTGATGAAGTAATGGCCAAGTGCAAGGAACATAATATAGAGGTCTTTAAGAGTTTCTCTTTCCCTCCTCTCCAAAACTCCCTAGATAATTCCATTGCCCTCAAGATTCCAAAATCTGATCATGATCAACCTCCCATGCTTCATTTTTCCTCTCAAACAAATGAATTCCATCACCCTCCCACCATCTCCCTTCCTCAGGAAGAACTTGTTCTTTGGAGGATTGAGAAAGAGGTTGCAGCTACAGGTCAAGTTCTTGCAAAGTGTGTAGGGATGCCTCAGGTGTGTTTGAGGAAGAATTTCCTATTGATACTTCACTTGAGGTTGTAGTTGAGCATCCAATTATAATTGAGAGTGAGAACACTGATTTTGATGTACAGGGACTTCAAGAGGAGATGGTACAAATTGAAGTCATACGTGAGTTACAGGTATCTCCTATTGAGAAGGACCTGGATAGCTTTCAAGCTGATTCTATAGATCAAAATGAGGAACAAAAAGATGATTGGCAGCTGTACTTTGAATCTCTTCAGGAGATTAAAGAACTTTGTATGGATATGTTGTCTATTGAAGGACACGTTTACGAAAAATTTGATCAAGAATCACCTATTCAAGATCAAAGTATAGATTGGGTTGCCTTCTCAAAGCTCCTTGAAGAGCTAGATGAACTTGCAGCAATCGATAAGAAGGATGTGATCACTCAAAAACCATGCATAGATGACGTACACTTGACAAGGTGGTAGATGACAAGCAATATGAAAAAGATCAGGAGGTACTTGATGAGTTTGTCTTTGTTCGTGACTGGTTTGCTATTGATGACTCATCTGAGAAGATGTTAAAACAGTTGGTGGACAAGAAAAATGCCTCATCAAATGTTATGATTAATAAACATCCTACTTTGCAACTTGTACCATCTCTTGGAAGGAGTGAGTTCAAGAATTTCCCATTTGATCCAGGCGGATCATGTTTTATCATGGTTAGCTAAGTTCCTTATTTGTTTTGCTTTCCAAGTGCTTTTCAAGCACAATTGTTCCATTTAGTTTTGTTCCAATAAGTGCTTGTTTGCACATTTGCTTCTTAGTTAGTTTTCCTACTTTCGTGTTTTTCCCTTCTTATTTTGAGGGAGAAAGGTTACTTCAGCCAAGGTCAGAGGAGGAGATTTTCAGTCAGAAATCAAGTTTACCATTTGGAAGTTCGAATAGCATCTATATGGTCTGAGTTCTCTAGCACAGCAGGCATGCTTCCTAGTTGAGTCACCAAAAATGTTGACAATTTTGCCCCAAGGCAAATTGTCACCCCTACTATTCGAAACTTTGCCATGGTGCCAAGTTTGTCTTGTGAATCAATTTTGGGGTCCTTAAATGAGCATTTACAGCCACCCAAGTGGCCATCTACAACCAGGTATAAGCCAAAGTGGCCATCTACAGCCAGGTGAAGTTTAGTCATTCAAAGGGTTCCAAGGAGCTTTCTTGATTACAGCCAACGCAATGTACAAATACAGCCATGCAAATGATGACGAAAAGGTCTCCTACAGCCATGTAAATTCTGATGGACTCCTACAATGATCATATAGAGCATACAGTTCGTTCAAAAGGAGGACACAAGCAACAGTTTTAAGTGGGTTTTTATCTCCTTCTAAAAACATCATCTACAGCAATTTGAAAGGGTTTTTCTCCTCTTCTAAGCATCACGTACAGCCAAAAGCCAAGACATACAAGTTGTAAGTTCATTTATTTTGTCTAAGCAAAGATTATTTTGGGGTTGTAAGAGGAAGAGTATTTCTTCAGACTTTTTGTCCGAAAGAAAGAGCTCTCAGAGGACAATTGCAAAAGTCCCGAAGGGTACGTACCCTTCGGGAAGGTTCACTTAGAAGAGTCACGAGAGATTCACTTCGCAGGGAAGGATCAAGGCAAAAATCCCAAGGAAATATAAACAAGGAAAAAAATAAAAATTGAAGAATATCCTTCAAACAAAAAGTCCGAAGGATTAACTCGAGAAAAATGCAAACAAAAAAGTCCGAGAGAAATAGAAGCCAAGGGCAGACATTTTTTCCGCAAGAAATGAGACAAGATAAAAGTCCGAAAGAATTCGAAGGAACAAAACCAAGGAGATGACAGCACAATGAGCCAACAGAAATCTGAAAGAATAAAGTTCAGGAAAATTCCATAAACAAAAGTCCACAGAAAAAAGATGAGTCAACCGGAGATAGTCCGAAGGAAAAACAAAGAGAAAAGCATTAAGTCAATGAAAAAGCCGGAAATAAAGGCTACGGAGATAGCCAAGAAATCCGAGGAAATATAGACTAATATAGACAATAAATCCAAATATAGAATCCCACCAAAAATAGACACGACACGAACAGGCAGACCAAAACAAGAAACGGAATCAACGTGGAAATCCATGCAAGCAAAGGCTATTTTCGGTTGACTAGTCAAAGCTTTAGTTGACTGGTTGTGAAGTCAAGCTCATCTCCGGGTCAAACTCATGCTATCAAATGTTCAAACAGCTCAAGAGGAAGTCCATATTTGGGGGTGGGTGTAGCATTTTGCATGATAAGAGTTTGATTTGTCAAAATTAGCCTACCATCCATAACATTCCATGCATGATGCCTAAATAAAGAATAGCTTAAGCTTAGCCACCGTCCATTTCAACATCAAAGAGTTGGTTTCTAATTTTAGACACGTTTCAGTTGAACATGCACAAGAAAAGTCAAACGTATGATTCCACCATCCAATTCTAGCGCCTAGGAACTTTCATGCAAAGAGGAAGAAGACAAAATAGACTTTTTTAAACGCCGAGTTGGACGGATTTAGTTCTATTTTTAAACGCCAATCTCTTGGTTTTTTATAATTTTCTATATTAATGGCTTTTCAGCCTTAGATAAATCAACCCTCTTTTGGCAAGAAAACTTCTACGAAAGTTTGTGATGTAACCTTTTTCAGAATCAATAAGAAGAGGCCTGTGTTTTTTCAATTTTCAGCAGCTGGTATAGAGTACTTTTGTTATAGATTTGTCTAAGTGATAGATTTTCTTTCTTTCTTGTCAAATTTGGATTCGTACCTAGTTACTAGCTGGTCATTTATGCAGGGCACGTTCTATGTTTGAATGTCTTTTGCTGAGTTTACAGTGGATATTAGTGGCTTTTTAGTGATTTTTATCAGGGCTATTTCTACGTTTCCCTCAAGCTTAGATCATTAGACAAAACCTTTTCATGAAATACTTGTGTATTGATCAATTGGAGTTGAAGTTCTGCCTCTTCTTTGTTTGAATCAGTGTTCTTATAAGCTCGATTTGAGTGGATCAAGCAAATTAAGTGTATCACCGCTTTAGCTAGGATTTCCTTTCAAGTTCTTTCTTCCCTTTTTCCCAGGCAGTTTGTAGCATAGAAGTTGAGATCCTCATTGATACATCTTACAGGAACCAGCCTTCTCTGGAGGTTCTTCTCACCATTGAGGCACCCACCTTTGTGAGAAGATCTCATTGTTTCAACTGGAACGAGGATTAGCCATTTCAGCACGTCTTCGATTCAGGGTGCAACTCCAGGTTGACAATAGTGACCCTTCGGACAAAAAGTCTGAAGGATTCGAACCCTTTGGAACTTTGAAATGACCTTTGCCCCTTTGTAAAACCACAAAAAGTCCTCCTTAGAATTTGCTCCTTCAATTGCTTGAATCAACATCTGTTCTTTCCTGTGGGGCAAAATTGTCAACAAGCTGTCCCAAAGGTGGAAATTTACCCCTTGGAGTAGAAGACTCCAAATTGTAGGCCTTCCGAATGGCCTCTCTCAATGAAGGTGGATCTAAAGCCTTGACCAATCCCCTTAGAGAGTCAATCAAGCCATCTGTGAATAACACCACTAATCTCCTATCTGAAATATCAATCACCATGACTGAAAGTCTCTAAAACTCTGTGACAAAATCATTTACCGAGGCCCTTTGCCTCAATTAAGCTAAATCACAAAAATGAAGTTTCGGATCTTCTCTATCGAACCTCTAGATCAACCTCTTGTTGAACTCATAGAAGTGTATGTGTTGATGCCCCTACGTGATCAAACCACAATACCACCAATCATGGCTTGCTCCCTCTAAATGCACCGTGAATGGCCTCTCCCTCTACCATAGGTCGAAGTGAAAAGAAGGTAAACACCGAATTCATGCCCTCGCTGAGCTCCTTTGTGACCCATCAAATGTGGAGAGAGGTAACTTCCCCAATGCATGTTGGAGATCTCCTTGGTTGCCCCTCTGCCTCTGACTGATCTTGGGCCCACTTTGTCCCCATTTCCAAGCTGAAAACTTGGAAAAAGTCATAGCCTCCCTAACTGTCACGAACAAGGTGACATACTCATCCATCTCTCTCTACTCCCCACGTGAGCTAAGTAACCCCTCCCTTGTTGATGCGAGCTCCTCCCTCTAAATAAATGTAGGTTGGGTGGGCCTACATGTGGATGCCCCATTCCCCAAAGGGGGTGTATGTGCATTTGGTCTGCTCCCTAAAGCCCTGTTATCTCCATTGAGTGGCTTCAAGCCACCCATCTCACCGAGGAAACGAAGAAATCCCTCCATCATTGCTATCATGCTCTCCTGAGTTTGAGAATATTTCTCAAACCTCTCCTCAACCAATCTGTCTCTCCTCTCACCTTTTGTTTCCTAGTGTCCCATGTCACCCATAGCTTGATCCTGCTCAAGCAAACCAACTAGTGGAAGCCCTGATTCCCTCCTACTACTCCTCAAGTAATACTTAACCTCTTTGTTGCCACTCATGTATCAAACCCTTCACCCTACATAATAGCCAAGATATGACTCTGATACCACTATAATGTCCCCAAATTGGGACAATGATGCAAAAAAGGGTTTGCCAACAAATCCCAAACAAATTCTGAATTTTGAAAAGAAAAACCAACCAACCCTAGGGTTATACTTGCTCCACCAAATTGAAATTTCACACTTCTAATCAATCAACAAAATAAAAGATAAATACCTTGTAAACTTAGCCAACCTTGGCTCACACCGTATCAAGAAAGGAGCTAAATTGGTATATCTTTCACTCACAAACCCTCAACACCACCAATTTGATTTTAATGCCCTCTTTGTGTCACTAAATCCAACTCAAAAAACTCTCCACACATGAAGATAAACTGCAGATAAATTCTAGCATGCAAATCATATAAAAATTGGCCAATGTTAGGGCCTAAAACATAATCAAATCTCTCTGAACCAAGTCGCCACAGTTATGAATAATTAGCATGTAATAACTCTGAAAATCAGTCTTGTTTTCATGCCATACCTGCTGGAAATAGGTTATATGATCCACCAAAATTAGCAATAATTAATGTTCTATTGTTTAGGGCCAAACAAGGCATCTTAAACCCTTGCACACCTTCAAATGAATCGCCCCACTTAGGAATTAAGGGCAGAATTTCAGAATCAAAACCCTTGCCTTAACCTTCCAAAAAACCTTCAAACCCTTATGATTTATTGCCAAATAATCAGAAATAGAATAACAATTATACATTTTCAAAATGGAGTCTAAAAACCCTCCGAAGATGTCCAAATCCTCCTCAAACTGATTCTCCCTATCTCAGAAAATTACATAAAATAATTCAAATTGTTCAAACTTACCAATGACCCTCTAAATGACCTTCAAAAGGCTCCTAGGGCAAGTCGTCCAAGCTATAAAATATGATGCAATATTTTATGCTTCATGAACCCTTCCAATTTGCTCCAAGAACACAAAACTAGCCCTCAAATTAAGTCGTCAAAGCTGGAAAAATAATATAAATATCATGCAACAATCTTAGGCTTCAAAAACCCTTCCAAGTAACTCGCTCAACCCTCTAGGCAAGTCGCCACCCAAGAAATGGCCTTCAACGCCACAAACATGCTCCAAATATAAATCGCCACTCTCCAAGACCTGCAAATTCGCCAAAAACCAGCTTTCAATAAGGTTTGAAATATTCTTCAAAATAGATGGTGTCCAAAAACACATTTGTAAATCGACTTGCATGCAAGCATGCAATTTTGAAGCTCAATTACAGCGCTTGAATAGAGCTGCCTAAGTAGCAGAAATGGAAGTTTTCATCTCCAAACCTTGACATTTATTGAAAGTTTTCGTCTTCAAGATATGGTAATCAAGCTTGACATACTTGATCAAAGTTTCCAATTCAATATTCAGCATAACCTCTCCAAAAGACTCATCAATTGCTTTTATATTCAACCCCCAAGGGTGGCACCCAAGTTGGAGGGATGTACCTTATATACATAAGCACTCAATCTTTTAAAAATTTCCCTTTTGAGGGTTTAGGCTCTCATGACCCCAAGTGAAGTGAACATAAGATTAAAAGCACCGTAACCGACCTTAGTGCAGCTCAACCGTAACCGACAAGGTAGAAGAGCAATTTTTTCATCGTCCATAACAATTATTTGTCTTATAAGGCATCGTCATACATATGTACATCCTACATAGTACATACATATACAGCGGACAGAGGGAAGGTAGACAGTCAATCATCTCTTTCAAGATAATTTCACGTACATAATGTTCAGATTAATAAAATTCTATTAACAGTTCTACGTCTTGTTATCTCATGGATGAATATTATCTCTGTTTCTGATTTCTTTTTTACAATTAGCTTCTGCATATAACACATCTTGACTCAATAAATTTAGTGTGCCATCCACCAAAATCCCCTGGGATCCAGATCAAACTGATTTACTGATTTCCTGATCTTCCTTGCAGCATATTGCAGCTAATACATTAACTTTATCTATTAATATTTCATTTGAGTGGAGTAAAGCAGTGACTAAGAAAATGAAATAAACAACCTCATTCAAGCGATATGCTGGCTGAACAAAGAGTGGATTTGTAATCAACAATTTTTCCAGTGGCCTTTGGTACTTTGATAGAGAAAAGAAATAATTATCTTCCTTCCGCTTCTCACATGGCTTCCTATGAATAGGGCAGCATTTTTCTTCAAGCAATTCTTTTTCATCCTGCAATAAATGATAAAATTTACTTTTAAGACTTTGCATACAATGGAGGTTAACTCTTTTTCAACATTCAAAATAATAACCCCATGTGTTTAATCTTACAAAATGATGCTAGACAGTGATAATTATTGGCCATGTTTCATTTACAATCGTATAAAACAGAATAAAGAACTTAAGAAGAAATCAATCTCAGATGATCCCCTAAGACTGTCGATTGCATAAACATGGGTACGTGACAGACTTCCTCTCAACTGTTAGTCTCCAATATCATATTAATACACTGCAATCCCATTAGAGATGTGCACAATGTATTCTAGTAGATGGACGGTTTAGACATCCAATTTTTACCATGCAGCACCAAATGAGAAACGTGAGAATAGACTAAAAATGTTATTTTCCTCAGTAAAGAACCAAATTATGGTTTATGAAAAACATTCATAACTACTGATGGGCCCCTTCTATACTCAAAATACCAGAGGTAAAGGTTGTAGTCACAGTACTGTGTTTAAAGAAAATGTTCTGAAGGGCGTTCTTGAGGTTTAGGAAGCCCCTTATCCATATGGATTTTAGGTGCTAGCTAGGAATAAAGATATATTTTGGTTGTAAAATGGTTAGTTTTGACATAATTTTCAGACTATGGCATCATAATGTTCTAAATATGCATACCCATCGCAGACAATTGTTCCACCATTTTCTATAATATGGGTACGTTTATATCTGAACTATCGGTAGACTCATATCTTGTAGATTGTGAGTACGCAGAAAGGAAGAAATAAATTGGAACAAAGACCAGAGCAACGGGAACCACCCAACATTATACCTGCTCTGCATGTCTGAAAACGAAACTCCACTCTATCTCTCTCTTAATAAGAAAATTTACCGAAGGCCCCAAGACAAAGTTCTCTGCCAAGGAGGAGGTATAAGTGCTTGCCTTGAAAATTGCAACAGTTTTGTGATTTCCAAAGATTCATGCATCACAGGTGAGATGATCAAAGCAAAAAGCATTTACAGAAGACTATTAGGATGAAGCAATTGCACTTAATGTATGGACTTCTATATGTATATTCATTGTGGTTAGCATCACATAATGGCTGTATGCATCTACGCTCAATGGTTCATCATGATTGCAAGGAATTTTATAGCAGAGATCAAGTTTCTACAAAAACAAGAACTCTAAGCATGAAACCATCTGCTAGGAATTATATCCATCTAGCCTTACAAAATCTCAGTGCTTAAGTTCCAATATTTTTCTGTAATCATCTTTATCTTGAACCCATCCTTCTCTTGCATCATTGTTCCTTCTCTATAACAAGTCATACTAAGGAGGTTTGCACACTGAGGAAGTGTTTCTAAATACAGTGCATACTCTTATAACATATATATATATGAATTTTCTAGAGGGAGACTGAGTAGATTAAAAAAAACAATCTTTCTTGGCCCATGTTGTCCCATTTCTTCTTAAATGGTTTGTTTTAGGTAGGATATCTTCCTTCTCCGTTTCTAGTTTCCAACAATAGCAGTGTATTTGTTGTCAACATGGAGTTGCATCCTGAAACGAAAACGTGCTGAAATGGCTAATCCTCTCTCCAGTTGAAACAATGGGATCTTCTCACGAGGGTGGGTGCCTCACTGGTGAAAAGAACCTCCAGAGAAGGTTGGTTCCTGAAGATATATATATGAGGATCTCTACTCTGCGTTTGTTTTATACCATGAAAAAGGGAGAAAGAAACTTGAAGGCGAAATCCTACCTAATGACGGTGATATGCTAGAATGTTGATCCACTCTACTTGGAACCTTGAACACTGAATCAAACAAGGGAAAAGGAATACCTTTGATTTCAATTGATCACTATGCATAAGTATTTCATGAGAAGGTTCAATCCAATGACAAAAACGTGAGGAAAAACGATGGAGAGAGCTCTGATACAAGACACTTTGCAGCCACCTAACATCCACTTACAGCTTCAGCAAAAGACATATAAAACACTGAACGTGACCTGCATAACATGATAAGCTAGCAACTAGGTACGAATCAAAATTTGAGAAGGGAGAAATCTACCACGTATGCAAATTGTTGAATGAATGTACACTATGCCAGCACTTGAAATCTGAAAGTACAATCCTTCTATTGATTAAAGAGGTTACACAACTCACCAATGGCAGAGTCTGGTCTTACCAAGAGGGATGGATTTTACAACGCTGAAAAGCCATTAATATAAAAAATTACAAAAAATCAAGAGATTGGCGTTGGAAAATAGAGGAGTCAACTCAAACCAACTCAGCCTTTAACAAAGTCTATTTTGTTTTGCATGAAAATTCCTTGCATTGAAAAAGAAGAAGATGAAGACAAGCTTTGGATGCATGAAATCTACGAATAGATGTCTTGACTTGAAAACCAGTCAACTCCCAAACAAGAGTAGTCAAATCCACTCAAACTACTGGAACATTTAAAAGTCTCCCATTTGCATGAAATCAATGCAAATGCCAAATTAAGAATTACATTTGAACTGTCCAAACGTTTCAAGCTTTGAGACAAACAAGAGTGTGTGCATGGAATTTTTGGCTGTTTAAAACGTTCAACACTTTGTCCATTCATCATGCAAGACAACTCTATTTTTAGAACTGAAGCATGCTTGTTTTCTTAAATGTGTTCACTTCGTTGGAGTCACTCACGTTAGTCTGTGCATGATCTTTGTTCATCCTACCTTTGTCTTTATTTTGCGTTTGTTTTATTCACTGTTCATGCTTATGTCCATGTTCAGTTCTGCTTCAGTCTTTGGTCATGCCTCTATTTCTGCGTTTGTCTTACTTTTTGTTCAGTTCTGGTTCAACCCTGTCTGTGCTTATGTCTCTGTTCATGTTATTGATCATGCTCAGTTCACTTTGTGTTTTCTCTGGCTTTTCTTGTGTTCTGCTTTAATTCGAGATTTGGGCTTTATTTTGGTTTTCGTCCTTCGGACAAATTGTCCGAAGGACTCTCTGTCTCTTCTCTTTCCTAGGCTTGGCATTTCCTTTTCTCTTTTTTGGCCTTTGCCTATGCCCTAGCCTTCGGGCTTTTGGTTATTTGCTTGTGGCCGTGTCTTTTCTATTGGGCTTTTTGTCTCTCCCAAATTCCTTCGGACTTTTGGTCTGAAGGAATTCGTTTCCTTGTGCCTTTGTTTTATCTTTATCGGGCTTTTCCCTGGGTATATCCTCCGTCGGGTCTTTTTCTGAATTCTTTCGAACTTTTTGTCCGAAGGAATTCCTTCAAACAAAAAATCCAAAGGAATTTTTCTCTTTTGGCTATCTTTCCCCGAAAGGCATGTGCCCTTCGGGAACTTTGTTTTTGTCCGTCTCTTTATGAAGATGCCCTCCGCAAGGGTAAGGTTCTTCCAGAAGTGCCCTTCGGAAGAATGGAAAAGGTCAACTTCGTTGCATAGTTCCCTCTGCAAGGGCTATTCATCCACAAAAGTACCTTTCGGAACTTTTGAAAGGGTCCCGCCACCGACCAAGTGCCCTCCGCAAGGGCAGGTGTCCTTCGAAAAAATTGATTTTGTCCTTCGAAACTTTTGCCAAGGTCTTCTTCGTGCTTGAAGTGTCCCCCATAAGGGCACATAACCTTCGGGGTTTCTGAAAATGACCCCTCCGGAAAAATCAAAGGTCCTCTCGTCCCCTGAGTGCCCTCCACAAGGGCAATTGCCCTTTGGGCTTTTTGAAGGGCACCCGGGCTTTTTGAAGGGCACCCGGGTTTTTTGAAATTGTCCTTCGGATGAATTGTTTGCATCTTTAAAAACATAAAGTGAACCAACCCGAAGGGTACATACCCTTCGGGACTTTTGAATTGGACCTTCCCGAAGGGCAGGCACCCTTCGGGTCTTTTCAACTGCGCCTTTCCTTTTCTTTCGGACAAAAGTCCAAAGAAAATAAACTTTGAACGACTGCCACTTAGTCATTTTTTCGGACTTTTACACAGTCCTTTGAGAGCTCTTTCTCTCGGACAAAATGTCCAAAAAAAAAGTCCACCTCTTATAGCCTGAAAAAATCCTTGGGAAGACAAAATAAATAAACTTATAGCTTGTATGTCTTGGCTTTTGGCTGTACGTGATGCTTAGAAGAGGAGGAAAACCCTTTCAAACTATTGTAGATGGCCACTTGGGTGGCTGCAAATGCACATTTAAAAACCCCAAAACTGATTCACAAGGCAAACTTGGCACCATAAATTGTCAACAGTATTCATGACAGCATTTAATGACAATGATGAAGCATTTCATATTGCACAAGGTTACCGGTTCGTTTTTGGTTCTGGTGCCAGTTCGAAGAACCTAGTTCGCTAGTACGGCGATTTTGTTTTTTCCCCTAGGTTTGTAATTGGGTTCGTCCGTACAAAAAATATAGAAATTCTACCCTGATACATAGGAAATTAGTGTCATTGTCATTAACCACTAAACAAATAGAGATAAATGAGTCAAATCATAAATGAATCATGATAAGTTGATAATATTAAAATCATAAATGATAACTATAAGTACAGCCATTAATGAATAATAATTAAACAAAAATGATAAAATGATAAATGAAAATCATATATATTAAAATATGAGTATTTATTATCAAATATCAAGATTCAAATATCAAAAATTATCATGTGGCTGTAATTAATTACAAGATACATCAAAGTTCAAAGTTCAAACTATAAAAGTCAATTTTCATAGTCATATTGATATTGCTCTACATCGAAAGCATCAACATCATCATGATGTTGTGGTTCATTAGAAGTAGAACCACATTGACTATTTGCACTGCCACTCCCGCTAGCTACGTTTTGTGTCCTCAAACCCGAAGGATTGCATGTGTCATCTAATGAGAAGCGGGATATGCAAGCATCCAAGTCAAAAACCTCTGGATCTATATCCCAATGCTTTGACATCCCTCCCTTGTACTCTAGGTTCTTGTGTGATAGAAGACGCAAATTAGAGTGTATGTAGACCAACTCCTCGGCCTTTTTAGTTGTGAGCTTGTTGCACTTTTGTGAGTGAATGAAGTTATATGTGCTCCAATTTCGCTCACAAGAAGATGAACTTGCAACCTATAATCAAATTTAAACATAGATTTCAAATTTTTAAAAGAAAAAGAAAAACTTAAAAACTTAAATAATAAAGTTAAAAACTTAAAAAATACAAAACTTACCTGTGACAAGATCTTGATTGCAACAGGTTGGAGGTTCGGTGATCCTTGCCATGAAGGTACCACCACATAGGACCATCCTTCTTGTATTTGTCCCGAAGAGCACCAAGACTGTGACCTTGGGAGGTAATGAAAGCCCCAAACTCGCTTGTAACCAAGTCTTCTATTTCAGGATCAAGGAATATCCTAGACATTGCCAATTTGTACCCTTCAGCCACTTCGACATCCCTCTATGGCGGCACGCTCCTCGGCAAAGATAGGATCTCCGTGCTATAGAAACGAGGAGTCAATGCAAAGGCAAGGAGATTGAGCGGGGTGGTCATTTTGTTCCACCAATCAACAAGGATAGAATGCACTTGTTTGAAAAAATTCTCCTCGGGATCTTGCTCTTTTTCATTAATGATGAATTTTATTTTCTCGATCATTGAGTCTATGCCATCATATATTTCTCCCAAACATGGCTGATCCATGTCAGCAAAATGGATCATACTCATGATGGGCTCAGTGAAACTCAATAAATAATCTACACGGGCCCATCAATCATCATCTAGGATCAAGTTTTTCACTCTTTGGGCCCGCTCTTTGCTTGCCTTCCTCCATACACCCCACAAGTTGCTGATGACCATATTGCTAAGTGCTTGTCGCACTAGTACGTGTCATCTCAAGACGATTCTGTGAGAAGCAAATCTAGTCGGAGCAACCTATTACAAAAATAAATTATTAAAAATAATAAATATAGTTATACAAGTATGAAGTATTAGTTTAAAAACTAAAAAAGTTATAATTTTAAAACAAAAATAAAAATACCTTCAACAAGTCCAATGTCGAGAAGGATCTGAAAATGGCTTGAGAGTGTTGATGGTTGGTGACAAATATTTGAATTTGCTCAACTTCATCATACACTTGTTTGATCCAGTCAATTTGCTTCTCCATCTTTTGCAACATGAGGTTGATTGAGTGGACAGCACAAGGTGTCCAAAAAATGTGTCCATATCTCACCTCCACCAACATCCCCAAAACATTGCAATTTTTGGCATTATCCGTTATAACTTGGATAACATTTTTAGGTCCAACTGCCTCAATGGATTCGATAAGGATGTTGGCAGTGAACTTCACATCCTTCACACACCCCTCACAATCAATGGCCTTCAAAAACATTGCCCCTTTAGGGCATATTGCAAGCACATTGATCAAAGCCCTGTTTCTTGCATCTTTCCATCCATCAGAAATGATGGAGACCCTTGTTTCAACCCATGAATCTTTGATTGGCTTCAAAGAATCTTCAACAGTTTTTCTCTTTCGCCAATAAAGTGGTGCAGACTTTTTCAAACCCTGGGCCTTCGTAATCTTTTGGGGCCTCATTGATTGCTCTCACCATTTCTTGCCAATATGGTGATCAAACCACATTGAAAGACAATCCATTTGCATATATGCATTGTGCAATTTTTCGATCCGCAATCTCCCTGCTCTCATTTTGAAAAGACCTATCCAATGGTCGGAAGAGAAGCCTCTTGTTGCATAGGGACTGCTCCCAAAAATGGATGTCTTCCAATAGGCACAACTAGAGAACCCCCAGTAGAACTTGGGGAAACAGGTGGCTTCCCTGATCCCTTGCCTTTCTTTGCTAGAGGGTGACTGAGTCTCATGGCATGTGCGACATCTGCATCTTCTTGTTCCTTGATGAATTCAAGGATTTTTGAATGTGGCAATGGAGAGTTAGTCTTCCCCGTGCAAAATTTGATTTCGCGTTCAAGAATGTGACATAAATGTGCTTTCACCCTAAAATATGAGCTTGTGAACTGAGAATCACAAATATTGCATTTCCAAATATAGGCCCCACCCCCTGAAACTTGGTCTACCAATGTTGTATATTTCCACAATGGTGAGTGTGTCAAGTCCATTTTGTGTTGCTTTTGGCCGCTGGAGGAAGAGCTACGAGACATTGTTGATTGTAGTAATAGACAATTAGTATATATAACTACAAGTAAAAAAACAAAAACAAAATTTAAAAAAAATCAAAACAAACCCTAGGGCAGCAGCTAGAAACTAGTAAAAATTTAAAAAATGACAAAATAAATAAAATAAAACAATATAAAACTAAGAAACTTACCTTGATAGCAAATGGCTCCTCAATCACCGTAGGTAAATGACTAGAATGATGCTTGATGAAGATTCAAACCTATAGCAGCAATGGAGTTGAAGTATGCAATGAGAAATTTAGAAAAATATGAAGCAAGTGTTTTTCCTTTGTCACTTTATTCTTCTCATTTGTGTTGACATGTGCTTTTGTTTTTGTCTTTTAGGGTTAAGCAAGGTGTTTTTTATTATTTCAATGCATTGGGTTTGGTGAAAAAGAAAAAATAAATAAATAAAAAACGTTTTTCCCAGCTTTTGGGTGTGGTGACTGCAGGTGCTTAGCCCCAACGCCCAGGGTTCGCCCGGAAATATCAAATAGGCTGTTTATAGTGTGATAGTTGTTATAATGTTGTCTCAGAACAGGAATAATGTATTTACTGTCCAACACTCTGTCAAAATCATTTGACTACCCAAAAAGACTTGTGGTGGACAATCCAAATGAAGGTTTCACTAAAGGAATGAAACTCAAGGAGATCGATGATAAGACAAACTGAAAAATGACAAGTTAAAGGAATCTACATAAAACTGACATTGCAATATCAACGTTACCGGTTCGTGGTACCAAACCCCGCACCAGCACAACCCCCAATGCACCCGGGTGCCCAGGGGCGAACCCTGGGCATTGGGGCTACGCACCGAACCCCGCACCAACACCGGGTTCGCACCTGGCTCCCAAACATACTGAATCCCGCACCAGCACAACCCCCAACGCACCCGGGTGCCCAGGGGCGAACCCTAGGCATTGGAGCTACGCACCGAACCCCGCACCAACACTGGGTTCACACCTGGCTCCCAAACGCATTCTTGGGGCCACGAACCAGTAACGTTGATATTGCAATGTCAGTTTTATGTAGATTCCTTTAACTTGTCATTTTTCAGTTTGTCTTATCATCAATCTCCCTGAGTTTCATTCCTTTAGTGAAACCTGCATTTGGATTGTCCACCACAAGTCTTTTTGGGTAGTCAAATGATTTGGACAGAGTGTTGGACGGTAAATACATTATTCCTGTTCTGAGACAACATTATAACAACTATCACAGTATAAACAGCCTATTTGATATTTTTGCTTGATTCATGGATGCATTTGTGTCAGAGGCACATACAGCAGGCAAATATTTTCATACTTTCCCTTCAATTATAAATGGAAACCAATCTTCTTCCATTTCATAATGCTCCATTGGTGAAAACGCATAGACAATAGCCAATTTTAAGGGGGAGGACTTCATGTGTCTTATCAAATTTCATGCAAATATTATATTGTATAATTGTAACAATGTACTCTCATTTTCCTTTTGTTCTTACAGACAAGGTCCTTAATGCATGTGCAGTCAATATTGGAAAGTTGTAATTATATCTAAGGAGTAAATTAATTGAAAAAAATCAATTGCAAAAAATCTATGAGAATCACAAGGGACTATTGAATAACTAATTCAACGATGAACCTATCTCAAGAGGGTGAGTTATCAAGATTAAAGCCATGCATTTGTTTTTATAATAAAAACTTAATATCTCACATGGACTGTGGGAAAATTGCAAGACGAGTTTAAGAAATAGCATTGTGTAATAAGTTGAAAGCTAACATCAGCTAGTGAAACAGTAATATGCAAACAGAAGACAGAGCACAGGTTCCTCAAGCATGTCTATTACCTTGCACCGTGCTGCCTTATCATTTATTTCATTCGCATTATGCTATATGATTTGTGATTGTATCTTGTTTTGTCACTGACTTGCTCCTAGACTCGGGACTTTTATTTTTTAATCTACCATAGGCCATAGATGTATTGTTGTAGTTGCATTTTGATTTAGAATTAAGGAAAACAGCAGTTAATTTATTTCATTTTTGTATTTTAGAATGCATAATGTACTTTTTGATTAACCAGATTCAATGTATAAAATTTTCTATGCTTTTTCACATTTTTCCTAAATTTTTAAGGGGGTCCTGTATGTCCTAACCATCGCTGTGCCTGTCCCTGAAACTTGGTCAAACATCAGAAATAACACACAGACAATAAGATGGAGATGGTGCAATTTGAGCCTCATGAAAGAAAATAAGCTAAGGCTAACACAAGCTGTAACATACCCTTGCACAAATTGCAACTGTCAGCTTGGGAAAGCACATAAAAATTTTAGGAAGGATGAAATTCCATGTACCCATGCAGCTTAGTTTTATATGGATAATGCCTCTAAAATGACTTGCCATATGATACTGCACAGTTGCATTGAAATGGTTTTTACACGTGGAATATTGTCCAAATCCAATTAATATTTCATCTCAGTTGCTAACTGACAATTTTTCCGAACTTCATCCTCTAGAGCAGAAGTAAAAATGTTAAATTTAATTATATAAATAAGAACATTTTTTCTTCATTGTATTTAATTAAATATGGATGTTTTTTTTTTTTAATCATATAAATATATATATATATATATTAAATCTTATCTTCTGTGGGGATGTATCCCTAATCCTCAGGCCCCTGTCCCAGTTCCCACATCCCCATCCCTATACTATTATCCTATATAAATATTGATCGTAGGATTTTAGGGGTACTTCTAGGCATCCTATTTTTGTGTTTCCTTGTCCCACCCAAGAGGGGACTCGGTTGAATATGTAAATTGATTAGCGTTTTCTACAAGTGTGACAATGTGTCCAACAAATTCTACAACTCTGTGATCTACTTTGCAGCTTCATTACATAACAGTTTTCTTCAATCAAACATGCACTGACAGCATTTTGTATCATTTCCAAATTCCAACTAGTTCAATTACAATATAGCATATCAAAAACTACCAGCGTATAAGCACCGTTAAAATGGCATTGAAAATCTGTTAGCTTGCAGAATCTGTGGCCCATATTGCAGGGTGAGAAACAAAACACAATTTAAGATAAAATTGAGGTATGATTGCCTCTTCATGTATTATCTAATTTGGAAAAATAATTTAAGATGTGGAAAACCATACAAATCAAACTTCTCTAAAAATGTACTCAACAAATATATTTATGTAGAACTACAGTTCTACATAACCAAGATATCTAGAGAGTACCTTGTATTCCTCACAATTAACACAGTAAAGTCCCTCGTAGTCTGCACAATAGATATCTCCCTTCTCAAAGACTCGTGTATAAAACTCCTTTACAATTGCTTCATGACAAGAATTTGTTGTACGAATGAACCTGTCGTAAGATATGTCTAGCTGCCAAAAAATTGAATAAAAATAAAAACTCAAGTAATAAACAATCTGTAGAGTAAAAGCATGTCCTACATACAACGAAAAAACATAAAGAGAAGCTCATACACAATCATGTTGAAAACTGAAATAGACAGTGCATGATTAGTTTAGGAGCTTGAATAATTACTTTAGAGTGTAGAGGAATGAAAACGAAGATTTACACGAGGAGAAATGATAGTAAACACATTTATTTTGTACTTAATTTTCCAACTAAATTATTCCATCACTTCATCCGTTTGCAAGTGGGAAGAAAATTTAATCCATTGCAGGGGTCCTTGCATTTGAAGTCTAAAGAGATTTATACTCAATAACAACAAAAGAAAAGTAGAAAAGGCATACATCTTTCCACAATGCCTGGTAATCAGATGCAATGCGATCACAATGGTCTTTTGGATTTTGATGGTTTGCAGCAGCAGCTGTGGCAATTTTCTCCCCATGCTCATCTGTTCCAGTGATGAACACTACTTTTTTCCCTTGTAGTCTCTGCAGGATAACTTGAAAATGTAATAATTTTCTTTGATGCATGCCTTCTAGTCAAAGGAAAAACCAAAGAATATCCTGTACAATATATCAAACATATAGGAAATGTTAATGCACCCATTTACTTACACAATAAAGTGGTTAACTGCTAAAATTAAAAGCCATTAATCTTCCAAATCATAGAATGAAAAATACTTTCAAAATTGGATTCCAGCAATGGCCCTCCTGGATTCTTGGAAAATACCTACCACAGGTCCAGCTCCATGTCTTGGGCCCAACCTTTTGTAATGTCCCCCTTTTTGGTATAAATTTGCATAAGTCCTTAGCCTTGAATTGTTCCTAAAAAGGCTAAAGGAAAAAAAAAATGGAACATTTGAGGATTTCAAAAGCATTTAATAGAAAAGCACTTTATGATCTAATTTCCACTTAAGTTGTAGCATTTTTAAGGGTCATGGGCACTTAAGGCCTAAAGTGAAATTATAAGGAGGTTCTTTTAATATTTTGAAAATGAGAGTTTCCCTCCTAATTTGGGCGCCACACTTGAGGCATGGATATAAAAGGAAAGTGAGTTATTCATTCAAAGGTTATACTTATTTGGATATTGAATCTTATGATCAAGTATGTCAAGCTTGAACAAGTGACTTGAGGATGAAACCCTTCAAGTGCACAAAGGAGTTTGGGGACAAAAACCTTCATTCTTCCACATAGGGCAACTCTATTCAAGGGCTGTAATTGCGCTTCAGATTTGCATAATTTGCATGCAATTGGACTTACAAAGGTGTTTTGGAACACCACCTTGTACGGAAGATTAACAAACACCTTTGGAGACTTCGTGATTGCATTTGTGCAGGTAAAAGAAGTGGGCGAACTTGCTTGGAGAGTTTTGGTTGGTCTAGAAAGTCATCCCTGGGGTGGCGACTTGCTTTGAAGGAGTGGCAACCCCTATCAAGAGGGTTAATTGGCTTCAAAACCCTCTTCTAGGGTTAGAAGCATTTTTAGCAATTTATTCCAAGCTGGCGAATTGTTTGAGGGTTGATTTGCACATGATTTAGGGTGATTTTGTGCTCTAGATAATATTCTAAATTTATTATATTATCGCAGTAGTGAACTAGGTTTTGAGAATTTCAGGGCAGCTTTTGGTGGGCTTCCTGTGACGAAAAAATTTTGTTTGATAGCTACTATTTTTGTGATCATTTCAAGCTATCATTTGCATTGAAATTCCAAATGTTGTGAAAGTTGTGAATTTATGAAATTCCACTATAATTTTGCAATAATAAATTCCAGAATTCTGAGTTTCAACTTTTGAGTAAACATTTTGACTTCTAAAATTAATGGCTGCAATATAAAGCTTAGTTCATATTTTTTGGAGGGTTAAAAGTATCAAATCTGATTTTTGTCTTAATCGTCTAAGGGTTTGGTGGAGGAAATTGCTAAATATTGCTTCATTTTTCGAAGTGTGTTAATGGCTGAATTTGTATTTTCAGATTCTTTGAAGGGGTTTTGGATTTGGTAGAGTTTGTTGGAAAACTCAAACTTTGTCTAATTGTCCTATTTGGGGACATTGCACCTTTGGAGAATCAACTTCACGCTAACACCAACTTGTTATTACCCTATTTCAGAGAACTTGATAATCATGCAGGAGGGCCAAAAAAAAGTGAGGTAGCCATGCGATACATCAGGGATAAGAAAAGGATGTACAACCTTGTTATGGACATCCATGTAATATACCATAAATTTTGAGAAAGCTAAGCTAATAATTAGTTTTGCATGCTTATGCAATGCTGAATAACATAGAACTCCATCATTTCTACGTACACAAGAAGCCCAAGCTCCGGGTGCAAAAGCTTCAAGAAGATCTAAAAGCCAAAGGTAGGTGATACATTCCTGAAGTTACTAGTTACTTTCTATCATAATCATTATCGACTGAACAAGGCTTCAAGGCGGTGCTCCTATCAATGAAAGAACTGCCCCAAGCAAGTCCATACAAATACAGATACAGAACATAAAAGTTTTTATCATTTGGCTAGGAAAGCAGCCTTGTCATATGTATAAAACAAACAGTTTATAAAGCAGCATGAATGGACATGGACCACTCAGCAGAGTTTGCAAAATTATATCTTTAGGCATAACTATTCGTTAGAATCAAAGAAATCTAAGATTAGAAACATGCGATATGCAAAACAACTAAATCTTTTCTAAAGCAATTCTGCAAGTTGGCAATGGAAATCCCTATGAAAGGCTGCAGGGATTAAGAAAATATTCTTGAATAAGAGCGTCTGACTCTAGGTGCACCAGTAGAGTCCTCATCAGAGATAAACAGTATTTTCAGCACATCGATATCTTAAATATACAAGACAGGAAACTCTTGTGTAAAATCTGTATATTCCATTTTTTACTATGTCGAATGCTACCTTCTAATTATCAACTGTTTAGTCTATTTCCATTTTTGAAAAGGGTGTGAATAGATGTGCGCCACTACATTTTCGCTTCAATGTAAGGACATGATCCATATTTTATTGGCAATCCGGCGCACAACCCACTAAATTATTGGAACTTATAAGTGTTATAGACAGAAGCAATTAATTACAATAGTTGTAGCATAGAAATAATTCTAGAATTCTAACCATATGAACTAGAATGAATGGAGATAAAAATATTCACAAAAAGAACGATATCCAAATAAAGGAACTAAGTATTCTCTCCTGATTTAAAAAAGGTAGCAATCTCTGAGAAGGATGTCAAACCACAACACTCTACTCTCTGCTCTCTCTTGTAACTGGATGTATTCTCAAGTCCCACTGACCTACTTTTGGTCATTCACGTACATTAATATAATTTTTTTCTTTATTTCTTTCTCTCTGATTTCTAATCAGACAGAATGACTACGGACCTCCTTCCATGCTCTGATATTCTCTGCTCTGCTATCTGCTATGTGCAAATGTATGCGAGTAGCTGTGTGGGTGTGGGCAAGGATAAATGAAGCGGTTTGTATGTAGACTCCAGCTAGTGTGGAAGAAGAATTGACATACTCAAGATATGAAAAGTCATGTAGCAAGTGTAACCCCAAGAAGTGAAGAGGGTCTGTCAGGAAGTGGAACTCATAAAAAAACCATATTTCAATATCCAAAATTTTTGGGACTTTTGCTATTTTTCTTTTATTTTGCATTTTCAGAGCCCTTCCGAGCAGATTTTGGAAAATCCAACATCATGTGTGAAAGGGAATGACTTAAAGAAAAGCATAAGCTTTCTGATGCATATTATGGTTTTAGATTTCAGGCACCAATAAAGAAATTATGACCCCAACAATGTGGCCGTCTTAATGGGAGGCGCCTATCTTAAGGGGATTCAGTCCCAAAATGCCACCTAGATCAAAGGTCATCCAGACAGTGGTTTGCTCTTCCTCCAAAGAGACTCGTCCAACATCTTTCCTGAGTCAAAATTGGAAGAGAAATACTTAAGGGGTTGGCTAAAGACAACTCTAGTTTGGTTCATCAGCTACTGATTCTTGCATTGATCATACCATGTTTCTTATTGACCATGTATGTGGAATGGGTAGTCATAAGGCCACAAGTGTTTCTTGCTGCAAAAAAAATTGGAAATGATTTTATTATCCTTTGCAGATGCCCAATTGGTGATGACATTTTGCATTGCTTTCTTAACCATAAGGCCCCTCGTACTAATATAATATATGGCTATGTCTAATGTGCATGAAACGGTGGTCAAGGACATCTTTTATTCCTTTCTTGCTCGAGTATGCAAATTTCTTCTAAATTCAAATGTTTTCCTTAACTAGTCTCTTTAAAGGCTTCCTACGATGTCTCCCTAGATATATGCCATCCAAGGTTTTACTCCAATTCCAAAATATCCTTCCAACATTCAGTTCATTTATTGAATTCCCTCAGAACAAGGGTCATCCATTCATTGGTTTCTTAAGTGATAAGAAATCACTGCATTTTGTCATGTCTATTAATTTCCTACGAAGTTGGGTTCTGCTTGTACCTCTTACCGATCTTGGTACTGTATTGGCATGCACAAGTATGCCCAAGTTCATCAAAGGATGAACTCGAGTGTCCCTAGGCAGGCCAAGGCATACCCGAGCAAAACTTGGGGCATACACAACAAAAACATCTTTTTTGAAGTTTTAAACTGATTTTTTCAATCAACATTCCTCTTTGAATTCACTTAAAAACTAAAAAACTAAAACAATCTTACAAAACCTAAAATAAGACCCTAAAAGTTAACCAATGTTATGCAGGGATGCATCCCCAATCTTGGAACCATCCCAAACATCCAAGACGTTTTGGGGTCAGGAGGAACCACATGCTCCAAAATGCAGAAAATGAACTTTTGGGGTGCTTCAAGGACGTCCCCAAAGAAATATAAATAATCATTTTTTTATTTTTTTGTTTCTTTTTTTATCTCTTTTTTATTTTTCAATTTATTTGTATTTTTAAGATTTAATTATTATTTTTTTATTTCACTATAAAGTTAACTTTGCGTATGATTTCACAAAAGCACAAACATAAAACAACACACTTACCTCTCATTGCACACTAACATCTTATGAATGCTTAGGGCTGAAACTTTATTAAGCTAATTTCCAGCTACATTGTTTTGCCACTCCTACACAAGGAGGATTCTTGGATGAGGTAAGTTTTGGTGATTTTTTTAGTTCTTTTCGATTTTATTTTCTGTCTTCACGTAATTCCTAGGTTTCTTTTTTTTGTTAATTTTTAACCATTTTTTCAACAACTGATAGTAAGCTAGGGTATCTTATATTTCCTTTAATATTGTGTTTGTTTTTACACTTAGAACCATAGTATACATATTCAGCCATTACTCGCCGAGCAATTCCTGAAACAAGTATTCACTGCTCGTATTCGCCACCCCCCCAAATACTCGAGCCTCGGTGAGTATTGTGCCAGTACTCACCGAGGCTCAAGTATTGTGCCAGTACTCACCGGGGCTCAAAGTATTGTGCAGTCTCTTGTAAGTTTACATGAATTTCAACAAGCTGAACTGGATATTCTTGCACATTCAGCTTCAACTATTATGACTCATATTAATGCTGGTGGAAAAAAGACAAAAACTGCCCTCAAATCACTTTGCAGAAGGATCAAAGGTATTCAAGTTGAGGTTAAAAATAATCAAGCCTCCATTTCTTCTGCTCTTTTTGAACAATCTACATGGAACTATATATGGTCGAACTGTCATTTTTATTTCTTCTTTAAATGTGATAGTTTTTTAATGAAACATGTAGTTTTGAACATGTACTATTTAGTACAACATCTTTTGTAATGGCAATTTGCATTTCTCATTAAGATGTCGTGCAACATAATCTAGCATCTCAATATGAGGTGATTAGAAATTGTAAGGACTTCTGTTTTGAATATAACTATGTATATTCATCAATTTTTTGTACAAAATAAAGCCTATGATCAGATGAAGAACTTAGTCACAAAGCTTAACTGTTTTGGTTCTGACAGAGAATAAAAGAAGGATATGCATTAATGTCCTCAAGTGACTTAACGCTCTATCAAATCTATGTTACTAACTTTTTAGATTTCACAGAATCACAACTTGCTGTTCTATTCTGAATTTACTCCAAAATGACAACTTAATCCATACAATGATATAAAATTAGTGCAATTTGCTGTTGGAAGATTAGATTGAACTTAAGAACTGAAATATGAATGCAAATAACATGAAACAAAACTCAGATCAATAGAGACATATGACATATTTTTGACCTAGAAAACTCCACAAGAGGTAGGGAAAAACCAGTTAGAATATGCAAAAGCTCTACTACCTATCTTATATTGACCAAATTCGGAGTACAATGAGATATAAAACAAGTACAACATACAACTATCCTGCATACTGTTTCCTCAATTCAATCCTTTCTACAAACAATTGAACATTTGCTCTATTCACCTATGTATTCAAATCTAATAGAAAACACTTCCCCAACATTTTTACAGACTCATTTGATACATTTTACAATGGTCATTTCTATAAAATTTAAGTTTTTTAATAAAATTGAGTATTTTTTAATTTTGTCAAGTAATGGCGAGTGGTTGTCGAATAATCGCCGAGTAAACTTTTTGGGAGTTGGGCGAGTACTCTCCGAGAACGAGTATGCGAACTACACTTAGAACTATAGGTGTTTGCTACAATGGCAACAAGCGCTAGCTCTGTGGGCCAAGGGGAAACAAGGGCCTTCAAAACCAACCCTTTTTTGCTGCTTTGGAAATACATGGCCATGCTAAAGCAAGCTCCATGTGAAGGGTGTTATATTGATGCTGCAAAGAGTGCGATGTCAAAAATAAGAGCTCATACAGTCGGGTGAAATCCCATTTGTGTGCGGTTCTAGGCCAAAGAATCAAATTTTGAGTCGGACCAGACGAAAAGGGGTTGCCAATAACACATATTTTTGAGTATGCCAAAAGAGCAAGAAACAGTTAGAGTGTTTGCTTTAAAAGCGAGGTATCCTTTGGCAAGGAAAGGATCTCAACCAAGCAAGCCACTTGCAACTCTAGTTCATACCTCAATCATGGCCACCTCACATCCTTCTTTGTGACATCCTATGCAGATAAATAGGATTCTCCTCTTATCCATAGAAGAACAAAAGGTGTGGGATTGTTGGAAGGGGAATTTCAAAATGAGGCTAAGGATGTTGCCAATCAGCAAGTTGGGTGACATATTTACATCAATGGGCTGCCAATTAACCCTTTTAGGTCACCATATCTATGGGATATGATGAGAGTATTCAATGAAGCCCCTAACGGTTCATAGTCCTAAGTTATTAAAAGGTACGCACCACATTATTGGGCAAAGAAAAAAAAATGTAGATGATTCATTGCAGACAACTAGGGGTTCGTGGATTGAAACTAGATGTCCATCGTTTCCAATGAATGGAAAGATTGTAGGATTCTTGAATAATGTGATCGCAATGTTCTCTAAAGGGACAATGTTTTTAAGGCAATTGATTGTGAGGGGTAGGTGAAGGCTACACAATTCATTGTCGACATCCTAATAGAATCCATAGAGGCACCAGTGCCTAAAAACATTTTTAAGTCATAACAGACAACGCTAGCAATTACAAAACCACGGGGATTGGTTGAGGCAAGTTATAGGTACATATTTTGGACACTTTGTATTTTTCATTCACTCACATTGATGATGAAAATGTTGGGCAGCATAATCAAGTGAATCAAACTAGTGTATGTCAAGGCCAATAAGATCCAAATGTTTGTCACCAATCATCAGCTATTGTAGACCATCTTCAATCAGTTCTCGAAGATGGAGCTGTTAAAGGTAAGTGAAACAATCTTTCTTTTTTACTTTAGTAATTTTCATTTATATTTAAAATTTTATCTTATCTAATTTGTTTTTAAATTTTAAATTTTAAAAACAAAGAAGATCATTAGGATATTAATGTGAGATTTAACTCGTGTTTGTTTTAAATCATCTCAAGACAACCTCCATGGGTAGTCATTCCCCTAATGACATTTTCCCTCGTGTATTTTTTTGTAATAATCACAAGGCAAGGGACCCACTTAGCACACAATATACTAAGAAATTGTTAGTAGGGGGAGGAATGGTGAATGTTATACATTGCATTGGGCTTCCCACTTCCCGCCTAAATCCCCATTGGAAAATATTTTGGAACATGAAATGCCTTGTCACCCTTGTCTCACAATTCTTACAAATGTGGGATTAACCCAATTACAACCCAAGAATGTGTATTTTGTTAATTAATTGAAAGCTTCCACGAGCAATTTGATTAGACTATTAGTTTTTGTAAGATTTACTCGTGTATTTTGAATAATCTCAAGACAAAGTAGATGATGATGTAATTTGTAAATTTTCAAATATTTTTTAAATTTTATTTGTTTTAATTTCCCATCAGGTTGTTTGAGACTCGATTCACCTCCCACATAATTGTCTTGAGACAACTTGTGAAGGTGCAAGAGGCCTTTGTATAACATGGTTATCAGCAATCTTTGGGATGTATGGAGGTAGTCGATAATAGAAAGGGCCCAAACTGTAAAAAGGTTGATCCTAGATGACAAGTGATGGGCTCATGTGGATTACTTGCTTGGTTTTATCAATCCAATCGTGAGTATGATCAGATTTGCTGATACGGATCAGTCATGCTTAGGCAAGATCTATGACGGCATCAACTCAATAATTGAGAAGATGAAGTCCATTATAAATACAAAAGAGAAAGATGAACTCCATTACAATTGAAAAGATGAAGTCCATTATAAGCCCATCTTAGTATTTGGATGCTTCTTTTGAAATGGAACATAATCACTTAGAAGTTCTCTTACTGTAAAGCTTACACGTTTTGCTTATAGAAAATAAAATATTTATTTTAAGCTCCTAAGTTTACTTCAAAAAAAATTATACATAAAGTGAGTTGGTATAATTTGCTCTCTTATTTTATTTGCTTGATGCACAATAGGCTTGATTTGAAAATTCTCATGGACTTTGAGATTTCTTATTCCAACAGGAAGGGTTTAAAAAATGGGCAAATTGCATCTGTTAAGTCATTAGAGCGAGAAACAGAAGACAAAACAAGGATTTTAGGAAAGGATAATTTCAAATAGAAGAAGTCAGGAAGCTGAGTTGCTTTCTATAGAAAAGTCGGGGTAGGAAAAACTCCAAAAAGATTTTGATCACTCCAACAGATAATTGTGCTCCTATTAATTTTTCTACATTAATTGCAGACTTTATCCAGGGTATGTTTTTATGTCGCCATGTTATAGAACTTGTCTGCTTGAATCTGCTTCGGGAAGAAAAGGCTTTATTTTGAGATTAAAATTTAGTCATACACTGTCAAAGGAAAACGTTTTCTCCATGTTAGCCTGATTTTGTCTTTGTGATTAAAAAAACTGTTTTCTCAGGTACATTCAAACTTTGCTGGGGGTAATGCAGGAAGAAATGGGGTATAGCTGTGTTTAAAGGTAGAAAGTATATTTGTTTGACATTCAGGTTGTCCCTCTAAGTAGTTCTTTCCAGCAAGTGCATTTATACATAGTTTAGCAGATTCCTAAGTACGTCATCTCTCCTTTCTGATAGGTTCCATGTGAGTTTCATGGTCCTGATAGCAACTGTTTTCATGCACCACTCCAAGGAATATTCTGAAATAAAGCAGTAATAATCCTCGAATGAAAAAAGCAATGTCTACTAAGAAGGCTACTGCCTTTGCTGAAGAAAACTAGAACTGCATAAGCATTGAGGGTAGACATACACCAGTAATATAGATTATATACTACATGAAATATTAAATCACCCTTCAGGATATGCGGCATCAGACTCCACATCCTGTGGCTGTTTGTACTAGGTCACTGGTTCAATATCCACAGGCACAATAAAACCTATTTATAATTAATGCATCTATTGGATAAAAATGGATAGGATAGGATTTACATCCAAAGCCTACTCTCATTGGTGAGAAGTTCTATCACTGAGCTACTTGTCCATTTCATGCCATTACTTTCAGATGCTCTCTAGAAGTGTGTAGAATATTTTGCAACATCCTTCCTCAAGCCATACTCAGGATGAGGTTAAATTTTGAACAGGCTTGGACATGACCTCAGGACCTAGTCCCGACTGTGAGCTACTTGCCAGTTTCATGATTAAACTTCGGTTCTCTCTAGAAGTTCATATTACAATTTCCAAAAGTAACCATTCTGTGAACGTGGTCCCATTTTTTCATTCCATATTCAATTGTGTTTCCTTGTTAAAAAATTGGCATAATAATATAGGTGGGTTGGAGGACCATGGCATATTCCTTGGTCTTAATGATATAAATGCTCTGTTATTCATTTTTCGGCATGTTCAAGGTTAAAATTTGCAATATTAAAAGATACACTTAAATCCAGTCCTTCCAATTTTATAGTGTTATGATCATTAGTAGCTTATGTGTGATTTTGTATTTGAAGACAGATTGACAGCCATGTAAACATGGTAACAATAATATTATCATCATATTTGCATTTTGGGTGTTGTCTGCATTTTAATTTAATACTTAAATACCACCATATAGTGCCCATCCACTAACAAAACATTCACCAACTCAACAGAAACCAAGAATGGTAAAACAGGTTCCTAAAACTACCAATTGTGCAATGTTTTCTCTTTTTTTTTTTCATATTTCCTGACACATTTATGTAATCTACAGTCCCTTTGACCTACTTTTGTGGTCATTGGTTAGACATTAATATCTTATCTTATCTTATCTTATCTAACTAGAATTACATCTTCTCCAGATCTTTGTTCTACAAAACCAAGTTGTATGACTTGAAATATGCCTAGTATGAGGATCTTGGAGACATGCCTATTACCATCCATGGAATATTGCGTAATCTGGAAATTCCATTAACTATAATATGATTTAAAAGAATATGAAGTAAAACACAGCCATATACACCGAACTGAAATCTTGAAGTTAAAAACACGATAAAACCAACTCAGTTCTGCCATTACCAATGTATAAAACCACCAAAGCTTGGAGGTGAGCCACTCCCAATTTGTGAAGATAACAAATCTTTTAAGTTTTTGCATTCACATCAATTTTTATGGACAACCAACCACGTCCTTTACAATGTCTTCTCACACTTATATAGAGAAGAAAGTTATATGCTGCAACTAGACCACTCCTAAAGATGGAGTTCCTTCAACCAAAACTTTATCCTAAGCTATCTTTAGGCTTTGCATGGATTTATTAGCTTAATTTATTTCATTCTATTTTCCTAAATTGTTCCCACAAAAATTGAACGTTATCTCTTAACTTGGATTAGATAAAAGCATGCAGTCATGCATGAAACGCAACTGACTTAACTAAAACAAATTTTCTCAGTATTATGTGAACTAGATGCACGTTGATATGCATATGGATATTATCACAAATAATTAATATCCTTTATTCTTATCTGCATGGATAACAATCTCATGCTTTATTTTTGTCCTTGATGTCACGTTTTCTTCACAAGCAATATTTTCCTATGAAACGTGTTGGGCTTATTACAATTTTCACCAGTACTTACCCTGCAATTGCAATCATGGTTTTTATTGTCATTAGATCCACCCTCACGTACACAATTTTTACAATGTATATACTCGAGTTCAATATACATGCTTTAACCACTTTGTGACTTGTTTCTCTGGAGGAAAACCCAAATAGTGTGCTAGATGTGAACTTCAAATTGGATAGAAACAGTAAGCATTTACAAAAAAATCCAGAATATATATGTACATATTCACATGTTTATGTATATTATTAAAAGATGCTGAAATCCTACAGTTCCCTAATTCAAGGATTAAGATTCCCTAATAGATACGAATCCCACTCCCACATCTATTGGATGGACCTAATACCTAATCAATGGCCACGCCTATCGCCTTCATGAACCCACCCACCATATACACTATACTATATATTACATATTATTAGTTAACCAATGGCCCACTAAATCTCCTAGTCCATACGACTAGATCTACCAAATCCCACATTCCACTAGATCTATTCCTTGAGGGCATTTATTCGCTCAAACAAAAGGGAGAACGACCATAAGCACTTAGCACGAAAATCTCTTTCATGAAACCCACTCCCTTTTGGGTTTTTTTTAAATTCATCTTTGTAAAGAGCACTACGGATATTTTATAATTTCCTATTAACATGCTGAATCATTTATATGATATATCTGGTGTGGAGGTAGGTCAACATTTTTATTGGCAGATAGGGGGGTTTCAAGTTCATCCATAGGTACTTATAATTTCCTGGATTGTAATTGTTGTCTTGTTAAGTTCAGCTACTATAGCTCCTATGCGATGCATTCTAGTCAGTTTGCGACTTAGAATAGATCAACAAGTATGTCATCCTCATCATCATAGTCCTCTTGGAATCAATAGCATTTTTTCATAATATGGTCTCTTCTCCCTAGTAGTCCAAGTGCATAGTGGCTATGTGTGTGTGTGCATATATGTGTGTATGTAGATACACACATATGTGTATATGCATATATTTGAAGGTATATACATATAGATATGCTTATATGTGTGTGTAACACAGTATTCTCACCATCCCAATAAGAGCATTTGTATTAGAAGAAAAAGGTAGTCATTAGGTGGACACAAAATGGTCCCATCCGCCTTAGATGTGAATAAAATTAACTTTGATGGAGCATCGAGATGCAATCCAGGACTTTTGGGGCAGGCGGGATCATTAGATGTGGTTAGGGGCAGTATCTTGGTGCTTTTTACTTGCCATTGGAAAGGGACACGAAAAAACAGGTGGAAGCAGTTGCACTTTTGGAAGTTTTGAAATTAGCTTTGAGCCTCAGTTGTAATAAATTGTTAGTTGAAGGAAATTCTGAAGTCATCAAGGAATAATGTAAAGCAGTTAAGGTTCTGATCAGAGGCTGGTTTCCATCATCAGGGAAGCAAGGTAGTTATCTAGTTTCGAGGAGTGTTGGGGTTTTTCCAGTGCTTTACCTATAACCTGCACCACTAGTGTGCACCTCATGAATAAGTCTAAACCTACCATGCAGGCTTATCGCTAAAGCATTACTTGAGAGCTCACCCAAGGTGCAGAGAGAGATTACCAAGGCACATTGGGTTGGACAACAAAGATGGTAACCAGATGGCAGCCATTAATGAACATGCAAAGCATTCTTAATAATACTTAACACAAAAATACACTAAACAACATGAATCATTCATGCATGTAACATTATTATATAGAAAGGCAAATTTCCATAATATATGTCTATTCATTTATGATAATGATCCAAAATACATCAGCATGCAAGACTCTTACAGTTCATACCAACTCCAATAATGGCAGCTTCACAATATACTCCAGTGCCATAGCCTCATCCTAATACTCGAATAACAACAAAAACCAACAAAACCCAAACCTAACACAAGAGGCAAGGCAGTCTTTTATAGACACATGAACCGCCTTGCTGTCATTTACAGCTCATAGACACATGAACCGCCTTGCTGTCTTTAATGGTGAACACCTTAACATAGAGCTCTTGCTCCTCACTTTCTTCCTGTTGTAATCATGTGCCAATGATTTGCAGGATTTGCACAAATTTCTCAGTGTTCGCAAAGTTTCGGGGATGACAAGACAGCAGGACGGCGGAATGTGTTTCGAGGATGGCAAAAAAAATCCTAGATTTTCGGGATGGATATTAAAAATATATAAAAAAAAATGTTTGAAAATTAAATAACAGAAAATAATATTATAAAAACTAAAACATTAGCAAATTGAAAGAAGCTGAAATTAAATTCATAGTAGATACATCCATGATTCAACCATGAACATTACTGTCACACTGTCCATGGCTCATTAATGATTAATAATTTAATGTCAATGATTAACGCTGAAGTTACATTGTTACAAGGACAACCCATCATCAACAGTTCAAACTTCAACAAAGAAAATCAAAATGCTAGACTGCATTGAGCAGCAAGCTCAATAATAGGAGTCATGTTTTATGCACATATGAAGTGCGAACAAAACAAAAAAATCATTTTTACTACATTTCCAATCCAAAAAGCAAAGCACAGTCATGTCTACTACACATTTAAAAGCAAAAAAAATAAAACAGACATTTTTACCACATTTCCAATCCAAATAACAAAAAACAGTCGTGTCTACAACACATTTTAAATCCATAAGAAACAAAAATAGTCATTTTTTTGGGTGCATTTGAAGTGAAAAAATATATAAAACAAACATTATTACCACATTTCCAATCTAAAAAACAAAATACAGTCATTCTTGATAAAATACATTCATTTTATTTTTAGTAGAAAAACAAAACAAAACATCAACTTGGAGTGATAGATCTAATTATTTTACACATTGAACCAATGAACAAAGAAAACATTCATTGTTCGTCGATCAAATGTGTTGAAAAAATCAGCTTCGTTTGTTCGTTTAAATAAAATTTTGTAAAAAAGTTAAAACTATACGAGTAAAATGTAAAAGAAACCATGCATTTGCTTTTTTAAAAATGGAAGATAAACTCAAGTTCATGGCATATCTCTGCTAAATGGTAATGAATCTCCCTCTCCCTCTCCCTCTTCCTTCCTCTCTTTTGGGAAATGAAATGGGTTTACGTTTTAGGGGGATTTGATGTTTAGAGTAAGGTGGAGGGCCTTCATGGGGCCCCTATTTAGGTTTAACTTAAATATTGTTAAATTTTTTGTGAGTTTTTTTTAAATATCTTTTGTAAAAGACAAGGACATGGGACGTCCAAACGTCCTGGGGACAGTTGGGTGTCCCAGGGACAAGGTGTGTGATGGCAAGACGTTTCCTGGACATCCTAGAATTTCGAGATGTCCCCCACTTTGTAATTGAAATCGGGAATGGGAGCGGGACATTTCCTCCCCATCCCCGAAATGTCCCAAACAAAGAAAATATGCACCAGACGCATCTCGAGGGAACACTATAATTTCAGGAAGACTAGCTCTGCTCTCCTTGCCTTCAATTGCAAGTGTTCACTGCCTTTTTCCAATCTCTCCTTTCAACCCGGCGTGCTTCTTCTTAAGGTCCTATCCTTCGAGCTTTTCCCCCTTAAGGATCTCTCATCTGCACTTGCTATGCACAATAATTTGCTATCCAAGAGATCAAGGCGATCAATTGGTTGCATCTTATTGGTCATTGTGTCTACAAGCAACAGTGGCCACTACTTGTCTATTATGTGACATTTAATGGCTACTCTAGCCTCAAGCACAACAGTGTGCCTTTTTAGCCAAAGCTAGTGTTTCTCTTTATCTTCTAGTTGTTTCTTGGCAGCTTCCGCATTTACAATCATCATGATGTTTTGATGCGCCACTTTTGTTGCCATTCTTATCAATGCCAACCCTGATTGTTCCTCTGTCAAGAGGTGTGACCCTGCGGCTATTGTGTTTGTTTTCCCTTCTTGAGCACTAGGGTCCTCACGATTAAGGTTTTCAGAAGGTAGCTCGAAAGTTGCATTTTCCACATCTACCTCAAACATCCAGGAAATTTTCCTTCAAGAGATAACTAATGTGTTATCCTCCCTAAGCACTTCCCATAAGTACAACTCTTCTCTATCATGTGCATCCTTCATCTATTCATCTTCTTCTTCTTCTGTGGACTCTTCTTCCTCACCGCTCTTAGAGGGTTGATTCTCTTCAAACTCTAAATTGATTTGCAATTGTTGTTTCCCGATCTCTCCTTTATTGGTGTTATCTTCCTCCCACTCTTCCTCATGAGTGTTGGTTTCACGTCTCTCTTCAGTTTGCGGCCTTTCTTCATGTATTGTTTCTTCTATAGACATTTCAGGCCCCTAGCATTCTCCTCCTTACCTCTGCTCTTGGTGCACCATCTCCACACTTGCATATTTTGGTGGTGAGCTAACCCTACGTAGGGTGACTTATGCGTAACAGTCCCACCTATTGAGCCTTTAGTCCACACAACTAGACTTGCATTCAATTTATCTGCTTTTGTTTCCATGGCAAGTGGTGTAGGTTGGGCAGCTAGTGGTGGCAACACGGAAGATGCCTTAGGTAGTGAATGTGGCCAAGGCAACTCCTACTTTGCCCCATTTCCAACTTCAGCTTCCTCATCATTTCCCCCAGAAATAGTGGCGTATGTTGGTGAAACTATCGTTGTTCAGTGTCCAACTTCAGGATTAGTTTACGCATCACCCTCAGTGTCAATCCATTCATTGCCTTCACCTTGCTCTGTTTCAGCGCCTAAATTTCAGCCAACCCAATCTGCACTTTGGGCTTATTTTGAGCTCGTTCTTCCTCCCTTGGGGATTGTTGCTTCCCATGTGCACTTTTTTCTGCCTCTTTGTTACCAAGAGCTCGCCAGAGTATTTTGGCTCATCCTCTTCATCTATGCACATGCCCTTTTGTCTCTTCTCTCGAAAGATGACCTTCCCTTTCTTCCTTGGTTTCTTTTTCTCACATGCGAGCGGGGGTCCATTCTTCTTCCTTCCAGTTTCTTTTTGCAGGTTTGAGGGCATAAGTCAATCTACACCTCTTTCCTTTCACTGTTTCAATCAACGCGGGGTATATGACCATGCTATCTCCTTCAAGTCTTCATCCTCCAAACTTATTTCCTTTGTGAGATACTTAAGTGTATACCTCAAAAAAAGGCTATCTTCATCAAGTTTCTCGGCATCTACCCTAATGCGCAAAATCCCATCTATTCTATTTAACCCTCTTTCCACATACTTAACCATAACTCCATACGACAGCATGAGCCATCCTGTCATTCCATCCTCATCCTTCAATCTAACCTTCTTCAATGAATAATGAATCATAACACAAAATTCCACATATCCCCGGTGGGGCTTCTAGCATTCCTTTTGGTATCCACCATTCATCATCGATTGCGGCGACAAATGTATCATAACACTGGTCCATTTTGATCTTGTAGCCTTTTGTTATTTGCACGGGGCATGTGTGTGCTTTGTACCTCTGCATGGGGGCGTCGCTCCAAACTAAATAGGAGAACAACACCTTGCGAGGCCCATCTGGAATTCCTATCTTGACACATAGGAGCAAGATAAAAATTGTTCCCCACCTATATACTCCACCCTTATGATGAGCCTTCATTTCCTTGTTGGCCGAAATCCAACATGCTGCAATAGACAACTTCTAGCTTCACCCCTGTGAGCATCACCTAGATGCAATGACTGTGGAGTGGACCATTCATTTTCATGAGAAATTGGTTCTTGTGAACCACTACTCATGAAATATGAGTCAACGTAGGTTGACTCAAAACTATGAAGCTAAATCCAGAAATCATATCAAATAATTTGATGCATTGCAAAAAAACTACTTGTATAAAGTTAACGAGCTAGGGAGCTCCATAGTGAATGGTTCATAACGCACCACACTTGTTGAAGGTTTTGCAAATGGGATTGCAAGATAAGTGGAATTAATTATGGGGGAAACTACATGATTAAGTGCGCTTGAGCTGGAGTAGTACTAGGATAGGTGACGTCCCAACAAGTCTTGGCACTTCAACCCTATGAGCATCACCTAGATGTAATAAGTGTTGAGCGGACCATTCATTCTCATGAGAAATGGGTTCTTTAGAACCACTACTCATGAAATATGGGTCAACATAGGTTTACTCGAAACTACAAAGCTGAATCCCAAAGTCATATCACATAATTTGATGCACTGCAAAAAAACTTGTAAAAATTTAACAAGCTAGGGAACTCCATAATGAATAGTTCATAAGGTACAACACTTACTAAAGGTTTTGCAAATCGGGTCGCAAGCTAAATGGGATTGATTATGGGGGAAGCTCCATGATTAAGCACGCTTGAGTTAGAGTAGTTCTAGGATGGGAGACCTCCAAGGAAGTCCCGGTAATTCACCCCTATGAGCATGACCTAATTGCAATGAGTGTTGAGTGGACATTTCATTCTCATGAGAGATGGGTGCTTGTGAACCACTACTCATGACATATGGGTCAATGTAGGTTGAATCGAAACTACGAAGTTAAATCCTGAAATTATATCACATAAATTGATACACTGCGGAAAAACCACTTGTATAAAATTCTAGCTAATCAAACAGGCTGCTATGTGTGTCATGCATTCCTCAAGCTTTTCAATTGGCATGGTGTATCCCCCTTTATGGTACTTAAGCTCTTTCACCACTTGTTTACATGTCATTACCAGCCTCATATTTTCCCTTTTATTCTTCAATCATGTTGCCTTGGAAATGCACTCAAGTGTTATCGTCATTCTTCTACCCACAAAATAGAATCTTCCTTCATGCACATGCAAGAGTAAACACTTAACTAGCTTCTCCAACTTCCTAAATAACGACAGTTCCCAAACTTGCAAGACACCATTGTTCTACAGTTCCTCTTGATGGGTGCATCTTTGAGGGGCAAACCATCTTGTCCAAAGTTTTCTATAACAATGTAGTAGTCTTTGTGCAATAGCCTATGCATGAAGTTAAAACTTCCCCACTTTCTATCGACACTGGAAATCTCATCATGGATATAATAAGAGGGGGTGACTCCATTCGATTCTTGCTCTTGCTGACCACGCTAGGCTCTGGTACTACCTCTTCGATTATAATAGTATTTCTTCCATTTGATTTCTTGTCCCTTGTTGGGGCTTGTACCTTTGCTACTTTCCTCTTTGGCACCATTGTTGGGACTAGCCAATATAATCCCGAACTCTACACTACCTAGTTGACCCTTTGCTTCGGCCTTCGAGCTTTGACCCTACAACAATGGTGGCCATGAACCCTATGCTACGATTATTCTCCACTCATGGACGAAATTCTCTCCCTTGGCCCAAATTTTCTATGGCTCATGGTGCGAACAACAATGGCGGTTGATTACTTGCTCAAAGCAATCTAAATTCCTACAACTTTGCATGAAATTTACGTGCCCTAGCTCTGAAACCCTCCTCTCTCAGCTCTCTCCTACTCTTTCAGCTCTCTCCTGCTCTTTCTTGGCTCTTCACAACTCTCAAAATACAAATGACTTATGGGGACCCCAAGGGTCATATTTATAGCTTCGAACGGCATTACCTTTTCCAACCCCTTCATGAGGTCTGACTTTTCATACCTCCACATATGTTTCACATCATGGTGACATCACCTTCTATGTCGCTTCCATGTGGCACAACCCATGCAATTCTCCTTTTGCTACTCCTAAGCTTTGCATGTTCCTCCAATCTTGCATGCCCCCTTTGCCCCACAGACCTCACGTATCCAAATTTTTGGCTGTTTTTGCGTGCGCATCTACCTGTTCCTTGACTTATCCTTTCTAGACTACGTTTTGAGATCCATCTTTCCCCCCACTAATTATGTACATCATCCTCCAATGCATACATTACTTGTGCCTTAATTTTTGTTGTCATATACACATGCACAGATTTCTTCGAACTTGTTTATTGATGTGTGCTTCTCCTTTGCGACCTTTTTACTTCATCATGTGTTGAACATAGCATGCAACTTCTTCGTTTAAAACATTTTTATACTTTATCTTTTTACCAAATATACATGTTGAGTACAAAACATACATTATAACCTAAACTACATACGACAAACAAAATTGTGCACACCAAAACTTGGGAAACAATGCCTCTTATTATCACTATATTTTTGGCATATTTTGTATGGTGTTTGCTAGGGTTTGAAGAAGTATTTGAGAAAGGAACAATTGTTGTTTTCTAAGATAAAAATCAGATATTTTCAGCAAGTCTAAATCAGAATTTAATCCTCCTACTGTGGTAAAAAGGTACATTTTTCTGATTTTCAATTTGTTGCTCATATTTGCCCACATTGTGGCGATTATTGGTTGAAGTGATTACTGGAAATTACATACATATTTCTTGCACTTTGACGCCAAGGGTTGGGTGGTATTTGGTCTGTGTTTTGAGCATTTATCTCAACTAGGGTTTGTTGATTTTTTTTTAAATTCAGAAATTATTTGCAAACATTGTGGATTTTAGGGAAAACCCTTATTTGGTCTTTTGGCCAAAAAAGGGGACATTACAATGGTATCAAAGCACCAATTTGGTGCACCTGTGAGATCTTATGTGTGCAGGTTTGGATGCAACCAAATAAAAAGATTTTGTGTTATCAAACAAGAGGAAAAGCCATGGGTGATCAAAGGTTTACTTCAAAACAAGTAAATTTTTTGCAAGGTTTGATCAAGGAGAGCCAAAATGATCTTCAGCATACATTGAGTACGCAATTTGCAGTCATGTTGAAGACTACACTAGATCCAAGCAAGAGCCATCACCCCAAGGGAGAAGGAAACTCAAATAGTGGTGAAAAAGTTTCTACCAACGCCACTCAAAAAATTTTAAACGACACATTTTTGCAGAAAGAACCAGTTGTTGAGGATGAGACACCGATGTGCAATCCTCTTGATACACATCAACAAGAGTATGTAGCTTTAAACTTTGTCACGCAACAACTCTTGTCATTTCGTGATTATTATGAGATGAAGGATCAATCAAAACCAAGAGCACCAAGCATGCAACTCTGGAGTGACTTGCAACAAAAGTTGGAAGAAAATTTCTCTTCCTATTTTTGATGGTACTAATAAACTTTCGGTGAGATCATAGTTGCAGAAATTGGAGACCTATTTATCACTCAACCCCATGTTTGAGGATGAGGCTCTCAAGTTTGTCACACTACACTTGGAGGGTATTGCTCATGAGTGGTGGTTTCATGACATGATCACACAAGGCTATGGATCTCTTACTACCTTGGAAGAATTCAGCAAAAGGGTTATGGAAAGATTTGATAGAAAAGATCCAAAAATCCACTTCCGTGAGTTGGCACAATTCAAACAAAATCATGATGTTGAAAGGTGTGTTGCTGATTTTCAAAAAAAATCAGTCATGGTACCAGATGTGAGTGAAAGAAGGTTGGTTGTTCTATTTATTGAGGGTTTGATGGAGCCTTTGAGAGGTTTGATAAAAGCTTTTAACCCACTTTCCTTGCAAGATTCCATTACTAAAGAATTGGATCTAGAGTGTTCAGCTTACAAGGGCAACATGTGGCCAAAAGAATAGTAGGGGGCAGCCACTCATTCGCTGCCAAAAGTGGAAAATACCGGGCAGCCAAGGTCTGATTTTAGTGGGCAACCAAAAGCACCAAGTGGGCACCCTAGGACAGCACCTAGAGAGCCACCAAAGAAGCCTTTTCAGCCTTACATTCCACCACATAAAGCACTGCCCTATAACGGCAACATGAAGGATTCAAGAGATGAGTTGAGGAGAAGAGGTTTGAGCTACACTTGCAAAGATCCATGGACTAAAGGCCATCATTGCATGGGCAAAGGACAAGTCCATTACATTGAGGTGATTGATAATGATTCAGATTTTGATATTGTTGATACTAATGTTGAGCAAAATGAAATTGTCGATGATGAGCATGTGCAGGAAGAGAACACAAAAAAAGTGGGCAGCACACTTGCTTCTCTTTCAAGAGCTCCCAAGTATCATGCATTCAAGGTAAAAGGCACATTGAGAGGACAAAGAGTGATTACTTTGGTTGTAATGTCCCCTTCTCGAATCTGATCTCACAGTGACCGTTGGCCTAGTTCTGGAAATCCGTAGGCTATTCGGAAGGTGCAAATTAGGGTTTCCTAATTTTTAGGATGACCTTGCTCGGAGTTTTGATGACGGATTCTTTCTGGGTTTTCCGAGAGCTTCACGGGGGTATGTTTGTTTCGACTTCCTGAGCATTTCCAGGAATTTACTATTTTTAGTAAATTCTATTTTTGGCTGCTAGCAGGTTTGTCTCAAGGAGTTGACTTTCCCTTTTTCAGTTGACTCATTCAGTTTTGGGCTTCAGAATGCGGTTTAGAAGAAATAAGTTTATTTTTTTTTTTTTAAAATAACATTATATTTTAAAATTATGACCTTGGCCTAGTCGAAATAACTTAATGTTATTTTTAAAAAGTGGACATGAAGGGGGGCGCCATCATTGCTTGGAAAAGGGCGCCATCTTTGCTTGGGAAAGGGCGCCACCTTTTAAGGCTTCAAAGGAGGTCAACTGAAGCCTATAAAAGAAAGCATTGGGTCCTCATTTGAACATCTTGGTTTTTACATTGTTATGCTGCCGCTTTGGCTCTGGAACTGCTTTGGGGAATGAAGGCCTCCTAGCTTGGGCATCATTTCATGCTTGCAAGACAGCATCTAGTGGTGATTCAGTAATTGATATTTGTATTTACTCATGTATTGATTTCAATTATTTCATTATCAGTTATTTGGTATTATTAGTGTTTCAGTTATTGTATTTTGTATAAGACAGATCTGGGTTTTTACTCATAAATCAGAAAAAACAAAGGAAAAAGTTCTGGGTATCATTTCATGGTCTTGCCTAGGCTTAGGCGCCCCTTTTCTCTTATTTTCAGAATTTTTAAAGCTTGCAATTATTTCCTAGAGCAAATCGCCCCATTCAACTAGGACAACCCTTGGGGTTTGCATTGGAATCCGTGTATTAATTATTGGATGCAGATTGGATCAGATCTTGGGTGCTAGCTTGGGCGCCACCTTAAGGAAGAGACTTTGCAACAGAAATCAGGAAGATTGAGCGAATTTTGTGTGAGTTATGAACATCTGAAGAATTTAATAGGTGGCTGGTTTTTCTTCTTTCTAACAGCAAATTCTTCTTATTTTGTAAGCTGACAGTAGTACTCGCAGCCATTCTTTACTTGTTCAAATCTGATTTCAAAAGTTCAGTTTTCATTAAGTTATTGTATTAATTTTTAGCTCCGCCCTATGGTAGCTACTTTCCCTATTTGGGTTAGCAAGCACACTCTGGGTGTAGAGCTCCGCCCTATGGTAGCTACTTTCCTTTCTGGGGTTAGCAAGCACATGCTGGGTGAGGAGTAGTTTCATTCTTCAGTATTTCCAATTAAAGCATTGTTATTAATTTCACTCCATCATATGGTAGCCCCTTACTCCGCTTTGGACTGGGTAGCACATACTTGACGTAGAGTTCCTTTGTTTTGTAATTTCTGTTATCTCCACCATATGGTCGCCTCTTTTCCATATTGGATTGAGTAGCACATACTTAGTGTCGAGTGTGCTTTCAGTACAATAGATTGTAGGGATCCTCTGACCATATGCTCGTCGTTCGCCGGCGCATTCTTGGTTAGAGTTCTTGCTTAAGCATCATTTTGGTTTAGCTGCTAACCTTAACAGGTGCTTTGGTTGTAACTTGCAATTTGAAAAAGTTGAAAAAAAATTGGCTCGGAATATTTCATTGGTTGATAGTGGAGCCACTCATGACTTCATTGATGAGGACTTGATTAAGAAGATGGCACAGGAAACCACGGATTGCAAGGGCTTCAATGTGACTATGGCAGATGGTTTCACCATTCCATGTTCTATAAAGATTCAATAACTTCAGCTCACTCTCAGGAAGCACAAGGTAATTGATGATTTTTATGTTGTTGGCATTGGTGAGATTGATGTTGTGTTGGGTGTTCAATGGTTGCATTCATTAGGTGAATTCACTCAAAATTATAGGACTATTTAGCTAAAATTCTTCAAAGAAGGCAAAGAAGTGGTCCTCAAAGGTCTAGCTAATGGTGTTCCACAAGAAGTGTCCATGAAGAAGATGGAAAGAACTTTTAGGAGAGGTCAGATTGCATGGGCAGCAAATTGTCTTATCACAGTAAAATCAGAAAAAACAAAACAACAGCGCCTTCCTGGTGAGTTACAAGCTATTTTAGACAAATCTATTCATGTTTTTAATAATTTGCCTTATATGATGCCACTGGATAGAGGTTTTGAGCATAACATTGAGTTAGAATTGGGTGCCAAACCGGTTAGTCACTCCATACCGTCATCCAAGAGCATTCAAAAAGAATTGAATGACCGAGAACAAAGGTGGGTAAGCAAAGTGCAAGCTTATGATTTTGACATTGAATATGTGAAAGGTAAAAACAATGCAGTAGTGGATGCACTATCAAGGAAGCCAAATGGTTATGTGGAGGAAAACGATCAGCCATGTTTGGAATTGCTTGAGGACAAACAATTTTGAGAAGGGAGGACTATAATGTCCCCATTTTCAGTTCACAAGTAAACAGGTATTGAAGGCCTTTAGTCTACTTTTCCTCATAGATTAAGGGATAACTTTTGAAGATTTTATTTTATTAATTGATTAAGATTGTCCGAATAGTGATTTTAATCATTTGACCATATAAGGCAATTTTAGTTAGTCAATAGAATATTATTAAATAGTGGTTTTTACCACTAAAGCATTTTATAAAAGTGGTTTTAACCACTATTGCACTTAAGAGTTCAAATAATATAGGGAGAAGGTATTTTAATTAATCGTTTCCCCAAAAGTGATTTAATCACTCTTTTAAATTGAATAAATTTATTAATTATTTATTAAATTATTCCCTTAAATTAATTTTAATTACTAAATCTATTTTGACAATTAATTTAATATTATAAGTGGGAAAAAGAGTAAATGTTGGTTAGGAGGAAAAATAAAATAAAAGATATTTTGAAAAGTGGTTAAGTCATTTTAAAAAGATATTTTGCCTCCAAGAGTGGGTTGTCCCACTTTGAAGACTATATATGGACATGAGAGCTTATATTTTATACATGTTGGATTTATATATTGAATCTTCATGCTTGAAGAATGATTGAGATGTATGCCCAATAAATACTACCCTGGTTTGAGCTGGATTATCCTCAAAAAGGTGTTTTGGAACACCACCTTTGCACAAAAGAATATTTTGGCTTGCCCTTGGAGTGGAGAGATTTGCTTTGGGAGTCCTTGGAGAGTGTTTTGAGGTCAATTGGAGGTGCAATTGATCAAATCAATATTCTGTAATTTATTGGTAATTTTTTGAATTGTGGCATTGGGATTTTTGAAGGCTTGGTGAGGGTTTTAAGGCCCTAATTTGCTGGAAAAATAAATAATAATTTTTTGAATTATTATTTAAATATTTGACAGGATTTAGGTCAATTGACTCTTGAAGTGTTGATTTATGCCAAATAAATATACTGCAATTTTTTCTAACATTGACGACTTGTGTATGCGAGCTTTAGAGGTCATTGAGGGTGTCATAGGCCCTAGTTCGGGAATTGCATTTTTTTTAACTTTATTGTAGCCTTGTTTGACTCGGGCGACTTCTCTTGGAAGGCATTTTGATCACCTTGAATGCCCTAAATGGTTGTTGAAATTATTCCTGTATTTTTGGCACATTTCGTATGGTGTTTGCTAGGGTTTGAAGAAGTATTTGAGGAAGGAACAACTAATGTTTTATGAGATAAAAATCAAATATTTCCAACAAATCTAAATCAGAATTTAATCCTCCTACCGTGGTAAAAAGGTACATTTTTTTTATTTTCAGTTTGTTGTTCATATTGCCCACATTGTGGCAATTATTGGTTGAAGTGATTGCCAGAATTTGCCTACATATTTCTTGCACTTTGACGCCAAGGGTTTGGTGGTATTTGGTATGTGTTTGGAGTATTTATCTCAACTAACGTTTGCTGATTTTTTTTTTAAATTCAGAAATTATTTGCAAACATTGTGGATTTGAGGGAAAACCCTTATTTGGTCTTTCGGCCAAAAAAGGGGATATTACAGTGCTATCAGAGCACCGATTTGGTGCACCTGTAAGATCTTGTGTGCAAATTTGGATGCAAGCAGATAAAAAGAATTTGTGTTACCAAAGAAGAAGAAAAGCCATGGGTGATCAAAGGTTTACTTCAGAACAAGTAAAATTTTTGCAGGGTTTGATCAAGGAGAGCCAAAATAATCTTCAGCATACATTGAGTACGCAATTTGCAGTCATGTTGAAGACTGCACTAGATCCAAGCAAGAGCCATCACCCCAAGGGAGAAGGAAGCCCATATAGTGATGAGAGGGTTTCTACCAACCCCCCTCAAAAATTCTTCAACCACACATTTTTACGAAAAGAACCAGTTGTTGAGGATGACACACCGATGTGTGATCCTCTTGATACACGTCAACAAGAGTATGCAACTTTAAGCTTTGTCACGCAAGCACTTGTCATTTTGTGATTATTGTGAGATGAAGAATCGATCAAAACCAAGAGTACCAAGCATGCAACTCTGTAAAGACTTGCAACAAAGGTTGGGTAAGATTTCTCTTCCTATTTTTTATGGTACTAATAAACTTCCAATGAGATCATGGTTGCATAAATTGGAGACCTATTTATCGCTCAACCCCATGTTTGAAGATGAGGCTCTCAAGTTTGTCACACTACACTGGGAGGGTATTGCTCATGAGTAGTTTCATGGCATGATCACACAAGGCCATGGATATCTTACTACCTTGAAAGAATTCAGCAAAAGGGTAATGGAAAGATTTGATAGAAAAGATTCAGAGATCCACTTCCGTGATTTGGCACAACTCAAACAAAATCATGATGTTGAAAGGTATGTTGTTGATTTTCAAATAAAATCGATCATGGTACCAAATGTGAATAAAAGAAGGTTGGTTGTTCTATTTATTGAGGGTTTGATGGAGCCTTTGAGAGGTTTGATAAAAGCTTTTAACCCACTTTCCTTGCAAGATTCCATTACTAAAAAATTGGATCTAGAGTGTTCAGCTTACATGGAGCAATATGTGGCCAAAAGGACAGCAAAGGGCAGCCACTCATTCGCTGCCAAAAGTGAAAAATACCGAGCAGCCAAGGTCTGATTTTAGTGGGCAGCCAAAAGCACCAAGTGGGCAGCCTAGGGCAGCACCTAGAGAGCCACCAAAGAAGCCTTTTCAGCGTTACGTTCCACCACATAAAGCACTGCCCTATAACGGCAACATAAAGGATTCAAGAGATGAGTTGAGGAGAAGAGGTTTGTGCTACACTTGCAAAGATCCATGGACTAGAGCCCATCATTGCATGGGCAAAGGACAAGTCCATTACATTAAGATAATTGATGATGATTCAGATTTTAATATTATTGATACTAATGTTGAGCAAAATGAAATTGTCGATGATGAGCATGTGCATGAGGAGGACACAAAAGAAGTGGGCAGCACACTTGCTTCTCTTTCAAGAGCTCCTGAATATCACGCATTCAAGGTAAAAGGCACATTGAGAGGACAAAGAATGATTACTTTGGTTGATAGTGGAGCCACTCATAACTTCATTGATGAGGACTTGATTAAGAAGATGGCATAGGAAACCACGGATTGCAAGGGCTTCAATGTGAAAATGGCAGCTGGTTTCACCATTCCATGATCTATAAAGATTCAACAACTTCAACTCACTCTCGGGAAGCACAAGGTAATTGATGATTTTTATGTTGTTGGCATTGATGAGATTGATGATGTGTTGGGTGTTCAATGGTTGCATTCATTAGGTGAATTCCCTCAAAATTATAAGACTATGGCGCTAAAAATTTTCAAAGAAGAAAAGGAAGTGGTCCTCAATGGTCTAGCTAATGGTGCTCCATAAGAAGTGTCCATAAAGAAGATGGAAAGAACTTTTAGGAGAGGTTAGATTGCATGGGCAGCAAGCTGCCTGATCATAGTAAAATCAAAAAAAAAAAAAAAAAAAACCACCCTCTCATGGTGAGTTACAAGCTATTTTAGACAAGCCTATTCATGTTTTTAATAATTTGCCTTATGGGATGCCACTGGATAGAGGTTTTGAGCATAACATTGAGCTAGAATTGGATGCCAAACTGGTTATTGTCACTCCATACCGTCATCCAAGAGCATTCAAAAAAGAATTGAAGGACCGACAACAAAGGTGGGTAAGCAAAGTGCAAGCTTATGATTTTGACATTGAATATGTGAAAGGTAAAAACAATGCAATAGTGGATGCACTATCAAGAAAGCCAAACGGTTATGTCGAGGAGAAGGATCAGCTATGTTTGGAATTGCTTGAGGGCAAGCAATTTTGAGAAGAGAGGAGTGTAATGTCCCCATTTCCGGTTCACAAGTAAACAAGTATTGAAGATCCTTAGTCTACTTTTCCCTATAGACTAAGGGATAACTTTTGGAAATTTTATTTTATTAATTGATTAAAATTGTCCGAATAGTGATTTTAATCATTTGACCATATAAGGCAATTTTAATTAATCAATAAAATATTATTAAATAGTAGTTTTTACCACTAAAGCATTTTATAAAAGTGGTTTTAACCACTATTGCACTTAAAAGTTCAAATAATATACGGAGAAGGTATTTTAATTAATTGTTTGCCCAAAAGTGATTTAATCACTCTTGTAAATTGAGTAAATTAATTAATTATTTAGTAAATAATTGCCTTAAAGTAATTTTAATTACTAAATCTATTTTGGCAATTAATTTAATATTATAAGTGGGAAAAAGAGTAAATGTCGGCTAGGAGGAAAAATAAAAGAAAAGATATTTTGAAAAGTGGTTAAATGATTTTTTTTTTAAATTTTGCTTCCAAGAGTGGGTAGCCCCACTTTGAAGACTATATATGGACATGAGGGCTTTTATTTTAGACATGTTGAATTTATATATTGAATCTTCATGCTGGAAGAATGATTGGGATGTATGCCCAATGATTACTACCCAGGTTTGAGCTGGATTATCTTCAAAAAGGTGTTTTGGAACACCACCTTTGCACAAAAGAATATTTTGGCTTGCCCTTGGAGTGGGGCGATTTTCTTTGGGAGTCTTTGGAGAGTGTTTTGAGGTCAACTGAAGGTCCATTTGATCAAATCAATATTTTGTAACTTAATGCTAATTTTCTGAATTGTGGCATTGGGATTTGTGAAGGCTTTGTGAGGGTTTTAAGGCCCTAATTTGCTGGAAAAATAAATAATAATTTTATGAATTATTATTTAATTATTTGACAGGGTTTATGGTCAAGTTTGACTCTTGAAGTGTTGATTTATGCCAAATAAATATATTGCAATTTTTTCTAACATTGACGACTTGTGTATGCAAGCTTTGGAAGTCATTGAGGTTGTCCTAGGCCCTAGTTCGGAAATTGTATCTTTTTTACTTTATTGCAGCTATGTGTGACTTGGGTGACTTCTCTTGGAAGGCATTTTGATCACCTTGAATGCCCTAAATGGTTGTTGGAATTATTCTTGTATTTTTGGCATATTTCGTATGGTGTTTGCTAGGGTTTGAAGAAGTATTTGAGGAAGGAACAGTTGTTGTTTTATGAAATTAAAATCAAATATTTCCAGCAAGTCTAAATCAGAATTTAATCCTCCTACCGTGGTAAAAACGTACAATTCTTTTATTTTAGATTTGTTGCTCATAGTTGCCCATATTGTGGCGATTATTGGTTGAAGTGATTGCTGGAAATTACCTACATATTTCTTGCACTTTGGCACCAAGGGTTTGGTGGTATTTGGTATGTGTTTGGAGCATTTATCTCAGCTAGCGTTTGCTGGTTTATAATTATTTGCAAACATTGTGGATTTTAGTGAAAACCCTTGTTTGGTCTTTTGGCCCAAAAAGGGGACATTACACAAACAACGAGTAGTCCCCATTGTAACTTGGAAGCCCCTTCTTGACATTGTTGTGCTCAAACCTGGTGTAAATTGCTTCCTTCCCAATGGTCTAGGTAAGTAGTTGTGGCTTACGAGTAGCCCACCAATGCGCAACAGTGCTCTTCAACATGTGGACCAAGGAGAACATGCACTCTCCTTCCTTGGGCAAGCATGTTTTCTGGTCACTTACCTACGTGACTATGCATGTAGACCCGTCATACCTTGGTAGCTTCCCTAATCTACCTTTGCTCAACTGGAACACCCTTTTCACCTTTTGGGTGGTCCGTGGTACCCACACTTGTGTGCATTGTCCCTTGGTCTTTTTTACCGACACATCCAAGCCCACCATGTTGCATTGAAGAGACCCTTGTGGCTTTGTGGCTACTTTTGCAAACTTGTGCCCTGTGACCTCATAGACTTCATGCAACCATCTTTCACAAGCCATGCTTGTGGTATCTTATGCTAACATGCCACTCTTCCAACTCGATCCCCCATCATCCTTGGGCTTCAGATTCTCTTTCTCCTGAGCGGTAATGTTGTAAATGTGGTTAATATCTTCTTCCATGTCCACACTCTCAACATAGGCAGGACCTTAACCATCATCAAGAGGAATAATTACCCAATGGTCCCCATATTCAAAACTTATATAGTGACTTTTAATGCGCATGTGTGCATTATTTTTGTATCACTATGGCCTACCAAGTAAGGTCAAACAATTCTCTGTTTTGGCATTCAATGTCTTTAACTATTACGCTAAACTTGGCACCCATTATATCAACTAAAACATTGTGCAAGATCCCAATAGGTTGTGCATGCGTCTTGTTTGCCATAAACAAAATATGAGAAAGTTGTAAAGGAGGGCTTATCATTCTCCTCCAAACATCCTTTGTAAGAATATTGAAGTCAGCCCTTATGCCACCTAAGATATCACATACTGACCATCCATCAATAGTGGCATTGATCCAAAGTTCTTGGGCATAGTTAACATTGCATGTTGTCCTGATCTCTCTGCCTATCTCCTATTGTTGTTCTTGTTGGCCAACAACATTTTGCACAACCCATGATTTACGGAGGGGTAGCACTCCTATTTTCAATGTGCCAAAAATCTCAATGAGCTCTTCAACCTCCTTCGCACTAGGGCCCCTCCTTTGGCTCTCCTTTAATTGGGACTCAATGATCCGCACGGCCTGCACCTCTCCCTAAAGGTTTTGGATCATGTTCATTGCTTCCTACAAAATGATCTTTTGAGTTAGACCATCAGGATAGTCCATTACCTTCATGGGAGATGTTCTTTGCATTTTTTATTTGAGCGCTTCCATTATCTTAGGTTGGGTGTTTATATTGCTGCGCATTGTAATATTGACCTTAGGCCCAATAGTTGTCTTGTGCGCACCTTGCCTTGGATTCCATTTTGCCTCTTATTGACCAATGTGGATCATCCCTGCACCCTTCTGCACCTTTTCCTTCTAGACGATCTTTTGACATAGCTCTAGGCACTCCTCTATCTTATGCACCTCTATACAACACCCACAAGTTGGAAACTTAGGGCAATCACTCTAATAATGGTCCAATGAACCACACTTGTAGCACATTCTTGAAGGGACTCAACCTCCACCTCGGCCACCGCCTTTTCCTTTACAAGAACGATCTCGTCCATACCATCCACCCTTTTGTGATAGCCCAACCGTGGCCTAACACGTTCCCAACTCACATGCTTCATGTATCTCATTTATTACATGACAAGTCTCTATATCGTGAGTGGTTGTGTCACAGATCTTGCAATAAATAGAGACCTAAACTTGTTTAGCCATTTGCAATAATCGGTAGATCCTTGCATTATGATCCTCATGACAAACTTCACATGATTTTAGGAGATATTGCACTTGGGCCAATTATTCTTGTTATGGCCTTCGACTTCACAGAAAATACACAACCCACTTCTTGTGTCATGTGTACTATTGGCGGTCAAATTTTGGCATTGATTCGCCATGGTCGCGATCTGCACCTCCATACAGGGATCGATTCTAGTGTCTACACTACCAACCACTTGAGCTCTCGATGCAAGTTCCAAAGCTTCCCTTGGCTCCATGAAGGTTTTCATAGATAACACGTGTTGAAAAGGCACCAAGAGACCACCCATGCACCATTGAGCATGTTGCAAAGGATGGATCTCATAAGAGAGCTTAGAAATCAAAATTTTAAATCTTGCATCGTAGACGCGAACACTCTCTGTGACATCTTGCTTGATCTCCTTCAACAAGAAGATGCTTTGTTGTTTGAACTTGGGGATGTCTAACTCTTTGAGAAATGCCTATCTCAACTGATAATAATCCACTATTGCTTGGTGTGGGTCATACTTACAATACTAGGTGTGCACGCAGTCAAGCAAAGTGGTGAAAAACTAGCTTGCATTGCACGCAGGCATGGTGATTCCCTTTGCTCACCAAATAATTTCACACTTAAGCACATACTCAGCAACATTTTCCACTCCTTTGTATTCTGGTAGTTTCATTGACATTTCAAAAGCAAAATGTTGTTGCGGAGACACTTGCGCGGCCCACATGCTACTTCCTACCTAGGTGCTTCCTCCTAGGTTGCTTCTTGTTGAAGCACTCATGTTCTCACCTGTGGTTAATGGTGGTTTGGTTCCTCCAACCCCTAAGTTGTTCTGCATGGTGGAAGGACTTGCTGTAAGCGTCCCCCCGCCCCCCGAGATTCAATTTAGTGCTAACTTGTGTGGTAGGATTACCGCTTCCTCCTGCATTCAGCATTCCCAACATGACTGGGTTACATGGTCTAACCATACTTGTGTTACCTCCTAATAGTTTTGTTTTCTTGTAAGGATGAGTGGCTTTAGGATTCAATGTTGAGCTACTTGTCTCCTAAATTCCCTTATCCTTGACACATCCTAACTTCCGTCGAAGTCTTCTCCTATTTGATTAGAGTGAGCACGAGTTGCAGCTTCAATAGGCTAGGGGTTGGCCTCCTTCCTACTATTGTGTGGTTCTTCATATCCAGCGAATTCCAAGCAACCCTTCAGTTGGTTCTTCCACCAAAGAATCAATTTCTTGCCCTTCGTCATGCATCTCTTCTTCATATGTAGAGCGCATCTCCTCTATGTGGGAGTTGTCTCATGTCCTTCCCATTCCATGCAGGTCCTCGCAACATCCTTGTGACTCATCTCCTCCATCCTCTAGGGGTCCATGGCAACTCTCAACATTTGCCTACCTTCATCATATTTGCACCTCCTAAGCTCTTGATCATATTGACTTTCCATCCTTCTGAAGTTTTCTTGGTGTCCTACCCTTGTTGGCTCGACATGCAATCTTGCCTTCCCCCTTCCATCTACCTTCTGCTTAGCCCATGCACGGATGGTTTTTAGCTCTCCATACGCAGAGTTTCAATACCTCAATCCATCATTAGCTTCTTTATGTATAGGGGTAGTTGCGCTATGTATGATCCTCACGGCTCATAGAAAAACTAGTATTTTGCTTCCTCCAGGCAAGAATATGTAGACATAGAGAAATCTAACATGTAACTTACCAACATGCCTCTTTACCATGCATCTACAGTGCACGTCCAAACTTCATTCATCCTTTTCAACTACTCGACACATTATTCCAACCATGGGTATCTTTGCCCAAAATCTCCATTGTGGCCTACTAAATATGCGGCTAGCCATGCATGCAAATGCTCAAGTAACTCGATGAAGAATATTTCATATAGTGGATCATACACATTCTTATGTGCCCACTTCATTGGCGTCAAATCTCCTCTACTTGGATAATCGCATACCAACTCTAACTCTTGTTCTACCGGCTATTGTTCAACATGTTCCAAAGAGATTCATCCAATCAATTGTTAATGCCATCTTCATCAACCAGTTCTATGAGGGTCCCGACAATGAAATCAAAATGTTGGGGATTTTCTAGAATTTTGACACCAACTTGCGCCACTAGTGCAGACCCAATGAATAAGTCTAAAACCACTATGCCAGCCTATCACTCAAGTATTACTTAAGCGCTCACCTGAGGTGCAGAGAAAGACGACCGGGGCACACTAGATTGCACGACAAAGATGGTAACCAAATGGCATCCATCAATGAATATGCAAAGCATTCTTGATAATACTTAACACAAAAATACACTAAACAACAAGAATCATTCATGCATGTAACATCATTACATAGCAAGGCAGATTTCCATAACATATGTCTAATCAATTATCATAATCATCCAAAATACATCACCATGCAAGACTCTTACAATTCATACCAGTTCCAACAATGGCAGCTTTACAACATACTCCAATACAATAACCTATCAGCCTAATACTCGAGTAACAACAACAACAAAACCCAACCCTAAGACAAGAGGTAAGGCGACTTTTTATAGACACAAGACGCAGGATGCTTTCATGTACAGCTCACAAACAACCCATACCCGAAACATCTCTAACAACTTTCCCATAATAGCCCTTGCCTTGCATAACCACTCCTTGTTCCGCGCCAATTGTCGTCCCTATTCCTGCACTCTGTGTTTTGTGCTCACAGTTGTTCCGATTTACGCATTTTTGGACTCTGCACTAACTACCTTTCCTCTTTGGGTGCCCCCATGCCCTTCGGTCACTTATCTTTCGCTTGATGTGCCTCCGTGAATCTCAGCAGCCATCTATTTGCCTTATTTGCTCCCGGAATATCTAAAATCTCTCATTTGTTTTCCTTCAACGCAGTTATTTTCTAGGGGCGCACTGTCAAACTTAACCAAAACCTCTCAAGACCTTCTCTTATACTCTCTTGTGTGTTCATAGATATGCACATGCACCTTTACATATCGCTTCATATGCACGCTGCTTGTCGATCTTATACCTCCGTGCAAAACTTAATAAAATGCATCTTCTTCCGCTTATGGTCGCCTTGTCTAGCGATGCTCACATGGATTTGTACTTACCCAAAATTGGGGGTCAACAAGGAGTTCTCATGGCAGCATTGCATCATGAAGCAAATATGTGGCCAACCATTTAGAAAACTTTGGAACTAATTCACCTAGTCTCAAGCTGTGTCTTTCACCATGTGAATAGGAGGGGCTGGAGAACTTAATCTTAAATAAGATACATGAAGCTTCTCTCTAAATCATGATCTTTGATCATAAGTGTGATGCCTCTCCCTTCAGAGATTGCTTGTGTCATACACTTTCCCCTCCCGCATGTGGTAGCTCACCAATTCATTATGGCAGATTTGGCATTGCTCTCCTCTTCGCATGAGGCCTTAAACATGAGTTTTTCTCCCCTTTGTTTCATCTTTGGCGTTGTTTTTTCTCCTGTGGCAGCGGGTAATGCCCAGAGCTAGGGTCGGAGGAGTGAATATGAGTGTTTCTGGTGTTTCAGTGAGTGAGCTGCATGCAGCTTTCAAGCTGCAGGATGGTCATAGACTTGGATTTGTGACAGCGGTGTTGGGCAAAAATGCCCTTGCCTCACATCATTCAAAGGAGTTTCTGCGAGATGGTTTTACCAAGTCCCTTCACTGCAAGGTCAAGGACCCAAACTCTTTTGACTGCTCCATGCACTTGTTCATTCCAGGCTCATCAAACAAGTAGGAAGATCCCTCTGTGCAGGATGCAATGGCCTTGCTGAAGGCAAAGGTGGAGAAGTTGAAGGCAAAGTTGCCTTCCTAGCACAAGATAGGATTAGAGTTAATGGAATATATCCATAAAATTGAACCCTCCCAATGCTTTTTCCTCTGCCTGACGGATTTGAGGCCATACATAGCAGTAGGTCACCTCTGCCTGAACCTTTTCCTAACAAGCAAGGAAGAAGCAGGCCATCAAAAGAAGTGGCAGCTCTTTGGAAAGCTCAAGCTAATTAAGCCCTTGCAGGACAAACGACTCCTACGGGTGCCCAAGAGCTAGAGGCACTTTGGGAATGAGACAGGAAGCTGGCTGCAGAGGGAGATTCGTGCAGCCCAGCTGGGGGGTGATTCTCTACTTCGAGTTCATGGCTGTTGTGTTCGTGGTTGCAGGATCTTTATGATAGTCTAGTCTTTGTTGCATAATCTATCATGCGGAGTAAGTTGAGTGGCTACCTGGTATTGAGCATTTTGTTATATGTAACTCTTGGCAACTTGTAATTGTCAGGTTTTTGTTGTCAGGGTTAGAGTTGAGCCGTTTTGATGTAAGTGGATCTTGGTGGTTCTGGAATTGTAGTTCTTCCTTTAACAACTTTTTGGCATACTGTTTAAAGCACCTTTTGCATGCAGACTGGCTATGTTTTTGATGTACTTCTCTGGACTTTTTCTTGTGGCCGGGGAACCCCATAGACTCCTGATAATTAACCAAAAAACAAGCACAATATTCTCACTGTGTGTATATGCAATGAAATTATTGAGTAAAGAGTTAAAATTAATGAAGTTCACATTCATGGTCTATATGGCCTATAAAATCACTACTTAAGTGCCAAGGCTTGGGGCTGCTATACTTATGTACTTGGAAAGTAGTACTTGCAGAGCAATCCAAAATGAGATCATTATTAGTTTGGGACTAAGAACTGCAAAGATTTTGTTTAACATAACCAAATTACCTTTAAGTAATCTGCTCTAAGGCAACTGCTATCTTTTTTGAACGGCATTTATGGCAAAGTCCTTGCCATAAGTGCTTCTTGATTTTGTTCCCTCTGGTGTTGAATTGCAAATGTAAATGAAAGGAAAATAATATAACATGATGGATTGGAATTTAACCGTAGGGGATTGAATGGATTAACGAAACACAAATTCAAGTTGTGATGTAAACTGTTCCCTGTATATAAGATGAATTAATGTTTTGGCATTGAATGCATGCACATGTTGGTTAAATGTCCAAAAGAACTGCCTGTTGTACTTGTTTTCAGTTAATTGATGGACAGATGCCATATATTGTTAGCGTGAGTATTATTATTGTATTCCCAACATGTAAACGTATAATAATAACATAGCAATCACAATGTTTACATAACAGTCAATGTCTTGAAACGCAAACATGTGTGCCAGCTAGTCATAATCATAACACCGTTAGGCTCAAAGGACTTACCATCTGTCAATATAGATAAATCATAATATCAACCTTTAACATGCAGAAAGAATGACTAAGAGAGAGGCATTTATACGATTATGACCAAGGAACATGCCATGGTCCTCCAACCCATTTATACCATTATGGCACTACTATCATGTGTAAATGCAAGTTCAACAAGGGAACATAATTGAATATGGAATGAAAAAATGAGATCTTGTTTTCATAATGAATATTCTTTAAAATTGCAAATCTATAATTCTAGAGCAAACCTACAAGTTTCATCATGAAAACTAGTTCAGTGCTAGAGCAGCTCACTAGTTGGAAGTATGTTTCGGATTGCGATTGTAACATATCCCAAAAAACATCAATATGGTATCAGAGCCCATTCTAATGTTTGGCTAGAATCTCAGCCTCTGAGTCTTACAGAGAGGGAGGTGTTGAAAATTGCAGTTCACACTTCTAGAGAGAAACTAAAAGTCAAATTATGAAAAAGTCGTCGCACTGCCCACGAGTGGGTACTGGGATAGAATTCTAGCCTTGTCCCAGATCTTTAACAGATACAATCATTATTCATTGTAACTAGGGTGTTATTGTGCCATTGAAATTGGGACTAATGACCTAGCGTAAGCAGCAACAGTGGGGTTGTACTCAAATAATCCCATTTTATTTAATTGCATCTGTTTCTTCTCTTATGTCTTCCTCTAATTCACCTGGGTCTTGCACCCAGCTTTGTCCGTTAGGGGGCAATGTTTATGCTGTTTCCTCTTTTGAAACCTGGGTCTTATTGTGCCATTGAAATTGAACCAATGACCTGATGTAAGCAGCAACAGTGGGGCTGTACTCTAATGGGATATGTTGAATAAGGATAGGACTCTCTAATTGCATATGTTGAATAAGGATAGTTGGACTTATTTTTATTTGGGGTCGTTTAGCTTAAATTGGCTACCTATGCGCGTGTATAATTGTGAACGAGAGAATGAAATTGCTCAAAATTAGATGAGTATGGAATATAGAATTACCTGGAAGCGGGCCAGAGCATCTGCCGCAATTGTCGTATAAGCACTACCCATGTGGGGGGGTGCATTCACATAGTACAATGGTGTTGTCAATACAAATGTCTCTCTGTTATTTTCTTGGTATCCCTCATTATTTGCAGAGCTGGCCATTATTTGGAAATAATTGTGCCGCCTTAACGGTTTAATACAGTACGAAGTTGCAGACACCGAAGTAACAAAAAACGCTCTGTGAGCATACGTATGAACGGCTTTGAGTAATCGGTGGCCATTGCAAAGTCTTGGAACGCCATGTTGGGGTGAAGAAAAAGGAGAGATTGAAAGTAAAAATGTTGTAGCTGCCGCCATTTGTATCTGGATAAAGATTGTAATGGTGTTGCAAAAGGTCATGCCATATGTAGGTGTTTGCTGCTGTTGCCATAGATAAAGCAATTTTAAAAACAATTTGAAAAAAAGATTGTAATGATGTTGAAAAAAGCTGTGCTATATTGAGTGTTTGTTGTTGTTGCCACAGATAAAAGCAATTTGAAAAAAAAAACAATTTCTTAAATAATTATATAGTTTAAAAGAGTATTTTGTTAAATAACTTAATGTTATTTAAGATGTTGATTAAAAAAAATTAATTAAGTAGAAGGTGATAATATTGATAGTTGATAGTTTACTTAAAGATTAGTTTGTACTATTTTAGATATATGATCCAGAAATAGATAATGTTCAAAAAAGAGTAGGAAAAGAGAACATTTATATTTTGTAGTACCAGGTTTGTACTATGAGTTTGATAGAGACATAGTGACACTACAATGTTTAGTATATAACAATACCCAAATCAAATATGCTTATAACTTGAAAGTCACATATCCCCTTTTTTTTGACGAGACTAAAATAATTAAAACAAAATCAACATCAAAAAGGGATTAGATATTTTTATGTGAAGCACCTTTGTTGTTGCTTTTAATATTATTAAAATCTTTTATACATTCATTCTATATATTTGGAAATGCATCAAAACAACCCTCCTAAAAGGCACCCAAAAATCTATGTGATAGTTGTTAGCATGTTAATTCTCAACTTTTATATTATATATGATAGTTGCTAGTATGTTAATTTAACATATTTAAGTATCAATTATAACATTTATTAGATATTAATATTAATAAATATTAATAAAAAATAAAATGTAATATTATAATCAAATATTAAATAATATTGGTAGGTTGATAAGGTAGGTTGGTTGTATCGAACTCTACTCAAATTTAAATATATAATAAATAAATGAATTTTTCACTCCACGTATTTCCTAGTAATTTAATACCTTATGAGGATCACGATAGTTATTTGTAGGAGGCAAATAATAACAAGCCTAAAAACATTACATCGAACTTCGAAGACATTGCCTAAATCAAAAATAGAAACACCTATTTAGATAAGGGATCTAATATATTATTTTAAGGAAGAGAAAAGTAGAAAACACACTTGTTTATGCTAATACTTAAGCTAAACAACAGTGAAAGTGCATGAAGCCGTTAAAACTAGAACTACGATAAATAACAATAAAAGGGCATAAAGTCATTGAAGCCTATTAGAAATGGGATCTAATATATTACCCAAACATTAGTAAATAAATTTTCAACAACTTCATGCCCTTTCAGTGTGGTTTACCTTAAATTTGGTTTTACTTAAATAGATCTAAGCATACATACATGAAAATATATAATTCAGATCTATATAACTAGATGGATTAATGGAAACATGACAAATGTGACAAAAGAAAATTAGACTCTACAAAGTAAGTTAATGAGGTTAAGGAATTATCACATTGTTTATTGTTATGGAAATATAAACCCATAAAATGACTATACAAATTGTTTGGATCCTGCTCTTGAAATCCATAACTCTAAAATTAGTTGTGGGCAGGCATGCATAGGGTATGGGTTTGACCTAGGCAAACACGCATTGATCAGAATCATGTTCTCTGACTCTGTCCCCATATCGCCAAGTCTAGTTACACAAGGTTTTGCAAGCTAAGTCTTTTATCACTAATGTTCTACATCTTTTATGATGCTCTTGTACCTGCACTATTTTTCCAAGTAGATTGTGTAGAATTATTGTTCTTCCTCTTTGACCTAGCTTGACATTTCAAAACAAACAAACAATTATTAATTATGGTAATCATTGAAACAATGTTACAAACTATGTATCTTGCATGCTTAGAATCATACCTCCACATAGTTATGTGAGTGCATGGATGGAAATATCTCGAGTGATGTTTTCAACCTCCTCTTCCCTAGAAGTGATAAATGCATTTATATGCAAAGAAATACCCTCCTTTTGCATAAAGGGGATGATGAGAGACCAAACCCTCATCCTTATAAGTGATAGATGCATTTATATGCAAAGAAATACCCTTCTTTTGCATAAGGGGATGATGAGAGACCAATAATAATAACTACATCGCAAGTGTGTAGGATGTCACTCAATAAAGCTCAACTTGAAGTAGGAAAAAAAATAATGTTTGGCACTAGGTTTGACCTTTGATATTAAATTTTATGTGTCTTCTATATGATCTCGTTCCTCTCATACAGCTTGACATGACCTAGTACATATAGGTTGATATAGGTCAAGTTATGCATGTTAGCCTACTTTAGAATTGACAAGGGTCGAGGTTAAAGGCAAATAATCAACGATAATGGGAAGAAGGGCCCACAAAGGTAAAAGGGACATACGCACACTCATTAGTCAGATAACATGTGATAATTAGTCCAATGATGCTAACATAAAGTTTTGTGTAAGTGTTAGAGGGTGTTTTTTAGGCGTAAGGGTTAAACAAGGACATTAGTGAGACTGGGATGGACCAAGAAACAAGCCAACATGTACAAGTTTTCCAGCTATGATAAATTAGGAATAAGGCTTTGCGCCAAATTTGGGTGTCTACAATTATTTTCTTGCATGTGATCAAAATACATATTTTTTTAATCTATCTACAACAACATTTAGATAGTAATGACCATGCTTTGACATAGGTAATCCACCCACAAAATTTATAGAAATGCTTTCCCATGGTCTAGTAGGTACATGTAGTGGCATGTACAATCTTTCTTTCCTAGCCTTAGGCTTGATTGTATAACATAGTTTATATCCTCTAATAAATTTAATAACTAATACAAATACCTTTTCAAATGCATTGTGCTCTTACCAACACCAAAGTGTAGAGTAACATTGAAATTGGGTGCTTCCCTCATCAAGATAAGTCTTTCTTCCTTTGACACACATAGCTTATCCTAGTTGCAAAGTAGCCTACCTTTGAGGTAACATCCATCTTTGCCTTAATTTTCCATCTTTTTGACTTGTAATAGTTGGAATGTCTGCCCAAATTATGTATCTTATGCATATGCTTCCTCATAAGCCTCTTTCTTGAAGGGTTATATTTGTGAAATTGTTTCCAAAGCTAAAATTTGCTTTATTGGTGGCCTAGATAACATATCTACCACAACATTTATGTTTCATTTCTTGTACTTGATCATCAAATGGAATAGTTGAAGGAATTCCATCCACTTATAATGGTTTATTTGTTGAAATTTACTTTGTGTTTGAAAATATTAGAAAGGTCTATGGTCAATGTGCACAATAGTTTATTTACCCATTAAATAATGCTTCTATTTATTTATTTTTTTAACTAGTGCATACATTTATTTACCAAAAATATTTATAAATAAAAACTTTTGAATGATATCAAACTGCCTTATCTCCTTGCAATAAAGTTTCCCCCATAGTGTACTCACTTGCATCCAATTCATATTCAAATGGTTGCTTAAAATTAGGAAGATCAAGGACTGGTGCATGGCTAATTTTATATTTTAAATAGTCAAAAACATTATAATGTTTGTTACCCTTATGAAAATTATTACCCACTGTTACAATTGAATGTTGAGGTGTAGCTATTGCAGAGGAAGTTGGAATAACCTTCTTTATGTATTATACAGTGCCTGCAAATCTTCTTGTTCTAGGCCCAAAATATACAACTGATTATTTTACAAACCCATATTTATTGTATTGCATTACAATTGTTTTTCTTTCAATACTTGCAAGATTCGTTTCAAATGTGTTAGATGTGTGTCCCATGTAGCAATAAAAACTAGAATGTCATCTAGGTACACTATTACACATGTATTTATGAAAGGTCATAATACATCAATCATTAATCTCGTGAATTTTTTAGGTGTATTACATAGACCAAAAAGAAGTACCAACCATTCTTACAAACCTTGTTTCATCTTAAAGGTTGTCTTCTATACATCCTCCTCTTTCATTTGAGTTTGATGATAACCTGATTTGAGATCCAACTTTGTGAAATACTTGTCATGTTGAAGTTGGTCAATAAGTTCATCAATCTATGGAAGTGGATATCAAATCTTTATGGTAATCTTGTTCAAGGCACAATAGTCAATGCACATCCTTCAAGAGCCATCTTTATTTTGCACCATCACAATTGGTAATTCACCTGGTGAAGTGCTTGGGTGTATGATGCCTTGTTATATTAGTTCTTGAAGTTATTTCTTGACCTCATTACTCTATAAGAATGATTTTCTATACAAACTAATGTTAGGTAAAGAGATTTAGACAACAATTGAATCTCATATTCTACTTCCCTTTTTGGAGGTAAACTCTTATGAGTTCTGAACACATTCTAAAATGATTGTAATAACTCATCCAATCTCTTGCAATCACCATCTCTTAGATATTTATAACCCATCATTTTCTTATATATTAAATGGAGCAAACAAAATTGATTATTTTCTCGAATGAATCAATTTGATTGGTTAACACTTGCCATTTCAAGCTTGGGCTTGCGTTAATGTGTTTTAATGATATAGTTGACTCCATCATTGACCCACTGGTACCTTTTGGCCCTCCTCATGAATAAAGCATCCCTAAGATACAAGTAATGGCTTCCCAACACTAATTTAAATACATCAATGGGAATCACATCTACTTCTCGCTCATTAACATATAGTGGGTTAATCCCAAATTTGGATTTACATCTCTTTTTAACCTAAATTTCAAAACCCTCTTCACCCAATCCAAGGAACATTGATATGGATGATCATATATATACAAACCAAGTTTTTTAACAACTTCATCTAAAATCAAATTAGATTGAAACCTAATAACAACAATTGCATTTACCTTGGTTTCTTGATTTGGAATAAATTACACGTCTCTTATATTTCTTATTCCTTTCTATTTTTGTTGATTATGGTGCATCCAAAGCTTCTCATCTACATCAGAATTATCCTTGATCTATACTTCTAATTTTCTCAAATATGTCATAGACTTCTTAGAGTCCTCCTTGGCCTGATTCTTGGGATGCAATTCTGGATGAAACTTTCAACACTAAGCACCAATACAACCATTTATGACACAATGATTACAATGGTTTTAATGATACCTATGACCATGCAAAGATGTGGCATTCCACCTACCTTTCCATTTTCATTTTTTTAAGGTCTTGTAAGGTTGGTTTCGCTCTTTCTTGAATTGATTTGTGGGTTGATTTTCATTCCAAGATTCTCCCTCTCCTTAACTTTTTTTAATTCGTCAATTAAGTATGTTTACAATCATGATTTATTAAGATCTTGAGACTTACTTGAGATGATCTATCTCCTCAACCATGAATGGATACCTCCCAAGTATTTGGTCAAGTCAACTTCATCTTCAAAGTCCAAGCTTGTGAGCATGGCTTGTCTATAGAACTTTGTGGTATACTCTTATACACTTTGACCTAGTCCTTGCTTGTAATACTACCATTTAATATTTTGATCAAGTGTATGCCTAATGGATATAGATTCTTACACAATTTTTTTTTAAAACTACTTAATTAATCTACAGCCAGAATCTTCTTCCTTTTAGAAGCTACGAGGTAGGTTTCCCACTAAACTAGAGTAGGGTCTTCCATCTTGAGACATGTAAAATAAACAGTGTGTGTCTCTATTACTTTGTGGGCACTAAAATATACCTCCTTTTATTTAACCTACTTATCTAATATCTCAACATATACATTTAATTCAAAGGATTAAATCTCGTCTTTTATTTTAATTTTGAAATAAGTATGTTCAAATTTTACCTTAGCCTTACCTTTGTCTTTAGGAGGTTATTTTACATGCTCACCCTGGACTCTTCTCCACTTTTAGATTCCTCTTCATGGGGCTCTTATATGTCAAGTTTCTTGAATATAGAGTGAACCATAACATTTATGGATTTTCAGTTCCCAGGCATGATCTTCTATAATTGGGTGATAGTGTCCTGGGACTATAAGGCAATAATTATCCTTTTCAAGATCTTGTAACTCTCATAAAACTTAGTCAAAATTGGAAAAATAACTCAAATATTAATATGTGTTGATTCCAAAATAATCTATAAACTCTAAAGTTGGTTAACCCTTTTTTAGAATATTATGTGTAGGGTTAAGGGGGTAGAATAACATATACATAAGGACAATAAAATTATTCTAGAGTAGGCCAATTAACTAAAAATATAGATAAATGAATATTTTGAATTAAAGTGTTAAGTTATGCTAAATATAGAAAGTGTACTCAAAACAATAGTTTGATTACATAAACACGGAGAATGGATAATACTTAGGTTATCTACAAATGTACAAATAGATCTGAGAAGTACAAAGGTGGAAACATGTAGGGACAAGATCAAAATCTATTTATTGGATTATGGAAATATTGTTTATGGAGGCTTGGAGGGTCAATGCACAAAGTTGGGGGACAAAAAACATGATAGTCCCCCAACTTTGTAAATTTTTTTACAAAGGGTGTACACCCTTTTTAAAAGGGCTTACGCCCTTTTTTTTTGAAAAACTGAGGCTCAATATTTTTCCCTAGCCTCAAGGGTGTATGCCCCTTTCAAAGGTAATATGCCCTTTGTGATTCTCAAAGAGCGTATGCCCTTTACCCAATTTTATTTTTAACACAACCGCAAATGAAAACCCGTGGCCAAAGCTTTTTGAGGAGATTTTTATTTTATCAAATTTCAAGATTGATGCACACATTTTGAAGTTTCATCCCACCAACAAGATTCAACATTTGATTGCTTCAAATCAGGTATGTTATTTTTCTATTTTTATTTTTTTGTTTCTATTTATATTTATTTATTGAACTAGGGTTTTGAATTTAAATTTACATTGGCTAAAAAATCCTATATTTTTTTTAAAATTTAGATACACAAGTTCGATGGATCCATTTCTTGAAGAAAATGTTAGACAAAACCTTGAAGACTTTGATTTTGCACAAGAATAAGTTGAATTATATGAGTAATACAATGCCAAATGTCAACAATTACAAATAATTATCAATGGTTTGCATTACCCTTTAGCTGGTAGTGCACAAATTTTATTTACCAATACATTAAAGTCTATTTTTAATGAAGTGGGAAATGTGACTTCACAACTAGAGCTTTGAAACAATTATATTCTAATAAATTGTCATATGAAGATGTGAAGGAAAAAAATAACAAAGGAAGATTTGTGTGCTTTATTTATTAAACCTGTAGCCAACCACCTCCACCAATGAATTGAAAACAAATTAGTATTGATTGGTATGTTCATGAGGAGATTAAAAATAACTTTTGGGATAGGTGATGGATAGTGTTTGATGAGCCTCCATGCAACAATAATGAATGTCCATTATATTTTTTGAGAAAATTGTATTATGAGTTTGTATTGCAAGCAATTCCAAATTATTTTGACATGAAGGCATCCCAAGGTAGGGGAGGCAGGTCTTCATTTAATAGACCTAGTGTTAGGCATGACCAAAACCATCATAACTAACCTCCAAGAAATAGAACAATATCACATGTCACTATTCCTAAAATTTTGCATCGTAACATACAGATGGACACCCTTGAGGTGGCTACTAGTTTGACATAAGTTATGATTGATCATGGTATGCATACTTTGAAGACTTCTACTCAGCCTATAGATAGTGTTAGTGGTAGTGGTGGTGGTGGTGTTGGTGATAGTGGTATTGGTGGTAGTGGTAGTGGCAGTAGTGGTGGTGTTGGTGTTGGTATAGGTGTTAGTATCCCTCTTCTACTCATTTCACAATTCTTATGCATCGTTGCACATTATGTAGGAGGAAGTGTATGGAATATTTTGTTCAGGTGCAACATACATAGAGTACATTATGGAGACTAGTATGCCAGAGCATATGCCATTTGTATATGTTTTAGTAGTGCCAGACACTAGCATGCCAGACATTAGCATGTCAGAGCATATGTCACATGTAGATGCTTTAGCAATGCATGACACTAGCTTTTCAGACACTATGCGAGATGTAGTAGCTTCAATGACTCCTATTAGGATATGCTAGGCTCCTGTTATAGAGGATACTTCACCATCTATATTTGATACACATGTTTAATTTTAATTATAGTTTGTTTTTATTTGTAAAAGAATATTAAGTTTATTCTCTAGTACATATGTTTACTTAATTGACTAATTTATTTGACTGAACTTGTTATTTTTTGTTTGTATCTAGTTGATTGGTGATATTTTAGGTACCTCAGCAGGCCTTGACTCTATTATAGAGCTCATAATTGGCACGATTGTACCTTACACATAGGTTTATAAATTTTTTAATTACATATTTATCCATTTACATGTTTATTATCCTTTGAACAAAAAACTCTATTTTAATAAATATTATAGTTGTAGCTTTTTATCATGTTCGTTGGATTCACATATTATTCATTTATTGGATTTATAGATGATGAGGGATGCTATGGCCACCCCTCGTGGATGAAAAAAAGGTTTAGGTGATGTTGCTACTACATCAGAGAGTCCACTATCTCCACAACAGGTTATGATTCAGGGACGGAGACTGGTGAGAACACTATCTTTAAGCAATGATATTTTATGTCATATTTACATAATTATATGCAATTCTAGATCTAAAGATATATGTATGCTCCATAGGATTCCCCATCATAGGTGCATATGTGGTCTCGTATCCCTAGACAACCATTTAGATAGAATATGGTGAGTGTAGAATCATTTTACAAAATTTTACATTCTTGAAAAATTTATCAAATTTTCAATATACAATTTTAATGCATTAATTTTTATATTTTATATGCCATGCAGAGGTAACAATTTTCATCCATTGTCGATGAAATAATGGATGACTCACATGCTGAGAGGAGAGTATCTCCTCGTATTGAGGCATCCAACACCCCTGGCTCTACATATGTGGCAACAAAGTGCAATTTTTTTTGGAGGCAATGAGGAGTAGGAGAGCTAGTTGTGCTAGGGATTTAGTTGTAGGCACAATATATTTTGTATGCTAATATACCCCACATTATATGCCTATATGGCACATTTTGTCTATGTACATAGTTGTAGGCACAATCGATTTTGTATGCCAATATGACCCACATTGTATGCCTAAATGGTGCATTTTATCTATGCACATATTATGGTCTACATTTTTTCTTGATATATGTTATATTATTTATGTTAAATTATGACATAAAACTTTGCATGTATCACATATATACTATTCAAAAATATGATTCCTTTACCTATGTGTATTTTCTATTTTTATCATTTAATGTTTACACATTATTGTTTAATGATTGAATTATTACTTCATATGGGGTTAAAAATTTCACATTATTCTCTAAGTTAGGTGCTTTGAATCATTATATATATTTTACATTTAATGTGATATTTTATATTTACTTGTTTCATTTACATTTGCTATTTATTTTCCAACCCACACATAAATCTCCTTCTAGACATCTAACATAGAAGCAAAATGATTTTCATAAAGCATACCAACCTAAGAAGGCCACATAAAACTTGACTCTTCCTATGCCTTCTAGCTCAAATAAAGACAAGAATAATTAAAGTGAAAAGTGGTGCCAACAATAATTACTAGAGAGCCACGAACACTCTCAATGTTGGGTGTAATAATCCTTTCTTTGGAAACCTACATCATATCATGCACATATAGATGATACTGAACCAAAAACCACTTTTCTAATCACCAACACTGCTTTTATAGAGACCTCTAAGGAGTGTGAACGGCTCTTCCATACCATGTTATGGGTCAAGGTTCAACCTCTTCATCTTATCATTGATAATCTAAGCCATAATAACATCATCACACTAGCTACAACCCAAAAACTTGACTTCCCACTATTGTGCATTACAAGTTATAATCCCTGGGGTGGATTTAATAAGGTACAAATATATAGGTTGGGAGACAATGCACATTCTAGTATAAATTTGAGCCTATGGAGGGCACCAACACTTACAACATTGTGCCTCTTGAAGTCTATAGCATATTATTAGGGAGGTTGTACTTGTATGATTGAGATTATACATATCAATCAAAACCAAAAATTTGGGATGTACACACAAAATATTGCTTTTTCAACCTCTTATAGTCAACTCTACTAACCGAAGTCACATTGGTCTCTTCTAAAAAATGTCATAAACTAATCATGCACATGCATAGTTTCATGTTGCTCATGTTTATCTTAAGACACCTATGTAGGAAATAAAGTAAGAGTTTATAGTGTGATCAATGAAATCAATATCCCAATAATAAAAACTTGATAATTTATTGAAGCCACGTAATGGATTCTTCCTAGAGCTTAAATTTCTTCCAATGCACTATGCAGTAAACAACACATATATTTGGTCAATTTACAAAAATACCTTTGTATCATAAATAAATTTAGGAGAATGATGAATCCTGTTGTTAAATACAAGAGCCCCTTGATCAGGGAAAGATAAGACCTGGGTCTTCTTCTTTCAAGAGTCTAATATCCCTCACACCCAAGAATAATGGTTTATATCATCTATCTATTGACTATCACTCACTCAATATAATCATGGTGAAGAATCGGTGTCCACTATTAAACATTGACGACCTATTAAACCAAATATAAGGTGTACAATTCTTCACCAAAATAAAAAATAATAAGTAAATTTAAGTGGACTTGGGATCAATTTCATGGACATGTAAATACTATAGATCATACTTGATCATAAATGTTAGGAGGTCTAGTGATGCACTTTGTATGTCTTCAGCTCCTACTTATCCATAAAACAAACAAAGACTATTATATGTGTCCATACAGTCACTATGGCCTACTTATACATGGGTTAATATCGACATTGATAGCCCTCTCTAGACTATCCACAAAATTACAATCTTGGCAAGGCAAGAATATAGACACAAATGAAGAGACTTAAGCAACTTCGATATTCCTTGACTAGTATATAAAAATTGAGGTTATATTCTTATGGTCATTAAAGACATTCAAAATAAAACCATTCCATCTATTGGTTTTGTCTATTTTAACTCAAAACACTTAAAGCTCTCTACAAGCTAATTAAGCCTAAATGCTTCCAAATGATCAAAATAAGAAATATTTGAAAATAGGGGTATAGATCAATCTAAAATAATTTATCACAATCTTTTTTAGGTGACTCAAATTTTTCAACACCTTAAAAGGTCTGCTACAAAGAATTTTATCAAAAACCTCTCATAGACTTACTAGTCTTAATGTTGTTCTAACATGTTAAAACCCATTTTGTATTGAATTAGCACTTCAAAATACTTTAGACATATGTATTTAGGTTTTTTATGAATTATCAATGCTCAGACAAAAGGTTTGGATTTCCATTTTTAATATTTTACCCAAAAATTCATGTTTTGTCTATTAGGCCTAATTACCCTCTAGTAGGTCAAAACTCAAGATATAGTTTTCTTACAACAAATGAACCTTTTATGAGGTTTGTACAAATGAATCAGAGGTGTTTCAACCTTGATTTAGATTTTACAAACTCAAATTTTAAGTTTCTAAACCAATCTCTCCCCTTGCCGTAAAAAAACATAGAAAATAGGGTATCTCTTACACATACTAGATTGGTCGGAGGAGCCCAATCGATGAACCATCTACATGGACACATCCAGATGAGCATTTTTAGGCTAGAAACATTCTTTTTTTGGTCTTGATTGGGACCCAAGAGTGAAAAATGTAGTTTATCGAAGGCATCCCTGAAGAGAATTCAGTGGACGTCGAGTGTGCAAAATGAGTAAACTTCGATCACATGTTACATGAGAACCATAATGGATAGAGACAAGTCATCAACTCTTACACATACAAGGATGAGTCCTCTAATAAATACCAAGAGTATTTTATTTAACTCATGATGGATAAGATGCAACAATGAGGTTTCTCTCATGGCTAAATCTCTTAGAATGAGGTATAAGCTAGTCAGTGGGGGCTGTAAAATCTAACTCATTAACCCAAGCGATGAACCATCTATGTGGACACGTCCATATGGGCATTTTTAAGCTAGAACAACCTTTGTATGATCTTGGTCGGGCCCTATAAGTGAAATTTTTAGTTGGTTAGAGGCATCCCTTAAGAGAATTCACTCATCCCCAAATGTGCAAAATAAGTGAACTTTGATCATGCATTGAATGGGAACCATGAGGTCTAGAGATGAACTGTTAGTTTGTAAACATGTAGGGATGATTTATATAGGAAAGCCCATGAGTATTTTATCTAACTAATGATGGACAAGACATGGAAATGAGATTTCTCTCATATCCAAATCTCTTAGAATGGGGTAAAAGTTGGTTAGTGGGGGCTATAGAATCTGACTCGTCAGCCCAATCAATGAATTGTCTATGCAAACATGTCCAATTGGAAAATTTTAGGTTAGAATGGCCTTTGTCTAGTCTCATTTAATCCCTGAGAATGAAATTCGTAGTTGGTTAGAGGCATCCTTGAAGAGGATTCAGTGGTCCCCAAGTGTGTAAAATGAGCAAACTTTGATCGCATGTTACACGAGAACCATGAGGGATAGAGATGAACCATTAGCTCCTAAAAGTATAGGGAAGAGTCCTCTATATAACTCATGATGGATAAGATATTATAATGAGGTTTTTCTTGGAACTAAATCTCTCAAAATAAGGTAAAATTTGGTTAGTGAGGGCCGTAAAATCTAACTCATCAGACCAATCAAAAAATTGTCTGCACAAACACATTTGAATGGGAAGTTTTGGGCTATAAATACCTTTGTTTGGTTTCATTTGGGCCCTAGGAGTGAAAGTTGTAGTTGATCAAAGGCATCTTTTAAGAGGAACCAGTGGTCCCCAAGTGTGCAAAATAATCAAACTTTGGTCGCACATTACACAAAAACTGTGAGGACTAGAGATGAATCAATAACTCCTACACATGCAAGGATGAGTCCTCTAAGAAAGACCAGCAGTATCTTATCTAACTCATGATAGACAAGACATGGACATAAGGTTTTTTATCATAGCCAAATCTATCAGAATAGGGTAAAAGTTGATTAGTGGGGGCCGTAGAATCTGACTCGTGAACCCAATCGACAAACTGTCTATGTGAACATGTCTAAATAGTCATTTTTAGGCTAGAACCACCTTTGTCTAGTCTTGGTTGACCTTCATGATTGAAATTTGTAGTTGATCAAAGGCATCCCTGAAGAGAATTCACTCATATTTGAATATGCAAAATGAGCAAACTTTCATCGCACATTTCATGAGAACTATGAGGGCTAAAGATGAACTGTCAGCGCTTAAACATGTAAGGACAAATCCACTAAGAAAGTTTAGGAGGATTTTATCAAAATTATGATAGATAAAATGTGGTAATGAAGTTTATCTCACTGCTAAATCTCTTAGAATGGGGTAAAAGTTGGTCAGTGGGGGCCTTAAAATCTGACTCATCAACCCAATTGATGAACCATCTACGTGAATGCATCTAGATAGGCATTTTTAGGCTATAATAACCTAGAATTCACTTGTCTTCAAGTGCGAAAAATGAGCAAACTTCCATCACACATTGAACGAGAACCATAAGGGCTAGAGATGAACCATCAACTCCTACACGTGTACGAATGAGTCCTCTAAGAAAATCTAGGAGGATTTTATCTAACTCATGATGGACAAGATGTATTAATGAGTTTCTATTGTAGATAAATCTCTTAGAATGGGGTAAAATTTGGTCAACAGGGGCCGTAGAATTTGACTCATCAGCCCAATCGATGAACAGTCTACTTAGACACATATGACTAGGCATTTTTAGCCTAAAATCCCCTTTGTCTAATATTAGTAGCTCTCAAGAGTGAAAGTTATAGTTGATCAGAGGCATCCCTTAAGAGAATTCACTCATCCCTGAGTATGCAAAATGAACAAACTTATATTGCACATTGCATGAGAACCATGAGGGCTAAATATGAATCATTAGCTCCTACAGGTGTAAGGATGAGTCCTCTAAAAAATCTTAAGAGGATTTTATCTAACTCATGATGGATGAGACATAACAATAATGTTTTTGTTGCAACTAAATATCTTATAATGGGGTAAAATTTGGTCAATGAGGGCCATAAAATCTGACTCATCATCCAATCGATGAATCATCTATGTAAACATGTTTGAATAGGCATTTATAGGCTAGAACCACTTTTTTTGTTTGTGGTTGACCTTTTAGTGAAAGTTTCATTTAATTGGAGGCATCCTTGAAGAGAATTCACTCATCCCCGAATGTGCAAAATGAGTGAACTTTTATCTCATGTTGCATGAGAACCATGAGGGATAGAGATAAACTGTCAACTCTTTCACATGTAGGAATGAGTCTTCTAAGAAATTCTTGGAGGATTTTATCTAACTTGTGATGGATGAGATGTGGTAATGATTTTTATCTCATAACTAAATCTCTCAAAATGGGGTAAAAGTTGGTCAATGAGGGCCATAAAATTTGATTCGTCAACCCAATCGATGAACCATCTATGAAAACACATTCATATAGGTGTTTTTAGGATATAACCACCTTTGTACAATCTCGATTGACCCCCAAGAGTGAAAGTTGCAATTGATCAAAGGAATCCTTGAAGAGAATTCACTCATCCCTAAATGTGCAAAATAAGACAACTTCCATCACATGTTGCATGAGAACCATGAGGGCTAGAGACAAATTGTTAGCTCTTAAACATGTAGGGATGAATCTTATAAGAAAGCTTAGGAGGATTTTATCTAAATCATGATGGATGAGACATGGCAATTAGGTTTCTCTCATAGATAAATCTCTTAGAATAGGGTAAAAGTTGGTCAGTAGAGCCCATAGAATCTGACTCATCAGACCAATCAACAAACCATCTACTTGAACACATTCAAATAGGCATTCTTAGGTTATAACCACCTTTTTCTAGTCTTGATTGACCCTTGAGAATGAAAGTTATAATTGATTAGAGGCATCCCTGAAGAGAATTCATTCATCCTTGAATGTGTAAAATGAGCAAACTTTCGTCGCACATTGAATGAGAACCGTGAGAGATAGAGATGAACCGTTAGCTCCTACATGTGAAAGAATGAGTCATCTAAGAAAGTCCAGGAGGATTTTATCTTACTCATGATGGATGAGATGTTGTAATGAAGTTTCTATCATAGCTAAATATCTTAGAACAGAGTAAAAGTTTGTTATTAGGGGCCATAGAATCTGACTCATCAGCCCAATCAACAAATCATCTATGTAGACATATCTAGATGGGCAATTTTAGGCTAGAATGACCATTATTCAGACTTAGTTGAGCCCCAAGAGTGAAAGTTGTAGTTGATCGAAGGCATCCCTGAAGAGAATTTATTCATCCTCAAGTATGTAAATGAACAAACTTTGGTCACGTATTGCATGAGAACCATGAGGGATAGATCTGAAACATCAACTCCTACACATGTAAGGATGAGTCCTCTAAGAAAGCTCAAGAGGATTTTATCTAACTTATTACGGATGAGATGTGTCAACAAGGTTTCTCTTGTATCCAAATCTCTCAAAATGGGGTAAAAGTTAGTCAATAGAGGCCATGGAATTTGACTCATCAGCCCAATCAATGAACCATCTATGCAATCACATTTAGATGGGCCTTTTTAGTCTAGAATGACCATCATACGATCTTAGTTGGGCCCTAAGAACAAAATTTATAGTTGATTAGAGGCATCCCTAAAGAGAATTCACTCATCCCTAAGCATGCAAAATGAGTGAACTTTGGTCATGCATTGCATGAGAATCATGAGGGCTAGAAATGAACCATCAAATCATACATGTGTAGGGATGAGTCCTCTAAGAAAGCTCAAGATAATTTTATCTAACTCATGACAGACAAGATACAACAATGAGTTTTCTCTTGCAGCTAAATCTATCAAAATGGTATAAAATTTGGTCAATGGGGGCCGTAGAATATGACTCATCATCCCAATCAACAAACCATCTGTAAGGACACATTTAAATGGGCATTTCTAATCTAGAACAACCTTTTTTTGGTCTTGGTTGTCCCACACAAGTGTGAAAGTTACAATTGGTCAGAGGCATCCTTGAAGAGAATTCACTTGTCCCTGAGTGTGCAAAATGAGCGAACTTTCATCACATATTACACAAGAACCATGAGTGCTAGAGATGAACCATCAACTATTACACATGAATGAATGAGTCCTATAGGAAATAACAAAAAGATTTTATCTAAATCATGTTGGATGACACACATCAACAAGGTTTCTATTGTAGCTAAATCTCTTAGAACATGTTAGAAGTTCGTCAACAAGGGCCATAGATTCTAACTCATCAACATAATCGATAAACCATCTACATAAACACATCGAGATAGGTGTTTTTAGGTTAAAACAACTTTTGTTTGATCTTAGTTGACCCACAAGAGCAAAAGTTGCAGTTAATTGGAGGCATCCCTTAAAAGAATTCACTCATCCTTGAATGTGTAAAATGAAAGAACTTTCATTACGCATTAAATGTGAATTATGAGGTCTAGAGATGAACTGTTAGCTCTTAAACATTCAAGGATTAGTTTTATAAGAAATCCCAAGAGGATTTTATCTAACTCATCATGGATGAGATATGGCAATGAGGTTTCTCTCATAGCCAAATCTTTCAAAACATGCCAAAATTTGGTTAGCGAGGGCCGTAGATTTTGACTCATCAATATAATCAATGAATTGTCTACATAGACACATCGAGATAGACATTTTTAGGCTAGAAAAATCTTTGTCTGCTCTTAGTTGACCCCTGAGAGTTAAATTTGCAGTTGATTGGAGGCATCTCTTAAGAGAATTCACTCATCCCGAAATGTGCAAAATGAGCAAACTTATATCACGTGTTACATGAGAATCATGAGGGATAGAGATGAATTGTCAGCTCCTACACATGCAATGATGAGTCCTCTAAGAAAGACTAAGAGGATTTTATCTAATTCATGATAGATGAAATATGGCAAAGAAGTTTCTCTCATAGCTAAATCTCTTAGAACATGCCAAAAGTTGGTCAATAAGGGTTGTAGATTCTGAATCATCAACCCAATCGATGAACTGTCTATGCAAACACATCAAGATATGCATTTTTAGGCTAGAATCATCTTTGTCCAGTCTTGGTAGACCCCCAAGAGTGAAAGTTATAGTTGATCATAGGCATCCTTGAAGAGAATTCACTCATCCCTGAATGTGTAAAATGAGCAAACTTCCATCACACATTACACAAGAATCGTGAGGGCTAGAGATAAACTGTCAGCTCCTACACGTATAAGGATGAGTCTTATAAGAAATACTATGAGGATTTTATCTAACTCATGATGGACAAGATGTGAAAATAATATTTCTCTCATAGTCAAATCTCTCAGAACATGCCAAAAGTTGGTTAGTGAGGGTTGTAGATTCTAACTTATCAACCCAATCGATAAACCATTTACATGAACACATTAGGATAGGCATTTTTAGGATATAATCATATTTATCCAGTCTTGGTAGACCCCTAGGAGTGAAAGTTTTGGTTTATTGGAGGCATCCCTTAAGAGAATTCACTCATCCCCAAATGTGCAAAATAAGTGAACTTTTATCGCACGTTGCACAAAAACCATAAGGGCTTGAGATGAATTGTTAGCTCGTACACATGTATAGATGAGGCCTCTAAGAAAAACCAAGAGGATTTTGTCTAACTCATGATGGATGAGATGTGGAAATGAAGTTTTTTATAGCTAAATCTCTTATATGATGCCAAAATTTGGTCAACAAGGGTCGTAGATTTTGACTCGTCAACCCAATCAATGAACCGTTTAGGTGGACACATCAGGATGGGAATTTTTAGGCTAGAATGGATTTTATTCGATTTAAATAGACACCCAAGAGTGAAAGTTGTAGTTGATCGTAAGTGTCCCTTAAGAGAATTCACTCATCCCCAAATGTGCAAAATGAGCAAATTTCTATCGTGCATTGTATGAGAACTGTGAGGGCTAAAAATAAACTATCAACTGTGCAGGGATGAGTACTCTAAGAAATCCTAAGAGGATTTTATCTAACTTGTGATGGATGAGATGTGGCAATGAGGTTTCTTTCATAGCCAAATCTCTCAAAACATACCAAAAGTTGGTCAATGAGGGTCGTATAATATGACTCATCAACCCAATTGACAAACCATCTGTGCAGACATGTTGGTTTAGATATTTTTAGGATAGAATCACCTTTGTCTAGTCTTGATAAACCCCCATGAGCAAAATTTACATTTGATTGGAGGCATCCATTAAGAGAATTCACTCATCCTTGAATGTGGAAAATGAGCAAACTTTTGTCACGCGTTACATGAGAACTGTGAGAGCTAGAGATGAACCGTCAACTCCCACACGTGTAAGGATGAGTCCTCTAAAAGAACATAGATAAGACTATTTTTGTTTTTTCTTGAAAGGATAAATAGAGATAAGTTTAAAAAGGATTTGCTTAAGGTAGATGAAATTAATATAAATTGTTTTGGCTTCTCTTTGTTTCAAGAAGATAATCTTCTCTATTAATGACACGAACTACGTGATGGTGGAAGCTCATCTGGTGCCACCAAACTACATTTAACTTGTTAGTAAAAAAAATTAAATATAAATAAACATATAATCATAAAATATTTCAAAATTAAAATACATTATATCAAATAACTTTATTATATTAATTTGAAATACTAGATAAACTTACTAATTCAATGTAACGTACCTTCAAGATCAGCTCTGTTTGTAAGAGTTTCAAGAATCACTTCATGGTTAGATTCACGCACTTTCCACAAAGCTCTATTGTGAGGCTTTCCATTACATTTGATCATTTGAATATTTATAGCAATAATAAGGTTCAAATAATGAAGCATCATCCTATGTGTTTCAAAGTCCTCAAATAATAGTTGTTTTATTTTTTTATGATAGTACCTAAAAAGCCAAGTTCCAATAACCACTACGGATCCAGTGGGATAAATTAGTTATTCTCCATCCATAATATTTGTGGTTAATTTTTTTTGGCCTCTACACAACGACATAAGTAGTAGTTTGTTTCCTCATCATTGTTCTCAGGTGCAATGACTGCAAAAACATGCACTATATTTAAAGTATAATAAAATTGTAAGTACATCTAGGAAAAAATAAAAATTTCACTAATATCTAAGGTTATTTATTTATTTGAAGAATAAACTATACCTAGTTGCACATAATCTGGGATGTGGTCAAAGTCAACTGATGATGCCATTTCATGATCTGTTAATTGTTAGAGTGAATGACTACTCTCTATAGGTGATATGGGTCTATAATACCATTCATCAACCCATTATTTTCACTCACATTCATTTCAATTAAATTTCATACATGAAGAACAAAAATATGCCATATCCCTAGTATAAATAGTTTATGAACTTGAATTTGAGCTTTGAATGGAGTGGAAAATACTCAATCCAGATACTGTAATGCAATCTTCATACATTACCTTATGTTGTTCCTTTATTAACCAAAAGAATCTTCATACATGAGAATGTTTATCTGATCCATGACAAATATTTTCATTACACCAAGTCACAATACTTGTTGCATCAATCAAATTAGCACCATCCTTGTGCTTTGCCTACTCTCTTTTAAGGGTTATTTTTACACATTCACCAACACCATCATGTTCTCCTTTTCCATTCCCAGCCTCAAAGAAGCTCCAAAATTTTTGAATGCCATTCTTCTTATGCATTCTATTTAACGAGTAAAACATTTGAGAATTATTAAATTACCCTACACAATTCTTTGACCAAATGAAGTGTGTTTCAAAAATGATTTCTCTTGCATTCATATTCATATCAAATATCTCAAAACAACCCTAGACAAACTTTGGAGAATGCCATCTGTCATCACTCATATAAAAATGGTACTCCCTCAAAATCTTTTTGTTATCATTTGTGTTATTAGGTGCATGTTTGAATGTAATAAGAACCTAAATTTCAACTTGAATTGAATTATAATATTGGGATTGAACCTCATTATGTGGTTTTAGTGTGTAGTTCTTAGCAAAATCCACAATCAAAATAATGGTGCCAACTGGGAAGTTGTCCTTGCATGCTTTGAACTGATTATTTAATCATTTTGATTTGTGTGTCTTTTGCATATTGATAGATAATATTATTTTTGAATTCAAACATGAAATCACATACAGAAACTTTGGTTGTAACCAATTCACATCTTGATGACTCTTTTCTATATTTTAACACATACTTAACATATTTATACTTCTTATAATCAACTAGTTGCTTTCCAAATTCATGTGAAATATTTTTATGTAAATAACTTGTCAAATTTGATAAATCACCACAACTGTTACATGTTCCATCTAAACATTGTTTGGTAAATAAAAATTGTCCCTCAAATGTTTGACATAAAAGATCTTGGATTAATTCTCTTGATGTTTTAGGTGGGGAAGACACCATACATTCCTCCAAAATCTTGTCAGTATGTAAAGTACAACGTATATGATGAAAAACATAAAAATGCATATAAAATTTAATATGTACCCTAAAACAACATGTGGTGTATGCTTAGTTGATTTTAACATAAAAAGGCTTGCACATCTCAAATGATCTTTGACTAATTATCAATCGACCATTAAAATTTTCAATAAACTTTTTATAAAATTTTGTTTGCATCATGTCTAAAAATGTTTTGCATGTGACTCACAATTTTTTTATCCTTTTCTTCTTTTAACATATTTTACATTAGATGAGACCCTTGTGTTATCATGCCAATTTGTTTTAATCAATTGGTTTGTTCCTTCAACCAATACCTTATCTTTTCATGGGAGTCTGCCATTAAACGCCCAATAATCCGTGAGTGAAGGGTCATCAAGCCTTGTTCTTCTTTTTACGACATTTATTAAAGATTTTCTATTTAAATCCAAGGATTTACTTGTTTCACTAAGAATTGAAGCTTTAGATGTTGACTGACTTACTATAGATTCCATTATTACTTGTCTTGCCACATTACTATCTTTATTCCAGCTTTTATTACCTATTTCCTTAAATGCATTAAATAGATTCTTTACTATTGTGATATTTTTTTCCTCCATGTTTAATGTTCTTAACCCCAAATTATGCATCATTGGGTGCATTTTTTATATTTTCATTAATTGAATAAATAGTTAACATCATTCTATATGGCTTTTATTCTTAATTGCATAGTTCCATACATGTTGAGCATGCCGTTGAACTATTTTTTTTGACATACCTTCCATAGGTTCTATTATTTTTATCTATTTCAACCAAATACTCTGGTGTTCATCTTATTATCCTTGGAGGTGTGGGTACAAGAGCTATATTTTGTATTAAATTGGGTGGTGTTAACACTTCAACCATAGTAGGGACATGAGAGGGTTGACTATCTAAATTAGACTCTATAGGCAAATTAATTTTGTCTTCATTAGGAGATACATCATTTGGGGTCATTATTTGATGTTGATTATCACCATACTTAAAATTTTCATTGTGAATGGATGTTTCATTATGTTGTGTTTATCCATATGTTTCATCATTCATAACAAATTCATTACTTACATGCTCTACATTTTGAATTTCATCTTGCAACAAAGATTGACTCGGTTCTCTTATTTCATTTGAAGACATATGTAAACTAAATTCTATAGAATTGGGCATGTTATTTTCATTAGAAGTATAACCTGGTGTAGAAGAAGAACCTTCACCTTGCCTAGAAGCCCTTATGAATGCTCTCCTATTTGCTTGTCTTTTTATTTCTTTTTCTCTTTTCTCTTCAATTTATTCATTTATTAGCTCTTTTATTGGTCTTTTACGATGACTTCCCAACCTCATTATTTATCTATGCCAAATTAAGACAATTGTAGATTTAAACTTGAAGAATTCTTAGTGATTCAAATAAAATAAATGAATAATTCACCACATTCACATAGTTGTAACGGAAAAACTAGTTTGTAATTTAGAAAGAACAAAACAAATGACTCATTTTCATGAAAAATACAAAAAGAATTTGTGAATCACAAAGGGCGTGTGTGATTTCAAAAACACACACATCCTTTGGGATCCACGGACCAATGGGCAAATACATTTATTGGTCCATTAGTGGTCGTGCAAATGGCGTATGCCCTTTGCATATTTATAAAAAAAATTCCCGCTTTCCCTCTAATTTTGCCTAAGTTTTAGGGGTCTCAAACTTGGTCAAACTCTGTCATGGACCAACCAAGAGAATTTATAAAAAATTTAAGGGTCTTTCTTTTTTATTGACACATATGATCACGAAAATTTTATTTTTTTTAAAAAAAATTATATGGGTTTGTAGAGCAAGTGTAGTTTTTAAATATATAATTTTTTTAATGTTAGAATATTATTTATAATTATTATTTAATTTCTACGTAACATACCTCATTATAGTCTATATACATATCATCACAAATTCCCTTATAAATTTTTGAATATTAATCAAATGCTTATAAAACTTATATCTTAACAATCTACATATTGTCAACTATGCTTTAAAAAAAATGATTTTTATGAAGTTAAGGTAAAAAAGTTATGTTCGTACACTTGCAATTTCTATTTTTCAACTATCTTGACTTGTAAAATTATTTAAAAATTATATATATAATAAAAAATTAATAAAAAATATTCTAAATAATCTTCAACATTTCACCAATCTATATATGAAATTTCATACAAAAATTCAATTGTTTACTCAAAAAATTGTATTCACATGTATACACTCTCCTTATTTTTTTACAAAAAATAACAACCTATTACCATAAATGCATCTATTTCACATAATTTTATCATCTAAGTATTGAAAAAAATTATATATTTAGAAACTACATTCAAAATTCCACAATTCATGTTTTTATGTCATTATCAAATTCATTTTCAAAGTGTCTCTAACATTTTCTCAAAGTTCAACTATTGTTATTTTCAGAAAAAAAAAAAAAAAAAAAGTGTCGCTTTATACCCCCCTTTTGTCCCCCATTATCCTGTATCTACGATGGACATTTGTGTTAGTCCTAAGATACTTGCATCATTGTTTTTGTCTTAACCTCAATGCAACTATCCTATATAGAATATTCACCATATTGTGAAGTTACCACCTAGAGCCTTATAGATTTTATGTTTTCATTCTGATGATGTATTTTATTCACACGTGTTAAGAGTATATTATTACTCATGCTTGCTAGGTTATAGCTAGGTTGTTAGTCTTTACATAGTTTTATCCTATGTGGTGATTTATCTCACATTACTTAATTTATATTGCATCTTATTTTTCCTTGCCTATTTAAGCAAGGGATCTACATTGTAATATACATCTTTTATGATCTTTTTACACATCATTTTCAAATCTCTTTTGTGAATACCAATTGTCTTGTTTTCAATTGATTTATTCTCTTGTGTATGCTAAAGCATCTATGGCTGTAGTAATAACCTCTTGGAGAGATCTTGGTTGAAGAGTTTTGATAACTCTTTCATGGCATCAAAGCTACCCTCCAATATTCATTACTCAGCTAGTATGCAACCATTACTCAATTTGTAGATTCTTGGCAATACAGACACTTTGATTAGATCTGGCCTTTCTTTGACTATATAGTTGTTATGTTGGCACTTTGGTTTGTGCATTATTCTTGCATGTTGAAGCATTAGATTTACATTATTATTGCTTTGACAACCATAAGATTTGTGTTGATCTTGTATTGAGATTAGATATATAGATTGGAATATTTTTGTAGATCTGCACCACTCTCCTACAGGTAACATAGATATGTGGATGTGGAACAACTTACCACTCATTGCCTTTGTCCTTAAAAACCATTAACTTTCTATAAAACCAATAGCCAATGCATTGGAATAAACATATATTTGAGCTTGAAAGGATCACTAATCTTTCATTACAATTGAAGATCATGATATGGTCTTATCATAATTTTAAGCTGGTAGGGTCAATTGTTTGCTTTTTCATCTTATGCACATATGGTGTCTTTATTTTCTCATTATTTTTCTTGTTATCCATAGATAGGGTGTGAGGTAATTTTTAAAATAATTGGATGAGGTGTTAGCTAAAAGTGAGCTCCCTAATTCATCCACCTGGTCTCAATTCCATGGCCTGGTCTTTGCCAACTTCCACATAGCCTTTATCTCTAGTGGCTACCTATAACCTATGGATAGAATTGGATTTAGCCATGAAAATATTGCCAAGCTCACAATCCCAACCTTGTTGTAGGTAGTCATCACATTTTTAATGTTGTTGCGAGGGTTGGCACTAGCATTGGAATCCAATAAGGGCTCCTACAAATCAGAGTTTGATAGTGTTTGGATTCCTATGTTCTAGATGCGAAGCATAGAGCATTGAGTAGGACATAGGGGTTAGTGCTAGCTGGGGAAGTTACCTTTGAACTTATATATTCCTCTATTTGGTTCTCCAAACCCTCGCTTACAATGCCATCGCTTGCACCACAAGTTTCTTGGACAGCTGTTGGTGGTTTTGTTGGTGGAGTTTTTGTCTTGGGTTTGAGAGGCTGTAGCATATCCTCCAGTCTTTTTGTTGGTGCTACACTGGTAACTACTACTTCTCTTGTAGATACAAGTGGGAAAACCATAATGATTGATAATGGAACAAAATAATTTCCATATACTGTTATAAAGACCATAGTGTAGTAGCTATCAATTAACCTGTAGTTCATATTAGTTTTTTTTGGAAAGTTAGAACTTATGTGAAGAAAATTCCTCTTTATAAGCACATTGCCAACATTGTTGGCAACAAAAACTTATTGGTGCCTTCATTTTTGTAAATAGTGGGGAGTTGCTTTATTAATTGTGTATGGTGGGGCACATATTTTATTTAGCAGGGGACATCTTTTATTATGGGGGGCATTTCTTGTGCATGGATAATTTTTGATTATTTTTATTTAAAAACAATATATTATTAAGGACTTTTATTTTATTGTATTGGTTATTTTACCTTGTTCTCTCACCTATCGAAGACAAAGGGTGAGGCCTGGGTTGGTAGGAGGCTAATTGCCCCTCATTAATTAAACCATTGCATTCTTGGTTCCATTCTGGTTCCAAAGAGTGGTTGGAAGGCTAGGTCCACCTTAGACACAATATTTTTTTAAAAAAAATTAGTATAAATTTTATTAAATAGGCCTCATTTACGAAAAATTGATTATTTAATAAATTTTGATTTGTAGCTTGAAATTGAGCATCATATTTTTTAAAAATTCATATTTTTTCATTTCCCATGCATTGGTTCTATTTACATTATAAACCACACTAAAATATAAAGTGTCACATTCTGGGGAGTCTCTTCACATTGATTGTGTTGCCTTGTGCTTATGATTTGTTTTTATGTGTTGAAATTTTAGTGGTTATGCGTTTGCTATATTAAGAGCATTTTGAGAGAATATTCTTTATTTTGCACATACCTTATCTCTTTCATTTGTCAAAGATTGAAGGGTGAGGTTCGGTCTGATAGGAGGTTAGACCCCCTCACAAACAACACAAACTTCCTTTTTAATTCTTTTAGATTGCATTGTCATCATTTGTTACACTCTCGTATGCATTTTTGGTTGAGTCCGATGTCCTATTCTTTAGTGTGCATTATCACTACTAAGGGGTTTCCTACGTTATGGGACCTATATTGTACTTCATGCACACACTATCTCTAATGCATTTTTGACTGAGCCTGACATCCTTTTTACATGTGATTTTCACATTGTTGTTTTTTAATGTTGATCATTCTTTGGTGTATTTTTGCACATATGGATCTTTTCACCATTTGCCACACTTTTTCATCAATCCATGACATGTAATGGTATTTTGACACACTGGTAGTTTGTGTCATGTCTCCTTGAGGCCCCTTGCTTAGTGCCTGACCTTATTCTATGGAGACACCTCTTCATTTCCTTATTTTTTGAGCATCTTTCTTGATGGCTTATATGATAGATCAATAACCCCCTTGTTTGGAGCTATTCTGGTGAAGCTCAGTGTCTTCCTTATTTATATTTGGTGTTTTTTGTGTATGGGTTATATTGTACTTGCATTTATTTATAAAATGCCATCAAGATTTGATTATTCAACCTTATCTACTTTCATGCATTTGTATGCTCTATTATAGGCACATTTTCACTTCATCAGTTGCTTATCTCATCTATCACCACCATGGGCCATCATATTTGAGAGACTTTTCTATATTTTTGACACTATTTTTTGATAGTTGATAGTCTTCTACACCTTGAATTATAGTTATTCTGGTGAATCCCAATGTTATCTTATCTTTTTCAATAATTTGATAGTCTCTTTTAACGTGTCATGGAGCTATTATGGTGTATACAGTGTCAACTTGTTCAGTGTTTGAGTAGTGGATTCATATCACTCATGCAGGCCTTTTTTTCTCCACTCCACCTAGTCAAAAGTATGGGGATGTGATGTACATTCTACTTCTTGGTGTTGATCATGTATAACACATGTAGTTCTCTTTTGTACATTCATCACCATTGATAGTATTCTTGATTGAAGTTATTATGGTGAAGCCTAGTGTCAGTTATTTTTGTGATCAAGTAGTGGATTCAGACCACTTGTGCAGATTGAGTTCTTTTGTGACTTTTGAGTACTTAGAGTGCATAATACTTCAACATCATATTTGGTGGGCTTTCTAGCTCTTTCTTCTTATTTCCTCTCTTTTGGGGGGGTGGGGGTGAGTTTTTACTATGGGTTCTCTCTTTTTCTCCACTTTATGAGAGTTATATGTATATGTTACACTTTTTTGAGTGTTTTATGGATTTCTTCTTTGTACATGGGTATCTTATTTAGGTACTTTATTTTCCTGAACCCATGTGTGGATTTTATACTTGATTTCATGGCCTTCTTGATGACTCTTATAATGACACCAGTGTGGTAACCCCACCAGTCTTTGTGCTTACTTGTCACCATCTTGTTAGAAGGTGTTAAAGAGATGCTTCCTTAGGTTCATCATTCTACCTAGTACTTTGGAGCACAATGTTTGTGTTAAATGATCCTCGTATTCAACATCATTCTTACTTTCACTTGGCAATTATAGCGACTGGACATCCATCTACTCTGGTAAGATGGATTGGCATCTATAGGAACACGTTACTTCACACTGAATCCTGTATTTTTAACCCCTAGCTTCACTTGAGGGGGGTGTTAGAGTATCTTATTACTCATACTTGCTAGGTTCTAGCTAGGTTAGTAGTCTTTACCTAGTTTTGTCCTATGTGGTGATTTATCCAACATTTTCTAGTTTAGATTGCATCTTATTTTTCCTTGCCTATTTAAGCAAGGGCTCTACATTATAATATACATCTTTTATGATATTTTTGCATATCATTTTTACACTTCTTTTGTGAATAACAATTATCCTATTCTAAATTAGTTTATTCTATTGTGTATGCTAAAGCATCTATGGCTATAGTAGTGAGTTCTTGGAGAGATCTTTACCGAAGGGTTTTGATAACTCTTTCAGCATGCACATGCAATCAATGATTTTATGTGGATCAAAACCTAGTTCTTTACCTTAGGTCTTTATACCTTGCCAAAAAAGGGTTAATGGGATCATAATGTCGAGCTGATCTCAATGACCCCTCTATCAATAAGTGCTACTTACATAATCAATACTCAAAGGAGGGATTCATATTTGTTCTCCCCTAGTTGTTAGCTTGTGTGTGCACAAGGGTGAAATATACTATATGCAAAGGCATGGAATGATATAGATTTTAACTTGATAAATATTGCTTATGGGTTATTCTTTGAATGATTTAAACTTGTAATATGATTATTTCTATAACTAGTATGAAAATAGGTTAGAATAGGACTATAGAAATTAGTTGTGCAATTTATTGTTTGAGCTTGAATATGTGTTTGCTTGGCATTTTACTACATGAATACTTATTAGAATTAGATTTGTCTTTATACCACACTATTTGGAAATATATCATGGTAGGGTTCAATAAGACAAATGGGTTGACCCATAGGATTCAAAAGATTTGCAAATTATATGACTTTTAAGGACTGGACACTTGATAAGAATATGGACACTTGTGTTGATGCAAGTGTCCCTGTGTGGGATGTAAATGTTTGGTAGGCTAAGAAGCTACTGAGCATCTAAAATTGACACTGAAGGATATATACTAGGTTTTAAGATTTTTTACATTGTAAGAGATATGGGTCATCAAAAATGATAAGGTCAGACCAGAAGATAGAAAATTAGACATAGTGATATGGTGAATGTGAGCTTTCTATAGTAGAAGGTTTAGAACTAAAGGGTAGAGACCCGATAACTATTTTTCAAGTACACACATCTGAGATACTATATAAATCATATTTTAATATCTACAAAAGTAACAATTTTTTTAAAATTCATAAAATCACATAGTGTTATTATACTTAGATTTTTTTTAAATGACAGTTCAATTCATACAATTACTTTGAATTATTGTTATCCATTGTTAGAAGAGTAAATGTTGCTTAAGAATTTTAATATGAATGCAATGAAAATCAAACAAAACCAAAATCATGGAGACTAATGACATACAAATTTTTGATGTAGAAAACCCTCTAATGTATAGTGACAAACTAATGGAAGAGGAAAATGATCTACTTTCTATCTTTGTATGGTCAAAGATAAGTTACAATGAGATATTGAACAAGTATAGCATGTAACTATCTTGATATCTGAGCTTTTTTCCAAGTCACTTTTCTCTAACCCACCTTATAAATAACTAAACCACCTTATAAATAACTAAACACTCACTATATTCACCAATGCCTTCCTTTACTTGTATCATACTTCTTATAATGCTCGAAGATGCCCTTTCATGTAATGAAGGCTCCCAATACATGTGAGAATGTGAAGCTTTATTTATTGTTGAAGTAATCATTCTGTTTCCACGAGTTTAATCATTAATTAGTGTAGGTTAGTGATTTTCTAATTATTTTTTTGATGTTTAAAACCAAGTTTTTAATTGGTTTTTTCATGAATAGTTTATTTTTTGGATCTATATGGATCAACAAATGTCGAGTGTGCACATGAGAATACTCTGAAACAATATACATGCTACTACATGTAGATTCTAAAACTAAATATTTATAACATCTTGGTCTTTTACATTGGAAAAATACCAATCAGGGCTCTATCCTTCAGTTCTGGACCTTCTTATTGCTAAAAGGCTCATATTCTCCATCTCACTGTGCCTAATTGATTATATTATAATTTGACCCATATCGTCATAATGATCTAGACAACATGTACACTAAAAAAATCTCAAAACTTGATATACATCCTTCACTTTTAGTTATAGATCCATACCTACTTTCTAGCCTTCTAGACACTATTGACCACAAAGGGACTCTAACATTGACGTTAGTGTCTAGATCTTTATTTTGTGTACAGTACTCAAAATTTGTCCAAATTTCAAACTATTCAAAACCCATTTTTGTTAAAACTCATTCTAAGGGTGAAGAAGGGTGAAGAGTTATGGTTTGATCAATAAGAATAGAGTGATAACATGTATTCTAGATCTAAATACATCATCAAAAAGGTGAAAAAAATTTAGAATGATAAATTTGGTCGCATCAATATCTAGTGGATATTTCATATAGGAAAGTAGTGTCACAACATAGATAATAACATTGATGGTTATGTCCCAAGGTCGATGATAGTGTTCATAGCTATATAAACAATATTTCCATAATTTGACAATTGTTCTAGAATCCTAATCCTGCACACTTCTACCTGTGTCTAACTTAGATCTACTTTACGCATAGTAAACCCAATAAAGGATCATTTATCTTTGGTATTACAATCAATTAAACATCTTTAAAATTTGGTACTTTCTATATTTAGCATATCTTATTTTTATAATTCAAAATATTAATTTATCTTAGTTTTCCAATAATTGGCCTGGTATAGATTAGTTTATCACCCTTGTGCTTAAGCTAATTTTATATTCTTAACCCTATTCCCACCAATCTAAATTTAGGGTTAAATATTTAATGAACCTAACTTATGAGTCTCCTTGTTGCATCAACATTTTCTATATAAGCAGGAGTGAAAATAAACTATTCCTACCTTCCAAATTTTATAATGCCTCCTCTCAACTCTTTGGATGGTGATAACTACCATACCTATAGTCAAGTACATGCCATCACTATCTCAAGAGATGAGTTGATTAATATAAGGAATATAATCAATATTATCATTTACATCATACAAACACATTTGATACATATGAGAAAAATCTTCCATTATTTGATCATCATAGCCTTCCAAAAAAGCTTAATGACATTATGGTTGATTTAAAAACAACTAATAAGGGTAATGATCATTCATGTGGCTTGAGGTAAACCACCAAGGATTCAAATTTTACAAATCATAAACCCCTTATTAATGATAACAAAGCAACTATTCCTTCATCCAATCAAAAACACTTTCAAAATGTCCATAAAGACATCATGGATTCCTTGCGAAAACTAACCAAAGTATTAAAAAGAAAGGTTATTTGTACTCCAAAAGCTTTAGCATTACAAAAAGTTCCTAAAATTCCAAACAATTAACCTTTACCAAAGCTACCTCAACTTCCAATTGTTATATCATTACCAAAAGTAGTTGAATCTTTAAAATAAATACTAATGACCAAATGCTGCAAAATTTCAGACTTTGAAATGTCATTACCAAAAGTTCATAAATTTAGTGATTACAATCTTGCACTTATTTTTCACAATGATGATAATTATAATATCCCTAAATTCAAAATAAATGGTGAATTACAACGAATGATCACATCTTTACCAAATACCACCATTACCACTACTTGTATCATATCTATCATGACTACTATAGGTGAAATTCAAAGTCAAGTATCCTTAATTCAAATGTAAATAACATCCTAAAATGTTAGTGCCAGTGATAAAATTCTCCATAATAAACCTCTTGAAAAAAGTGTACTTGAATATCCTTCTTTGCAAGATCTTGTAATACCACCACTACCTCTTTTTTTGGATCAAAACAGATCCCTTTGCCCGTATAATTTAATATGTATATTCTTTTTGTCAATGGGATAAATATGAGAAAATATTTATAAAATCCTTCCATATAAGTCTTAAACTAAAAGCTTGGGATTTTTTCTATAGCTTACCAACTGGTTCCTTAACCACATTTTCAATATTGGAAGATATTTTATTCTTAGCTTTAAATATACATTTGCACCACTTCAAACAATATGATGATGAATCCCTTCAAGACTATGTTATTCAATTTAAAAGTATATTATATTCCTTTGCATATAGGCCCTCATATTTTGAATTGTAATTCATTTTTTAGTAGAGGTCTTCTTTCCATTAAAATAAAGAGCATTGCACAAGAAATACATATCATTTAGCCACTTATATATGAATGTACATAGATATGCTTCATTCATTACCAAATATCCCAAAGAGCTTAGCATATCTCCTTCTAAATACAAAAGCTTTATTCAAAATGGACATGAAGAAGATGAATTACCAAGTGAAGATCACAAACAAATATGTGGTATTCTTAGCATCTATGTGACACCTTTGCAAAGGCTACTCAATATGGGACCAATCCAAGATGACTATTCTAAATAAACACTTATAGTTACATAAATTAAAAATCATCCATGCCAAAAATATTTAATAATTACATTATTTATGGTTGGTACTTATTTTTGGCATAACCACGTGGATCCTTTAGAAAAAGAAAGCCATTTTACTGTAAGATGTTTGTCACAACTTGGCTATCATCTTAAATACTTACATCAGAAATGAGGATGGAAATAATCCTTAGGCTACATCATAATACCAATTACTTATGGTCAACATGTGGTTTGAGAAAATGTTTTGATTATGCCCCATACATATCAATATTCATTTATATTGGGAACATTTTGGCTATACCAAATGGAAGCTCAAATTGACTCAAATCAACAAAGTATCTCCTTTCCCATAATGTAAAGTTAGTCCACATACCACATGATGATGATTATACCTCTACTACGTAAGTAAATCATGGATAAGACCATGCCATACACCATTTTAACCTCTTCAACCATTATCCAAATCATTCAATTGATCAAACCTAAGATTCCAAAAATCTAAAAAGGAAAAACATAATATATATATATATATATATATCAAATATTCTAGAAAATACAAAAACAAACAAATAAATTCAAAAATATAAATATATTCAACATTCCCATGCTTACTAGTTCCTTGGCATGTATGTTGTTTGCTCCATGTTAGTAGATAACATATATTTTTCTATACAATAGATATGTTTCACACATGTTTAAGTGTGATATAGGAATACCACAACCACATGATATACGCAAATATAAATGATGAACCTCTCCTCCACCCATGTCATATAATATGTTGGGGGTATCTACTTCATTGATCATGATTTATATAGGTTACATATCCTTTTTTATCATTTCTACTCTATCATGTTTGAGCTTATTTACTACCGCATACACATGTCTGTATCCATGCTCATATCTTTCATAGTGTACTTGATATGCTATATTACATGACATATTTGGCTAACACATATATGTTGGGACTAGTAGGATATGCTTATGTTGGTTATTTATACTTCATTTATTCACATTGTCACTTCTTTGAGTGTATTTCATTGCTTGTTAGTGTCTTACTTGTGGAACCTTTGAATATGTTCCTTGTTGGCCATTGTGCCATTGTATATTTTTTGGACATATGAATATGTCATTATATTTTGATTGGATATTTGAATATGTCATTGCCTTTTGATTATACAACATTTAAACATTCCCCTTGTATGAGGTCTCCTTAGACCATTCCTTTTACATGACATTGAGTGCTCTTGTGTGTGTGTTTGATTGTTTGTTGAGCTTATATTGTTACTCTGTAGAATTTGCCATGATACATATAATGCATCTTAGGGCTTGATGTGATCACATACTATAGGATCCATTGATATATCTATAGAGTGAGTTTATGGGATGTGTTAGTGCATGTGTTAGTCAAAAAACATCTATAAAGAAACATATAGACACTAAAACATCAAACTTACTCTTTCAAGGGGTGTTGCTAGTGAATTTTAAGAGCTATTTAAGAAAGGAATACTACCAAACCTTCCAAATAACATCCTTCCTTCCAATAAAAACCAAAAAGTGTGATTTTCCTTGGATTTGGTGCTCTAAGTCTACGCCAATGAAGAGTAGCATGCTCCTCTTTCATTTCTTAGTGCACCAATGGCTTAGGCTCACAATATTGGTTTATTTGTGCAAATAGGTGAAGCTTTTCTATAGTAATTTATGCATAGTAAGTTTGTATAACTAAAGCTTAAACATGGTGGTCTTGGCTCACTTGTTTATAGCTTTTAAATATTATTCATAATCAACCATGACCATCTATCTTGAGATCAAGATGTGTGGCCATGGATGTTAGGTTGTGGAGCTAAAAGCTTCACCAGGTTGCGAATAGGAGGAGTTGCTGAAGTGTCATAGACACCGGCATCGGTCAGGGCAACCGACGTCGATTAGGAGAGAGACAGGAAGCTGTCAACATCAGTCAAGATCGATCGACGTCGGTCACCTCCAGGCAGACAGGGACCGACGTTGGTCACCTGTGTGATTCTAGAACTGTGAGTTGACGAATAGTTTGTTAACGAACCGGTTGTTTGCATGTTAAGAGGTTAATTATAGTCTTGAGTTGCGTGTCTAATTATTGTAATTAGGGTCTAATTATTGTATGCATGAGATCTATATAATAGACTCATGGGCTGTATTGTAAAAGTGTGCTAGAGAGTAAGAGAGAAAATATTAGCTCCTTCAGAGGGAAGAGAGCAAGGTGTGTTCCTCCTAGTTCCAAAGGGGTGTTGAGTGTGTATGATCAGGGAGAGTTGTAGGTTGTGAAAGTTTTGGTAGAAGATCCACCGAGGTACTGGTTGAAGAATCATAAGGACTTGGTGAGGCAAGGACAAGGGTTCTTCAGGGTGTAGAGATATCTACATGGTAAGTAAGGTCTGTTGATTTGCAGGTGGCAGCAAGGAAAGAGAGATATACTTGGAGTATAGTTGTGTACTTGGTGTACTGGTAGCATTGTTACTGATTGGTGGAGGTGAACAACAACTCTGTATTTGAGTTGATTGTTGTGACCGTGATTGAGAGAGTGAAGTGAAGAAGGAGAATTGCAGGTGAACCCTAGAAGTGTGGGAGCTCTAGAGGTGTGGGAAGAAGAAGTGTGGCATCTTCTTTATTGTATTTTCTTTTGAGTGATTATTAATACAATTGGGTATTGTCTCTCATATCTTGTGTTGTTTCATATTTCTAGTTACTTATCATTCTGGTTAAATTCTGTGTTTAGTTGCTTATACATATGTAATCATATTGTGCTCTAATTGAGGAGCAAGATCTTGACAAGTTGGTATCAGAGCATGTTTGTTGTTCTAGGTGCCTGACAAGTGGTATCAAAGCTTTAGGTTGGGTTACTAACAGGGTGTTTCAGCTGGTTAGTGTTTGTTGATTACAGGTCACTCTCAGGGGTTTTAGATTGAGTGGGAGTATAGAAATGGTAGAAGAAAGTAAGCTATGAATGGAGAAACTGAATAGCACGAATGGTCAGATTGATGGAAAGAAAGAGCAGGTAAAGGAAGATTGTTGGTCAGTAGAAGATCAACGTGTAGAAGCAAATGTTGCAGGTGTTGTTGCACAGGTTGCTCTAGATAAAGTAGAATCTTGGTCTATAGATTATGTTGCCTCTTTCCATGTAGCCCAAAATAGAGCATCTTTTCATGGGTATGTCTTTGGAGACTTTGGAGAGATTTATTTAGGAGCTGGTGAGCCTTGTCAAATGGTTGGCAAAGGGAAAGTGAAGCTGAAATTGTAGACAGATAACACACAAGTGTTGAATGAGGTCATGCAGGTACCAGTCTTGGAGATGAGTCTAATTTCTTCAAGAAAGTTGGGTGATGAGAGATGCACAATTACTCTCACAGCGGATGCACTTGAATTAGATGGTGGTAAGAAAGTAGGTATCCTTTATCTATCTACTTATATTACTGATTCACCTTTTGTTGCAGAGATGTGGCTTTGTAGGCTTTGTTACATATGTAAGAAAGGAATGCATGTTCTTAAGTGGAAGACATATATATTTGATAAACTTAAGAACTGGAAAGCCTTGGTGTTCATGGAGGAGATGACGGACAAAGATCAGTTGAGGGGACTAGATTATTCTAAGCAGGGTTGTGTTGATTTGGACAGGGTTTTGATCCAAGGTGAGCTCATAGGTAAAAAGTCATCACTCACAGGAGAACACAAGTACCGGCATCGATCAAGAGGAATCGACGTCAAATAGACAAGCATCGACGTCAGTCATGTGCAGATCAGTAGAGTCGGTGGTGTTGAGCAGTAGGAACCGATGTCAGTCATATAGAAATTGACGTCGATAGAAGGTACATCGGCGTCAATCATGGAACCGACATCGGTAGATAGGGTCAGTCGTAAGGAGCCAACGTCGGTCAGGTGTAGATTGGGAGATGGCTGAGATTGGTCACTGAAACGGATGTTGGGCAGATAGCATGCTGTCAAGGAGTCTCAAACACCCATGTGGAGGAATAAAAGTGTAAGTGAGACTCATATTCATTGTTCACCTTCTTTATATTACTTGTTGCTTACTGATGGTGAAGAACTAGGAAGATGTGAAGAGGCAATGCAGGTAGAATCCAGGAAACAGTGGGAGCATGGCATGAATTCTTCAAAAGAGAACCAAGCAGGAGATTTGGTAGAGTTGCCAGCACTGACAGATGGATGGATTCCTAGGTTAGAGAAGAGAGTGGATGAACACGTGAGATGGAAGACCAAGGTATATGGTCTTGAGGAAGCTGTAGGATAGTGTTACAACTTTTTTGACAGGTGGATGACAAAGCAGGGCTTTAGTCAATGTCAGTGTAACTATTGTGTTTGTCTTACCAGGGTGGATGAAGGTTGCGACATTATCCTGTTACTGTATGTGGATGGTATGCTTGGAGCAAGTTTGTACATACAGGGTGTTGCTGAGCTAAGGGTAAGGTTAGTTCAGAGGTATGTCATGAAGAATTTGGGAGCAGCGAAATTCTTTGGCATAAGAGACATGGAAGATCACATGTTGATTTTGTCTGTAGTGGGAGCTAATGTGAAGAAGGTGTTGGTGAGGTTCAAGATGCAGGATGCAGAATCGGTAAGCACACCAAGGGCTGGATAGTTCAAGCTGAGCTTAGAACAATATTTGAAATCACATGAGGTCTAGTGTAGACCTGAGTTTTCCCAAGCAGTGGGAGTTGTCAGAGAGTTTGGAGCCAATTCAAGGAAGAAGTACTGGAGAGAAGTTCAGTGGATTCTCAAGTATCTGAGAGGGATCAGCAGCAGGGATTCATGCTATACAGGGTTAAGGACTTCACTACATGGATATGTAGGTTTGGATGTGGCAGGTTACTTAGATGATAGGAGGTAGCATCACAGGTTGTGTGGTGGTTGGTCTTCAAGATTGATCTTAAAGAGGGATACAAGCCAAGAAATGAATTAGATGAAGGTACAGGTACAGGTATAGGTGCAACTATTTATCTCCAAGTGGGAGATTGTTAGGTTGTGGAGCTAAAAGCTTCACTAGGTTGCGAATAAAAGGAGTTGTTGAAGTGTCATAGACATCAGCGTCGGTCAGGCCAACCGACGTCAGTCAGGCCAACCGACGTCAGTCAGGGGAGAGACAAGAAGCTATCAACATCGGTCAAGATCGGCTGACGTCGATCACCTCCAGGCAGACAGGGACCGACGTCGGTTGCCTGTGCGGTTCTAGAACTGTGAGTTGACAAATAGTTTGTTAACAAATCGGTTGTTTGCATGTTAAGAGGCTAATTATAGTCTTGAGTTATGTGTCTAATTATTGTAATTAGGGTCTAATTATTGTATGCATGAGATCTATATAATAGAATCATGGGCTGTATTGTAAAAGTGTGCTAGAAAGTAAGAGAGAAAATATTAGCTCCTTTAGAGGGAAGAGATCAAGGTGTGTTCCTCCTAGTTCCAAAGGGGTGCTGAGTGTGTATGATCAGGGAGAGTTGCAGGTTGTGCAAGTTCTGGTAGAAGATCCATCGGGGTACTGGTTGAAGAATCATAAGGACTTGGTGAGGCAAGGACAAGGGTTCTTCAGGGTGTAAAGATATCTACATGGTAAGTAAGGTCTGTTGATTTGCAGGTGGTAGCAAGGAAAGGGAGATCTACTTGGAGTATGGTTGTGTACTTGGTGTACTGGCATCATTGTTATTGACTGGTGGAGGTGAACAACAACTCTGTATTTGAGTTGATTGTTGTGATCATGATTGAGAGAGTGAAGTGAAGAAGGAGAATTACAGGTGAACCCTAGAAGTGTGGGAGCTCTAGAGGTGTGGGAAGAAGTGTGGCATCTTCTTTATTGTATTTTCTTCTGAGTGATTATTAATACAATTGGGTATTGTCTCTCATATCCTGTGTTGTTTCATATTTCTAGTTACTTATCATTCTAGTTAAATTTTGTGTTTAGTTGCTTATACAGAGGTAATCATATTGTGCTCTAATTGAGGAGCAAGATCCTAACAAGTTGGTATCAGAGCATGTTTGTTGTTCTAGGTGCCTGACAATGGATTAAATCAATTTTGGAGGGACAAGCCATAAATATGCCCACTAATATTTGGAAGAATGAGCCATTGATGAGGCATGGGAGAGCTTAATCCTTATATTTATGCTATTAATGGACTATGGATGCCACCCCATTGATGATGTAGAATTGAATAATGAATTTTTAATAAATAGATTTTTAACAACTTTCATGAGATTTTCACTTAGGCTCCTATTTTGGTTTAATTTGCTTAAGTGGCTTTGATTAATTTTCTGTAATTCCTTAAAAATCTATTGTATGCTTAATCAACCTAGTCAAAAATGTCATTTTACTAAGTCATAATTTGACTGGAGTATAATCAAAATAAGGTATCAGTTACATACAGAATAATACCCTAATTAGAGTATTATATATGTGAAATAACACATGCACATGATGTGTGCTGTTGAATTAGAAGAATTCAGTGGTCCAGGGTGTCATTTTGCATGGTCACAATTTGAATCAAAGTGATTTAAGAAAAGATAATAATCACATAAAATGCTTTGCCTCATTCAAAGATACATTAGCTTGAATCGGCACTTGTACATGATAAGTTCAAATGATTTAGTGCATTTTATTGATTTTGACCCACATTGTGCATTGCCACAAAATATTTCTTAGATTGACAATTAAAACATAATAGTGATAGGAATTGGATGTATAAAATATCCACTTAGACATGTTAATCCTATATATTACATTATTCATACACAAATACTATAATTACCTTATCCTTTTGAGGTAAGGTACTTACTAGATTCTATTTAGCTCACCTCAAAAGGGGGGCATATAAGTCAGGGTATGTTAAAAAGGCATGACCTCCACATTTACATAATTTATAAATTTTAGTGGGGGAACGTCACAAATATATAAACTACACACTCACACAATCTCCAATATAGTTGCATAATTCAAATATACACTTGGGTCAAAATCCTATGCATTGCACTGATTTTACATAGATTTGAAATAGAGCTTTTGAGATTTGTGACACATATGCTTCAGTTGAGACATATCAAAGGTGTATATGCCATAGTATTACACCAAAAAATATTAAATTTACTAATTCTATCTCATTTTACTATCACCAAGAAACATCATTTACACCAGGAAGTACTATTATCAAACCATTTCTATCTACAATAATTGATTCTCTTAATAGGTTGAATTGATTAAATCATTCAACCTCACCATATTTATAGGTTGGGTTGATTAAATCAACAAACCTCACTATATTTATAGGATGAGTTGATTTTAATCACTCACCCTCATCAAATTATATATTCACACTTGAGTTGTGTGATTGAGATTTAGTGATCTCAATGGTCGTTTCATAACTAACCCTTATACTAGATTGGGGGCATAATACCTTCCAATCTTCCCCTTAAAATCTCCAAGATTTAGGATTGAACCTGTCATCTCTAATGATTCATAATGAATCATATTTACTAAGAAGAATAAAAAAGAGCCAACATGACTACATCAAAACACATGTGTACTCCTTCCTTATTCTCTTTCTTTTCAATAATTTCAATAATTTCAAATTTTAAACTATATGCAACTCATTTATATTGTAACATGTTCTTGGTTATAGGTCATACACTAAAAAAATGCTTGAAGTGGGCTCAAATAAAGACAAAGTGTATTGTACACACCTAGGTACACATTTCTTTCCTTTAACCTAGTAATTCCATCCGTATGCATTAATAGATCAAGTGGGGTAGGGAAAAATGTAGATACTAAAACTAAATATTAATAGCATCTTAATCTTGTACATTGAACAAATGCTAAGCAGGGCTCTACCCTTTAGTTTTGGACCTTCCCTTTACCAAAAGGCTTGCATTCACCATCTTATTATGCTCAAATGATTATCTTATAGTTTGACCCATATCATTATGATGGCCCAAAAAACCTATACACTAAGGAATGATAAAAATTTAATATACATCCTTCACTATTAGTTATAGATCCATACCTAATTTCTAGTCATTTAGACACTACCAACCACAAAGGGTCACTAGTGTCACAAATCCTTATTTAGTGTCCAGTACTCAAAAGTCATCTAAGTTGAAAAATATTTGAAACATATGGGTTGACCTATTTATCTTATTGAACACTACCATGAGATATTTTCAAAATGTGTGGTATAAATACAAGTCTAATCCTTCCCATTGTTTATCTACCAAATACCAAGTAAGCACCTTATAAGGCTCATTCAATCAATCACACAACTGAGTTATTCTATCCTATTCATCCCTATTTTCATATAAGTCATAGGAGTAGTCATACAAAAGTTCAGAAGTATCCAAAAAATAGCCCATGAGTGATATTTGTCAAGTTAAAATCTAGATCATTATAGGCATCTATATATAGCATATTACACCATTATTCACACACACTCCCACACATAAGGGAGAACTACATAAGTCTAAGGCCCTTCTTGGAGTATTGATCATGTAGGTAGTGCTCATTAATAGAGGGGTCTTTGAGGTCAACTCGACACCATGAGCCCACTAACCCATTTTTTGGAAAAACTCATTATAAGGGTGAAGAAGAGTGAAGATCAAGGGTTTGATTAATAAGAAAAGAGTGACAACCTATATTCTAGATCTAAATAAATCATAAAAAAGGCAACATAAAACCCAGAATTGCATCAAGATATAATGGATAGTCCATATAGGACAGTAGTGTCATAATATAGATGGTAGTGTCGATGGTTGTGTACTAAGGTCAATGGTAGTGTCCACAACTATAAAAATGGTATTTCTAGAATCTAATGACTATTTTAGATACTTGATCCTACAAAATTTTACCCATGTTTAACCCATATCTACTTACTCATAGTAAACCTAGCTAAGTATAATTTTAATTTGGTCTTGTAATTAATTGAACATCTTTTGAATTTGGTACTTTATATATTTAACATATCTAAGTTTTATAATTCAAAATATTCATTTATTTGAGTTTGCAATTAATTTGCTTGATATAAATTAGTTTATCACCCTTATGCTTAAACTAATTTTACATTCTTAACCCTATTCTCACCAATCTAAATTTAGGGTTAAACACTATGATAGTGCATATATTTGCTACAAGACATCTCCAGTGTTTTAGATATAGGAAAAGGTGTGTGGAGCTGGACTTCTATGTGGTAAGGAAAAAATTAGTGCAGAAACTTGAATAAGTACTGCAAGCTTGTGCACAAGGAAAGAAATGTCATGTTTTTGGGAGATCCATAGTCTAAGTGAGGAGTGTGTAGACCTACATCGAAGCTATGTATATATCATTCACCTTTTCTTTATGAGAAATGATCCCTATTACACCTTCAATCAACTAAGGAAATTTAACCGAAAGTTGTTGAAGGTTATTCCACTTAGCATAATCAGTGCTTTGCCCCACTTTAACCACTTAAAAAAATGATGTGTGTCTCAATAGGTGTGTGTTGTTATCACTTCAATAATTTAATCCTTTGGATTTGGAATAACATGTTTAGGATACAAATCAAAAAAATGTTACATAGTTTTTAGTTCAAAAAAATGAAGTTCTATGGATTCAGAAGTTCCATGTTCATTATTGGATGCAAACCTAAGTGCTATGATAAGTTAAGAGTAAAAACATTCTCTCCATTGTCATGTAAGATGGTGTATGAAACATAGTACAAAGGCTTGATCTTGTTGTCTAAACCCTTAAATTGTTCTATCTATAGATACATCCAAATATTATTCCCACCTTGAACTCATAAAGTGTTTGGTGTGCATTATGTAAGTCTTTATAGTTTAGTTGTTATTACAAGAGTATTTATTGATGAGTGTTTAGAATGTATTGTAAAAAAAAATTGTGCCTTGATTGTTTAACATTCATGTGCATGCAACTCCATATTAGATAGGTTTATTTTGTCTCATACCACCAGGTTGGGGTGCACAATATGATATGTCCAAGGATGTTATTGGATAGACCCCAATACATGTCTAGAAAGGTATATTCCTTATATAGTTCTGCAAAGCTCTACTATAGACATATTGAATATAAAGTAAATTATCATCCTAAGTGCATAGATGTGCATTGTATACATGCACAAAAAATGAACAAGTATGCAGTTGAAAACTTCCATTTATCTATTTATGTGGGGATGAAATTCAATTAACCAATTCAATTGTGTATCCATCATGTCCAAAAATATTGCTAATAGTGGCTGACAAACCATGAATCATGATCAAACACAATAGATGTTGGAAACCTAAAACGAACCCAAATCTAGGTGAATAATGAGTGTGTGATTTCTAGTGCTCGAGATCTTATTGTAGGAAACCATGGTGGCCATCTTAGAGAACATATCCACTACAAGAAATAGAAAGTCATAATGGTGTTTTTTCATGGGCAACCTAGTCATGAAATCCATGATGATTAATTTCCATGGCCTAGAAAGAACTGATAGAGGTGTATAAAATCCTAGCTTCTAGTTCATGGGCTTCACAATGCAATATTTGATGTGGTGCTCAACATGTGTGCATATGTTTGGTAATGATCCATAAACTTAAGTAATATTAAGCTTTCGTAATTTAATTTTGCTTTACAATATCAATTGATGGAATAATTTTAAAAATTTGACTTATAAATTAAATCATAACAACAATTTTATGAAAAGAAATCAAAAACTTCAAATACATAATTGATAATAGAGTTCGGCACTATGGACTACAGCTTCGGGTCCTGTATTAATTGATATATTAGGAAAAACATTCAGAAAATACTTACAAACATCTCCAAATTAAGAAGTGAACAACTACAAAGTTGTTCTTCAGGCAAAAATAATGCTAGTCTCTTTTTGGACTTTTCCCCAATTCTGCTCTGAACTCCTTTTGCAAGATGCACAAGCTCTTATAGCCTTTAAAACTAGCTGCCATGCTTGCTTGAGTGCCTTCAAATACAATTTTCCATGCTTTATATAGTGTTTACACCCATGGGTTCAATGGTGGGGTCATTATCTTTTTATCCAAGTGATAAGGGTTCGAATCTCGTAGGCATTGCTTGTGGTCTTCATCAAAATCTATAATCCCACATTTAGTAGTGGGGATGGCTCGTAGGGTTTATAAACCATGAGATTTTTGGTTTCTAATGCCAAATTTTTGGCATATCCATTTATTTCTGTGGGAATGTGGATGTTGGGTGATTCCATGAATGTGGCATATGGAAAGTATGTGGTGGAATGTAGGGAATATATGGTGGCTTTGGTTATTTCATGGGTATTTAGATGTGGCATGTGGTATATTGTGGATTCCACATGATGACATGAATGGGTCTCATTGGGTTTCACATGGAATATTGACGCATGAATGTGAATGGACTATGGGGTTACGCGGAAATAGTAATGGTTTGTTTGGAACATTCAGAAAATGAAATTAGACCATGGTAGTTAATTAGTGGCAAGTCACATGGTGGCTTGAGGACCCACCACGTGGTTAAATCTCACCACGCCACTTGTCGACCACTTGCCATGCCACTTGTCGACATCCAACTGGATGTTCTATTCAAACCCCTATTTTTTTACTTGCCTGATTCGATCTTTGACACATGATATCTTACGCATACGGGCTCCATTTTACAAACTATGAGTTACATCAGAAAGTTATTGATGAACTCTATGCATTAGAATTATTATTGAATCATTCCATGTTGGTTAATTTCTACAATTTGACCAGCTTGAATAAAACTTTAACTAGCTACACAAGGAACATATGAGTTCCATTTTCTGTATTCTGCATACCATTAGAAAGGTCTCAATGGGCTCTACGGAATGGTAAAGGTTTCAATTTTCCTTAGGATTTTTTTTTAATTGACCTCCAAATCAATCTTCCCTATTAAGAGGGCTTGTTGCCCTCAAAAAGCTAGTATTACACCTCATATGAGGATCTTTTCATGGCTTTGGCTCTCGGCTCTAGCTCTAGCTCTCAGCTCTAATGATCTCCTAAATATTAGATACCAACATATTTGCCAGTTAGTTTCAGGTCTTCAAATCTAAAACTATTGCCTATCACCTGGTGTTATAATAATCACCATTTTACAATTGCTTCCTTAGGGTTTTACATAATAACACACTGTATAAACATTGCCCTTCTTGGGTCTTTTCAAACACTGTAATGATTACAAACATTGCCCATATAGGTCTTATGCACTTATAAACAATGCCTGTATTCAAGTCTTATAGACATAAGGCAAATTTATATGCATGTTTGCACACTCTAAATAGATTAATTTATACAACATGTTTCTTGAGCTATTCATGATGCTTCTCATGACAACATCTTTTGTTACCCTGTAGTGTTCCTGTTTACAACATAAATGAGTAAAATAACACAAAAGGTACCATTTTATTATAATGGTTACTATTGATGCGCTCGCACAAGATATTCTATCCCATTTTTTACAATGCTATAATGATTTGCCTTCTTGCAGTAAGTTGTTTTTCTCAAAGACAAATATGGTTTACCTAGGATAATACCACTAAACCAAAGTAGAAATGCATCTAATTCAACTTCATCTAGGAAGTTGGTGGTGATTGCAAATCCTAGTTTATAGGTTTTACTTACATGTACATCATTACCATCATCTATTCTTTCTAGAGAATAGGGTTGGAAATGTGGCTTAGTTTTTTTATTCTAGGGCTTCTACAACAACTTCTAATACAAATTCTTTTGATAAATTTTTATCAAAAATAGCGTCTACTTTAGAATGCTTGATAATTATTCTTTTAAAGAAATGTTTCTTACCTTTCTAGGGTGACAATTTTTATACTATCAGCTTTTCATTGACTACCATCTCCTTTGTTGATGTTACCTCAAGTTCTGACTAACAAGATTCTATCTGAGGAGGCTCTATCTTCTACTTGATTGAAGATGCAGTTACAACCTTTGCCTTGGGTTGTTGCTGAATTTACTTATCTTCTTTTATCATTTTCCCCTTAACATTGAATTAAAAACCCAACTTCATGCCTTCTTTAGGTAATTTTATTTTGTCAGCATTCTTAGGATTTTTTTAAAAATATTCTTGGGCATAATTATGAAATACATTTGAGTATTTCTTCTTTGTGTACCTTGAGGAGTCATTTGAATATTCTTCATCCAATGTAACTATCACGTCTTCAAAGAGTACTTCTTCTGGCTCTTCAGGATGTTCTAGCTTACTAGTGTAATCCTTTAACTTAGCTTCTTGGGAAGATTGTCCTTCACCTCTATATCCTAATCATGCATGGAGTGGTCTCTTTGACACTTGGATAGGCTGGACAATTCCTTGACTGTTAATGCCAAGGCCTTTTCCTTCGAATCCCATTTTAATCAATAGCTTAAAACCTATTCCCTTTTTGTGCTTTTCAAACGTACCATTACATGGACTTGATAAATGTTTATGGTTAGTACATTTAGTATCCCTAACATTTCCAATATAGCCAGAAGAGTTGATTTCATTATTTTCATCTTCAAAATGTACATCAAAAGATACATTATGATTCGAAGTAATATTTACTTCCAGACTTACAACATTATTTTCATTGATAGGACTAACATGAGTATATGAATTAGAAGAATCACTACTATAACTAGAATGTACCTTTGCTTGGCAACATCTCTTGGATGAATCCTTCATCTGCTACTTGATGCTTAAGATAACTGCGCTTTGTATCTTTTCTAACAGGTGTCTTCCCCTTTGCTTTGCATCTCTACTCAATCTGCTTCTTGAACCATAACGAAGCCTGACTGGGATGTAGTATCCATCATTACTTGGTAGTATGACCTTATCGAGCATGATGTCTACAAGTCTTTGTATCTCCATACATCCTCTTCTTTTGTTGACATTCCTGTTGTAGTTCTACTCGTATTGCATCAATTCTTTGTTAGAGTCTCTCAATTTACTGCTCCTACCATTGCTCTACCACTTACCAACTTTGTTATTAATATTGTAGGTTTTGTATTATCATAATGATAATGAAATTCAATAACAACTGAATCTAGGATAGCATTGGATCCATTGTTCTACAATAACTAATTTTTGGTTAAAACAATAAAATCATAAATTCACCTACAAATTTAGTTCTAAGACTAAACTTGACGTTTCAGAGCAATGCTTATACATAAGTTAGCCCAACACACTAACCACTCTGATACCAAACTGATCTATAAACTTAAGAAATATTACTCTTGCATAATTTAATTTTGCTTTACAATATCAATTTATGAAATAATTTTAAAAATTTGACTTACAAATTAAATCGTAATAATAATTTTATGAGAAGAAATCAAGAAATTCAAATACACAATTGAAAATGGAGTTTGACACTATAGCCTACATCTGCGGGTCTTGTATCAGTCAATATATTATGAAAAACATTACACTGATACTTACACATGTCTCTAAATTGAAAAGTGAACAACTACAAAGTTGTTCTTCAGGCAAAAATAATGCTAGTCTCTTTTTGGACTTTTCCCCAATTTTGGTCCAAAGTCCTTCTACAAGATGCACAAGCTCTTATATCCTTTAACACTAGCTTCCAAGCTTGTTCAAATGCCTTCAAATACAAGTTTCCATGCTTCATATAGTGTTTACACCTATGGGTTCAATGGTGGGATCATTATCTTTTTATCCAAGTGATAAGAGTTTGAAACCCGTAGGCATTGCTTATGGTCTTCATCAAAATCTATAATCCCACATTTAGTAGTGGGGATGGCTCATAGGGTTTATAAACCATGATATTTGTGTTTTCTAATGCCAAATGTTTGGCATATCCATTCATTTTGGTGGGCATGTGGATGTTGGGTGATTTCACGAATGTCGTATATGGAAAGTATGTGGTGGAATGTGGGGAATATGTGGTGGCTTTAGTTATTTTGTGGGTATTTGGATGTGGCATGTGGTATATTTTGGATGTCACATGATGACATGGATGGGTCTCATTGGGTTTCACATGGAATATTGAGGGATGAATGTGAATGGACTATGGGGTTACATGGAAATAGTAATGGCTTGTTTGGAACATTCAAAAAATGAAATTAGACCATGGTAGTTAATTAGTGGCAAGTCGCATGATGGTTTGAGGACCTGGCACGTGGTCCAATCTTACCACACCACTTGTCAACCACTCACCATGCCACTTGTTGATGTCCATGTTGACTTGTGGGGCTAAAAGCTTCACTAAATGTGTAAATGTGGAGGTTGCTGGGTTACACAGTAACCGACATCGGTCAGAGCCAACCGACATCGGTTAGGGGTCGATCGACATCGATTATCTTCAGCTACATAGTAACTAGCATTGATCAGACAAGAACCGACATCAGTCACCTGTGTGTTTCCAGAACTGTTCTAATTTTAGACGAATAATTAGTTTGCATGTAAAGACTAATTTTAGTCTTTAGTCTGCGTTTCTAATTATTATTTGCTTTGGGTTCTATTTAAGAGACCCATGGGGCTATATTGTAATGTGAGCAAGATCAATTAGATCTGTAGGGTGCAAGATCAAGAAGATCTGCAAGGTGCAAGATCAAAAAGATCTACAGGGATAAGGAGGCAACAACGGTTGAGTTGATTATCACTTGGAAAATAGGCAACAACAACCATTGGGTTGATTGTCACTGGAGGGAAAAACAACTTAGTATTGAGTTGATTGTGATTATAATTGATTGAGAGAGAGAGAACTCTTGAGGGAGAATTATTGTACATCCAAGAGGTGTGAGGAAGAAAGAGATTTCTTCATTGTATTTCCTTCTGTAAGAGTTTAATACAGATTGTATTATTTCTCGTATCTCCTATTCTTTGTTGTTTCTGATTTCTAGTTACTTATTACTTCTGGTTAAATTCTGTGTTTAGTTGCTTATACAAAAATAATCAATTTTACTCTAAGGAGATCGTAACAATTGGTATCAGAGCTATGTGTAGATCCTGACAAGTGGTATCAGAGCAGGTTAGTGTTTTTTGATTACAGGTTTACTCACAGGGGTTTCTGTTTGAGTGGGAGTAAAGCAATGGCAGAAAAAAGTAAACTAAGAATGGAGAAATTCCATGGCAAGAATTATCAATTATGGAGGATGCAGATAGAAGATTATCTGTATCAGAAAGATCTGTACTTACCGTTGGGTGGGGTTTCAAGGAAGCCCACATATATGCAAGATGAAGAATGGAATGTTCTTGATAGAAAGGCTCTTGGATCTATAAGGTTAAGCCTGGCATCCTCTGTGATTTCCAACTTATCACAGGCAAAGACAATGGTAGAGTTAATGGATACTTTGGCAAATTTATATGAAAAACCCTCAGCTTTGAATAAGGTATTTCTTATGAAGCAATTATTTAATTTGCAAATGCAGGAAGGTGGATCTGTATATAGTCATCTTAGTGACTTCCATGGATTAGTAAATCAGTTAATTTCAGTCAAAATAGTTTTTGATGATGAAATTAAGGCTCTCTTAATCTTATGCTCTTTACCTGAAAGTTGGGATAGCTTGGTAATGGTAGTTAGTAATACTGCATCTGCTTCAAATATCTTGAAAGTTGATGATGTTGTTAGTGTAATATTGAATAAAAAAAATTGCAAGAAAAACACAGGGGAAATATTAGGCAATGCTTTAAGTGTTGAAAGCAAGGGAAAGCAAAGAGAGAAGGGCAAGCAAGGGAAATCAAGGTCAAAGATGGGAAGTAGATCCAAATCCAGAAATGGAAGTATAACCTGTTGGAATTGTGGAAAGAAAGGACATGCAAAGAAAGATTGTTGGTTGAAAGAAGATCAACATGAAGGTAATAAAGAAGCAAAAGATGTAGGTATTGTTGCACAAGATGCTCTTATATTTTCTTTGGATGGTCAGGTAGAATCATGGGTTTTATATTCTGGTGCTTCTTTCCATGCAACCCCAAATAGAAAAATTTTCAATGATTATGTCCATGGAGACTTTGAAAAAGTTTATTTAGGGGATGGTGAGCCTTGTCAAATTGTTGGCAAAGGAAAAGTGCAGCTGAAACTGCAGAATGACAACACATGGGTGTTGAAGGATGTCATGCATGTACCCATCCTGAAGAGGAATCTAATTTCTATAGAATAGTTGGGTGATGAGGGTTGCACAGTAACTCTCACAGCTGAATCTTGGAAAGTTTTCAAGGGTGCACTTGTATTAGCTAGAGGTAAGAAAGTAGGTACACTTTATCTATCTACTTATATTACTGATTATTCTCTTATTTTATCTACTTCAGATGTAGATGCAAAGTTGTGGCAGTGTAGGCTTGGTCACATGAGTGAAAAGGGAATGCATGTTCTTAAGTCAAAAGGTAAGCTTTCAGATTTGAAAAGCATAGATCTAGATTTTTGTGAGCATTGTATTTTTGGGAAATAGAAGAAAGTGAGTTTTCTCAAAATTGGGTCAACAAAGAAGAAGCACAAGTTGGAGCTTGTTCACACAAATGTGTGGGGACCAACTCAGGGAACTTCTATTAGAGGATCACAGTATTATGTTTCTTTCATTGATGATGCTACAAGAAAGGTATGGGTTTATTGCATAAAGAGGAAATCTGATGTTTTTAACACATTTAAGAAATGGAAAGCCTTGGTTTTGATTGAGAAGGTGATGTACAGTGATCAGCTCAAGAGGCTAAATAATTCTGAGCAGGGTAATCTTGATTTGGATGAGGTTATGATCCAAAATGAGCTCATGGGTAAAAATCATCACTCACAGGAAAACACATACACCGACGTCAGTCAGGTAGAGACTGACATCGATCAGGCAGGAACTGACGTCGGTCAGGTGAAGACCGAAGTCGGTGATGTCAGACAAGTGGAAACCGATGTCAGTCAGATGGAAACCAATGTCGGTCAGGTAGGTCAAGTGGAACTGACATCAGTCGAGTGCAGACCGAGAGATGACTGGGATCGGTCACTGTCAGAAAGAAATTTGGGTGGACAACAAGCTGTAAATGAGTCTCAAATGCCCATGAAGAGGTCTGAAAGGGTAAGTAAACCTCCAATTCATTATTCCCTTTTTTTATACTACTTGTTGCTCACTAATGGTGGAAAACCAGGAAGTTTTGAAGAGGCAATGCAGGTAGAATCCAGGAAACAGTGGGAGCATGGCATGAATGAGGAAATTGATTCCTTGAATGAGAACCAAACGTGGGATTTAGTTGAGTTTCCAGTCGAAAAGAAAGTACTGAAAAACAAATGGGTTTACAAGTTAAAGGAAGGAGAGAATGGACAAATGAGACATAAGGCTAGGTTATATGGTCTTGAGCAAGCTCCAAGACAGTGGTATTTGAGGTTTGACAGGTTTATGACAGAGCATGGCTTTAGTCAATGTCAATTTGACTATTGTGATTATTTTACCAGATTGGATAATAGTAGATACATTATCCTATTACTGTATGTAGATGATATGCTTGTTGCAGGTTCACACATGTAGGAAATTACTGAGCTAAAGGTAAAATTAGCTCAGACATTTGCCATGAAGGATTTAGGAGCGAAAATACTTGGCATGAGTATTTCTAGAGACAGGAAAAATCACAGGTTGATTTTGTCTCAAGAGGATTATGTGAATAAGGTGTTGGAGAGGTTCAATTTGCAGGATGCAAAATCAGTAAGCACACCTATGGCTAGACAGTTCAAGTTAAGCAAAGAACAGTTTCCTAAATCACATGATGAGGTTGAGTACTTGGTATGTACTAGACCTTATATTGCCTAAGCAGTGGGAGTTGTCAGCAAGTTCATGGCCAATCCAGGAAAGGAACACTAAAAAGTAGTTCAGTGGATTCTCAGATATCTAAGAGGGACCAGCAGTAGGCATTTATGTTATGGAGGGTCAAACACTTCTCTACATGGGTATGTAGATTCGGATATGGCAGGTGACTTGGATGACAGGAGAAGCACTACAGGATATGTGTTCACTATTGGTGGAACGATAGTTAGCTGGATTTCAATGTTGCAGAAGGTTGTTGCCCTGTCTATTACAGAGGCAGAATACATTGCAATCACAGAGGCTAGCAAGGAAATGATATGGATGACTTGGTTCATGGAAGAGTTGGGAAAGGAGCAAGAGAGTTATAGATTGTACAGTGATAGTCAAAGTGCAATTCAATTGGCAAAGGATTCAACCTTTCAATCAAGAACCAAACATATACAGCTTAGGTACCACTTCATTAGACAGGTATTGGAGGATGGTCAGTTGAAGCTGGAAAAGATCCATACGAAAAAGAACCCTGCTGATATGTTAACAAAGCCGGTAACAAAGGAGAAGTTGAATCTTCATTCAACTTTTGTTGGTCTTCAAGATTGAACTTGAAGATGGAGAAACAAGCCAGGAATAAATTAGAAGATGTTGCTATATAGGTACAGATGCAGTTGTTTATCTTCAAGTGGGAGATTGTTGAGTTGTGGAGCTAAAAGCTTCACTAAATGTGCAAATGTGGAGGTTGCTGGGTTACACAATAACTGACATCAGTCAAAGCCAACTGACATCAGTTAGGGTTCGACCGACATCGGTTATCTTCAGCTACACAGTAATCGACATTGGTCAGATAGGAACCGAGATCGGTCACCTATGTGTTTCCAAAACTATTCTAATTTTAGACGAATAATTAGTTTGCATGTAAAGACTAATTTTAGTCTTGAGTCTGTGTTTCTAATTATTGTTTGCTTTGGATTATATTTAAGAGACCCATGGGGCTGTATTGTAATGTGAGCAAGATCAATTAGATCTGTAGGGTACAAGATCAAGAAGATCTGCAAGGTACAAGATCAAGAAGATCTGTAGGGATAAGGAGGCAACAATGGTTGAGTTGATTGTCACTTGGAAAGTAGGCAACAACAACCATTGGGTTGATTGTCACTAGAGGGAACAACAACTTAGTATTGAGTTGATTATGATTGTAATTGATTGAGAGAGAGAGAAATATTGAGGGAGAATTACTGTATGTCCAAGAGGTGTGAGGAAGAAAGAAATTTCTTCATTGTATTTCCTTTTGGAAGAGTTCAATACAGATTGTATTTTTTCTCGTATCTCCTATTCTTTGTTGTTTCTGATTTCTAGTTACTTATTACTTCTGGTTAAATTTCGTGTTTAGTTGCTTATAGAAAATTAATCAATTGTACTCTAAGGAGATCCTAATAATTGGTATCAGAGCTATGTGTAGATCTTGACAGTCCAACTGGATGTTTCATTTAAACCCTAATTTTTTTTACTCGCTCGATTTGATCTTCGACGCATGATAACTTGTGCATACAGGCTCCATTTTGCAAATCGTGAGTTGTATCAAAAATCTCTTGATGAAATATACACATTGGAATTATTCTTGAATCATTCCATGTTGGTCAATTTATAAATTTTGACCAACTTTGACTTTCTTTGACTGGAACTTTGATTAGCTGTACAAGGAACATGAGCTCCATTTTTTACGTTCTACATACCATTGAAAAGGTCTCAACATGCTCTATGCAATGGTGCAAGTTTTGATTTGCTTTAAGAACTTTTATGAATTGACCTCCATATCAGCCAATTAGAAGTGTTGGTATAAAACTACCACTATCTAGATATTTACAAAATATCATTATGTCTTGGTGTATTATGCCTCCTAGATGAGGCTCTACTAAGGTGCACCATTAGGGTTAGAAAGATGCCCAATCTTATAGATAATATTGTCAAACATGTATAACTCCCGAAACTGTCACCCTAAGTAAGGGTGATAGAGGCTAATGTAAAGCTCTTGTATGCATAATAGAGAGTTACATAAACTGTAAGTTTTTTATCATGCATGTCCAACACTATGATGAGTGCATAAATTAGTGGTCGATTGAAGAATTATTTTGACCTATTTTCCTTCCCCCTTTTGTGATTGATCACTAGATGGAGTTTTTGTAGGTAAGTTATACAATTCATGTGGCATGTATTCTCTATCTTGTTCTATGTTTATAGGAGCTTAAGTGGCTTGTGGCTTATGATAATAATGAATGGCCATCTCCTTCCCCAAGATGTAGTGCTACCATTATTATATTACTTGAACAATAACATACAATTCTTTCTCATAAGTGGAGTACCATTAATCTTAATATTTTTGAATGATACATGACTAAACATCCATGTTATTTGAGAATCATGGCAAGTGCATAGTCAAATACATCAATGTGAATCTCAAAGGAGTGAATAATGTCAAGCATTTCTGAACAAATGTTGCATAAAGACTCTTATTTATCTCTATAAAAACATGTTGTCATGTAGTTATTTGTTTGAATGTTGCCTTAGAATGCAATATTGGGTTGAGATAACATTTTATGTGTAAGAAACGAAAAAAAACCTACAACATAAGTTAGCTAGTCCAAGAGAACTCCTCAATTCAGTAAGATTGCACGGTGTTGGCCAATATTAGATTGCCTTGATCTTCTATAAATATACATGTATGATGCTATGGTCAATTATGTAGCCCAAGTATTAAATCTACAAAATTCTAAATGTACACTTTACTAAGTTGGCTTGCAACTTGTTTTTGTGAAAATTGTCTAAGACACATAAGATGTGCTCCACCTGCTCCTCCTAAGTATTTTTGAAGATGAGAAAGTCATCCAATTAGAAGAAGGGATTCAGTAGATCATCCATAAACTTCGTTAATGTTGTTGTTAAACTACTCAAGCCAAAACTGATAGCTTACCATTCCTTGGTCTTGAATGTTGTTTTCTAAACATCCTCAAGGTGGACTAGAACAAGATGATAACGTGGCCTTAATTCAATCTTGCTGAAGTATTTTCACCTTTAAGTTGGTCAATGAGGTCATCAATACATAGAACCGGGTATTCATTATTCATCATTATCTTATTCAACACTCGATAATCAATGCATAGTATCTAAGTACCATATTTATTTGATGCAAAAACTATTGGATTTCCACAAGGAGAATAACTAGGCCTAATATTGCTTTGATCAAGAATCTTTTGCATCTAGTGATGTATTTCATCATCCTCCCAAATGGACCTATAATACATTGGATAGTTTGGGAGAGGGGATCCATAAATCAAATTGATGTGATGATTTACTATGAAATGTGTTGACAAACCCTTCAACTCTTCAAAGACATTGTATTATTATGGTAACTTATTGAGTTGTTATTCTTGTGACAATGTTTTCACAACACATTGTCAATGTATGTTTTTTATCATGTGTAGGTGCTTATGAATAGACCATGAACAACTCAAATTTCCACCTATATGAGACTAGTTTAGGACATTGTTTGGAAAAGACCAAAGTTATTTTGGTCATTAAAGATAACTCTAGAATGTTGAATAAATTATAGTTGACATGAATAGTCAACTGTTGCATCTTGGTGCACTATGTATCTTTACAATCATAAAAATATGGTCTTCCTAAAAAGATGTTGTAGACCTACACAGGTGAAACATTATAAGAGACATTATCCTCCATTGGCTTGACTTTGTACTAAAAAGTGCATTAGCTTTAGATATGTATATCCTTCCCATACTGTATTGAACCCAAAGAGTATTGTTTTGGATGCACAACATTGTAATCCAATGCATTAGGCTATACCTTGTGCAATGATGTCATTATGGCTTCCATTGTCAATGATGACATAGAGAGGTTGATCCTTCACCCAAAACATGTTGTGGAAGAGATGTTTTTATTCTTTAGAGATGTGAATATAAATTTTGTTGATGTTCAAACAAGTGGCATCTAGATTAATATTCTCTATCGGTATGGGACCTTGTGTATACTATGGTGTCAAGCATTATTTCTTGTGATATTTAAAAGTGTTTTATAAGCATGTGTGATGGTAATGACACCATTTTCAACCTTATTTATTATTGTCTTTGTCTGAGACATAATATTTTATAGTTTTCTATGTTTACACAACCTTCTTAGGGTGCTTATCCTTGTGAAATATGTTTTATTTGTATGCAATAGGGGTAGATGGAGAGTTTTAATGGGCTGAGTTTTATTCCTGATGTCAAGTGAATAATAGATCTTACGTTTCATATTTACCTTGGCTTCAATCTTGGTGGAATTATGGTATGCTTTCCCTAATTTTTCAAAATCCAAGAACTCAATCTTTGCATAAATGTAATGTGAGGGTCTATTAATTTAATTCATAAAATTACATTTATATGTAAAATACTTGCACAATCATGTAGTGTATTCTTAGAACTCATTGGTGTATTCTTCCTATTGAAAATTTTGACCCCATAGTTCAAATTGCCACCCTTGCTGAAAAATCCTTGAAAATCCATGGTTAATAGGGCTTGAGGTTGTCTAGGTGATTTAGTGGATCTTCTTTCACTTGTCTTATTCTTTACAGGAAAGAACAGATGTTGACTAGAGCATTTGAAAGGAGTCAAATCTAAAGGGAGCTTTAGGCTTTACAAGAATAAGGGTTCTTCTCAAAAAGGCCATTTCAACTTTCAGAGAAGTTCATTTTACAAAATCTCGAAGTCCTTTTCAAAAGTTCCAAAGGTACTCTACAATTATTTTCAAAGGGTTGTTTCAAAATTATCGAAGGAATTAGTGGTCCACTTGATTTTTTCTGAAGGGTAGTTCGACAAAGGGAAAAGGTGTAATTCAAAAAACTTGAAGGGTAGGTTCCTTTCGGGGAGGTTCATTTCACAAACTTTGAGGGACACTTTCAATTTCTCTGAAGGGTTTGTGCCCTTAGAAAAGGGAATTAATAGAAAGGAAATGGTCCGTTTGGAAAATCCCAAAGGGTATGTGCCCTTTATGAAAGTTCATTTGCAGGAATCTCGAAGGGTAGAGGCCCTTCAGGAAAGTCTAAAATAAAAAAAACTGAAGGGTTATTAGCTCTTCAGAAGAGTCCATTCACAAAAGTCCAAAAGGCACATTTTGGAAGGCAGAAGGACTTTTCAAAAAGTTTGAAAGGCACATTTTGGAAGGCAAAAGGACTTATCAAAAAGCTCGAAGGGTAAAAGATAAAAACTTGAAGAACATTTTCCCTTCAAAAAAGTCCATTTTCAAAGATGAGGACCATTGTAAAAATCTTGAAGGGGATGTGACCTTTGATAAAGTTCAAAATAGGGAATATTGAAGGGTATCTACCCTTCAAGAAAGTTAAAAACAATTTTTTTGAAGGGTTATGGCCCTTCGAAAAAGAATGTTTCAAGAAAAGCTTGAGAGATAATTCCCACAGACAATTCGTCCCTGGGAAAATGACAAAGGAAAAGGCCATGGAAATGAATGAAGGGAAAGAATAGAAGCAAGATGAATGCTTGAAGGAAATAGAAGGCCAAGGGGAAAGTGATAGACAAGAAGGCCGAATCAATTCTTTTAAGAAATTTATCTGAAGATATCAAGAAATAGAGACAAAAGCCGTAGACAAACAAATATCCAAAGATGAGAACCATAAGCAAATAGCCTGAAGCAATACATGTACAAGAATAAGAGATGGAATAAACATGGAATTTCATGCAAGTGGAGGGTCATTTAGAGTTGGTTGGGCTAAGTTTTAGTTAACTATTTATTATATTCATGGTTATCTACTAGTCACTCTCATGCATCCAAAGGTCCAACTTAGCTTCAAGTGGAGTTCTCAGTCTGAGATGAGGCATGGCTTTCCATACAAGAATTTGACTTGTCAAACTTGGGTCCACCTCATCCCTTATATGCCAACATGGAATTTTAGGCACATTTTAGTTCTAGAGTTGACTAGCTTTGCACTATAGTTGACGTGTTGACAAGTCATATATACATATTTGTTTAGCTTGTTGAAGGTTTTCAATGTTCCAAAAGTTTGAGTGGAGTTCTAATTTTGGTTTTGGCATAACATTCCATGTAGAGAAGATTTTTCTTTCATTTCAATGCAACTTTCAAGGAATCAAGTAGAGTTCTCTTTGAATATTTGATGTGCTATTCATGCATGAAGAAGATTAGCTCACTGTCTATTTTCATTGCCAAGGAGTTTTCATGCAAGCATAAGACAATGGGATTTATTTTTAAATCTTTGGACAACACAAGTTAAATTGGAGTTCATTTCTCTTCTATTTTTAGTGCCACTCTTTTGGCTTGTTGTATCTTTTCTATATAAGTTAGATTTTCAACCTTGAATTGTATCCTCTTTTCAAAAGATCAAATTCTACCAAAGACTGAGTTTGTAACCTTTTTTCAGATTAACAGAAGGACTATTTTTTTTTCCAAAATGCTGGAATAGTGTATTCATGTGTGTGATTTGCATAAGTGATAGATTTTTTCTTCCTTGTCAAGTCTTGATTCTTACCTTGCAGCATAGTTGATCAGTTTATGCAGGTCATGTTCTATGTTTGATGTCTCTTGGTTGAGTTTATAGTGGATATAAGTGGCTAGTTAGTGCCTTAAATTAGGCCTATTCTTTCATTTTCCTCAATCTTGGATCACCAGATAAAACCTTTTCATGAAATACTTATGTATATTGATCAATTGGAGTTGAAAGTTTAGCCGTTTTCTTGTCTAAATAAGTGATCTTAGGAGCTCAAATTGAGTGTCTTAATTAAAAAATATAGGTGTATCACCATCATTAGATAGGATTTCTGTTCAAGTTTCTCTTTCTTTTCCCAGGCAGTTTGTAGCATAGAGTAAGATCCTAATTGATACACCAAAGGGAGATATCCCTTAAAATCTAGAGATTCAATCCACTTAGTAGGTCACCCACAACTTAGGATTGTTTCCATGTTTCATTAGACTGTGAAGGTCTGAAACTACCTTCACAAGGGTGCAGGTCTGATTGACAACACTTCCACTGACTGCTCCTTATATTCACATAACCATTAGAACTTGATGTATTTATCGTAAATTTTTTTAGGGGTAATATTAATCATTCAACACATCAACAAAAGTATTAAAAGAGTTAATTGGTACATAGTCTTGTGTGTACTATGTTGAGAGTTTCACACCAGTGAGATAGTGAAGTGGACATCTTCAACATAGTGAATGCGATTTTCTCAACATTGGTGAATCGATTGACTAAAAAGTACACCTCAAGTTATCAAACATAGCCATATAATGCTATGTAATTGATTTTACCTTTGAATACTGGGATGTCAAGATTAACTCAAACTTTATATGGGGTTTATTAGAAGAACAACAAATGTGTAGACTGCATGGAAGAGGGATCTGTTTATTAGTCGTGTTATGTCGTGAGTTCACATAACAAGCCAAATATTTCATTGTATTGTTCCTTGAGAAAGTTTTGAATGATCTTCTAAACATCTAAGGATGCCTCAATGTTTATTTGGGTATCGACCATCTTGCTCTTACTACAACATTTTTAACAATACTTTTAAACAAAGCTAACTTGTAATCCTTCTGTCTTTTGTTGTGATTATCTGTTTATAGGCATATAGGAGTTCTTATTATGATGATCCACACCATGGGGCCTAGGCCCTAATATGGCAGATAATGTTGTTATTGGTGGTAAGTTCTAGATTGTAAGAGTGCATAAAAGGTAATCTAAAAAATAGAAAACCAATCACATAATTATATGTGAAATTTTGATGTGCGTAAATGTAATTGTTAGCCAATTTTTGGCCGACCTAGAAAAATTGCTTGAATGCAATGCAGTGTCCTAAATATAAAGTATGGAATAAGGCTTGAATAGATTTTTGGATGAAATGAATGGTTTAGGGACCACTTGAAATGTGCAAAGATTTTGAAACACTTTAAGTTAAAGTGTATTTTGTCAATTTTTGAGGGATAAGTCTGTAGATCAGAGAGAAGGTTATTGAGCAGGTTTCATGATGAAACCAAGTAAATAAAAGGTCAGGGATAAGTTGCACAAGCATTGGAAATTCATTTGAGCATTCAAAGTTTAAGCACAAGTTCAGAAGAGCCTACATGGTTTAAAAAGGCCAAGTGCAAAACCCTATTTTGGGCTAAGTCCTTAATTAACAATTATTTCAAACTTTCTTTTTGTTGAGTTCAATTCTTTCAGACCTTCTATTTAGACTAAATGCTCATATTTCCTTCGAGAAAATTGTTGAGTTTTTTGGCTAAGTGTTACAAATTCTTTCAGACATTTTATCCGAAACAAAAATCTTGAAGTGAAAATTATCTCAAACATTTTATCCAAAACAAAAATATCGAAGGCATGTTTCTTTCAAACATTTTGTCCAAGGAAAAAATAAGGACCTAATTCTTTCAGGCATTTTGTCTGCAACAAATGCCCAATGCACAAGCTTTGACAGAATTGTTTGTTTGAGAGAAATTGATCCAGTAGGGTAGTGATGGACATATGGAAATCTATGATGGGTGTGCAAATGTCATAGTTTAAGCTATGAAAAAATATGATTTGAGTCTAAATAGTGATGATTATGTGAACGTCATTGACATTCATGCAAACATATTTGACATTTATGTGAATGTCAGAAAAAACCTCATCAACTAACTCTATGGTGTTTAAATTTGATGATCATGCAGCTGTCAAATATGATCAAGTGGATATCTATTGATGGGAGTGTGGATGTCAAATTTGAGATCGTGAAGTATCTTTTTGGTTTCAAATAGTGGGCCCCAGAGATATAACGATTGGCATAGGCATTCTTATAGGGAAGATCAATGGTGAACAGGGGTTAGAGAGGTCAAAAAGCTGATAAGGATTAAACTAAGCATGATGCCACCATGTGGCACAAACATGATGCATCAACAAGTCAATGGATCCTAAATGCATATGCGAGGGTGCCAAGTGTCTTCACTGTATTAGTCTACTAGAAGATCGATGAACTACATTTGATTGTGTATCAAGATTTGATGATGCAAGCAAAGGTCAAAATCTGAGTTGATGTCAACAACCAATGAGAAAAAGGTAAGCCTAAGACTTTTGACAGAGGTTGACAAAGCAGTTTTTTGACTCGAGTAAAGTGAATACATAAGAACTGAGCTCGAATAGGATCCAAGTTGAACTAGAATGGGGAGACTAAGACTAAACATTGCTATCAGATCTCTATAGAGATAAAATAGGTCTTTTAGACCTAATATAGACCAAGGGGATGGTAAGTTATAGTCAAATCAAGAACATGCACCTGATGAACTTCATTTTTTGATATAACAATTATACAAAAACCAATTTTTCATTGGTTTTCATCTATAGTGGACCCAAGTTCAATTCTCAAAGCAGGGATAGATATTATAATTAATGGATGGGTGTCTCATCCCTTGACGTGGCCATACCCTCGAAAAACCATCACTCAAATCAAGTATATCATGGCTCTATCAGTTCCAAGGTATGAGGATTTGGTCCTCGTAGGAAGATCAAGTAAAGATGGTGTAGAGTCTCGAGAAGTAACCTAGTAGTTGGATAAAGATAATGGAACATTAATTTTTTGTGTGGAGCCTTTTAAAGTTTGTTACTTCTTGATAAGATCATGACTTAGCATCCTCAAGTTGGTGATAATACATTGAGGGTGGTTGGCCCTCATTCAATGTTTTCTATCCACTCATTTCCCTCTTTTTCCTTCCTTTTTCTATAAATATAGACTTTTAAACCTTGAAATTGATCCCTCTTTGATATGACAAAACTCTGTTGAGATTTGTACTGTAACACCTATTTTATATAATAGATACGAAATTCCTCCTTTCAGAGTTGAATTGAAGTGTGTCTTATGAGTTCATTGTTTAATTAAGTGAATGTATGATTTCCTTTCCTTTGTTTAAATTTTATCATCTTCATGATCTGCTTTGGCAATCCTCACAGGTCATTCGAAGTGCAATATATAATCTATTATTTAGTTTGAAAGTGGATAACTTCCCTCCCTTGCTAGATTAATAGTTAATTCATGCATTTTTATGAAATATTAATGTGAGTGATTTTATATAGTCTTGAATTCATCCTATAGTGTGTCTTGTGTGAGTTTGAGTGATCAAATCATTGGTGCATCACCTCTGTTTAGATGCTTTCATAAGTTATTCTTAAAATCTCTATCCCTTTTCCAAGCAAGTGCTAGTTTAGGTTTAGTATAGGTGACATATCCAAATGGAAATTGACCTTCTCTAGAGGTCTGATCCATTATTAGGATACCCACAGCCTAGGATCAATCCCATGTTAGACTAGATTTGAGTATGAGGACTTGAACAATCCCCTTCCCAACTAGGGTGCAAATCTATAACACCAACAATTTTGGCACACCCGATGGGACCATTTTCCTTGGCATATCTAAAGTTTGGAGTTAAGAAAAGTATTTGTAGTAGGAGAAGACATCCACCATCATCATAAGTTAAAGATTCTTCAAATTTTAGAGATCCAGATAGTATTCTCATGCCAAAGGTCACTACAAGGTCAATAAGTAAAGGTATGCCCTTTGAATTCATTGAGTTGCCTTTTACTTCTTATAAAAGAGCTAGATTCAATATTAAAAAACCTTATCCTCCAAATAAATATTCATCCCCTAGTTAACCTATTATTTTAGTCCAAGTTATTTTCCCCATTTCCCAAATTCTTTTTTCCCAAATGGTGATCAAGAATTAAGTGTTTGCTCCAATCAATAAGGTTAGTCCCCTTAATTTGGCCCATCTTGTGACATTCTCATGTCTGCCCCTTAAGAGTATCCCTTTTTTTATCAAGATAATGGGATAAAACAACTACTATTGAGCACATCCAAAATGTTTCCAACCTTTGTTTTGTGCACAATGCTACTCAAGATAATGTGGCTATCAGACTATTTGTTTCCTCCTTCTAAATAAAAGCATTACAATGGTATATAAATCTACCTTTAAAAATCATTGCTACCTGGGATGATTTAGGTACAATCTTAGTCAAATAGTTTGAAGAAAAATCTGATCATCTATCCTTAATGGAATAGCTGACTACCATAAAGAAGTACCCTCATGAATTCATGTTTGATTCTAACCTTAGATTCCAAAAGACATGAACTAGGATACCTGTATTAGTTAGAATATCCCCATAATATGTCTTCTTGTACTATCTAAAATCCCTTAATTTAGATATTAGTGTGATACAGTCCATGGGTGGTAATACTTTGCCAAATGCCTATGAGGTTAAAATAAGAGTGGAGAACAACTTGATACAAGCTCGTAAATTTTTTCCAAGGCCCCCAATGCCTATATTTCCAAAATTAAAATCTACCCCACCCCCTCAAGTTCCTTAAATCCCATTTTTAGCTCCTATTCCATCTCCTAAAGCTTGAGTTGTATCCCCTTCTACTCAGTTACCTATAGATGATCTGAAAAGTCTTTTACAATCCTTTAGGAATGAGATAATTCAACTAAAAAGACAAAAATACAAAGGTAGGCCTTATCAATAGTAGATTCATACCTCTTTTCAATATAATCAAAGACCTCCCTATCAAGGTTTCAGAGAAAATAGACCACCCTATCAATCATAAGGATTCATAGTTCTAATTAAACCATATGCATCTCTTGATCCTAATGCACATTCCAATTCAAAATCCATTGTTCTAACACCTACTCAAAATAACTTGATGCAAAATTCAGGTTGGCAGCCATTTGATCCCAATGTAGACACTAAAAAACTTCACATAATGGTTTTAGATGTTGAAATGCCTTGAGGACCACCTAAACCTTCTTGAGCTACTAACTCACCCATCAGACCCTAAGTCAAGTTATCTAACTAAGATAACTAACTCACTAACCCACTAAGTAACCCTTAACCCAACCTTTTTAACCTACCTTGAGCCCTTTACCTTTAGACACTCAACTATTGGTGGTTAGGTCCCCACCTCCCAAATAGAACACTATCTATATACACACTAACATGACAGAATTTGATATGTTTGGCTTACCCATTAATAAGACATCATGATGCATCAAAATTAGTAGCCTAAACTCCTATGGAACTTTTTACCTCCATCTCTCTTTGCCTATAAAAGGAGGGGAGTATGAAGTGAATAAGGATCTATAATCAAGCATTCTAGCAAATAGGTGATCAAGCCATCAACCAACAGGTCTTTATTTTATAAATTCAACAACTACAATAGAGACTCGAACCTCTACCAAAATTTCTCTTGAGGTAAAATATCATTACTCTGCCAAAATTGCTCTAGGATCAACCACCAAGCAATAAATTAGGTACACTTTATATTCTAGGTTCTATTTGTTTGGTTTCTAACTTCCCCACATAGATCAGACCTTTATGCATCTTATCTCCTTACCCATTGACCTTAAGTAGACTCTCAAAACATTTACTAACTTCCTTTTACAACTTGAATGAGACCATTTTTTGAACACACCCAAAACCCACAACAGCCATCGATGGTCACCTTGATCGCTAACGGTCACTTTCAACTACTGATGGTCACCCAACCGTTGACGGTTAGCTTAACTGCCAACAGTCACCCTGACCATTAACGGTCACCATGGTAGGAAATAACAACAAGCTATTTCCACCCACCTGTCCTCAACTAAATTCCACTTTTTGTGTCCCTACCTATTCATAGAGACCTCACCTATTTTTTGAACCCAACATGACTCCCTTAGCATTAGTATTAACCTACTATTTGCTATAATTATTCTATTTCATTTATCAAGCATTTATTTCTTGCATTTCCTTTATGTATTTTCTATCATTTGATGCAAGTATTTCATTTCTATTTCTTTTAACTTAACTATTTTAAGAGTGTGGATTGACAGCTTCTTAATAAGCTCACGCTTCTTAGATCCAACTCATGCTAGGAAATGCACCTTACTACCTGTCTAACAACCCCTTTGCATGAGTGATTTCTTATCTACAAGTCATTATTCCCAAGACAAAGAGGAGCTCTTCACAATTGTCTAGATCATACATGCACAAACAAACAGGGTCTTCTACCACACCCTTATTACTAATTTCTTCTTCTTTAATTAAGAAATAAGGAAAAATTGAGAGAAACATTCTAGCATGCTCGGTGGAACCTAGTATCATCTAGGTGCCTTTTTCTTCCTTATTCTATGCTCATATAAAGAAATCAAATTTTATTTTGGGTATAAAATAAACCTTGCATACATTGATTGCTTGTATGTTTAGTTCATTTAGTTAATTAAAAGCAAAGTAATCAATTATAGCTTCATTTATTTATCACACACTATAGCAAACCACTTAAAATAATTAAACATCAAAATAATTGACATAAATCCCCACTAGGGTTTCATCTCCTAGCGGATCACGTCACCCTTTGGCTATCTTACTTGGAGGTTATTACCAAGAAGAGTAACCAAAACTCAGCTCTTTGTTTGAGTTTAAACTTTGGAAATCCATATATACTGGCTAAGCAGCTGACACCCTTATCATTGTGGTGTGTAAAGTGAGGGAGTAGGCCCCAATACCAATCCAAGTATTGATTTCCAATATAGATCTTTTTGAGAGCCTTAAACACCTGAAACCAACCATAGATTTCTTTTCTAGTCCCTATTCTACAAACCAACTTATTCTTCACACTTTCTAAACTAAGGCATAATCCAAAAGTGAGATAAAAGATATTCTAGGATTTTAAACGCACTCTAGTGTATGTTTGATTGCCTTGAGATCTTTTACTTTTGTTTTTTTTGTGTTTGAATTGTGAGATTTCTTTTATTTCTTTCTATTCCTCACATGATCTTTATTAGACAATAGTTGAGGAACCAAACCAATCAAGAACCACATTCCTCTTCTTCTTCCTCCATGGAGTATACCTAAGATGTTGAGGGTTCTCCCCATCCTTCTACCCCTAGTACCATGCCTTGGATAGTTTCTCAAGGTGATGCGAATTTTGCCACCTTTCTTGATAACAACCCCGTGGCCCTCCAACATTACGTCAACACCTTATCTCACCACACCCATACTACTTCAGTTCCTCCTAGTGATCCACCTTATGGGATGCCTCCCCATCTTATGATTTCCATTACCTCCACCCAACCTATGACCAGTCAAGCATCTTCCTCCACCAATAATCCACCTACTACCTCCACCCAAACTCGATCAAACAACCCAACCAATAACCAAACACCCCCTAAACCAACCAACAACTCCTCTAACATAGGGGCAACCTTACCTTTAGTTACCCAAACCACATTTACCATGGGGATACCTTCTACCCATATTGACACTATTCCCCTCATCACTTCCAACCCATCAATCTCTACTCCACTCCAAAATGTGGTGTTTTCTATACCTTCCACCCTTCCACCTATCAGTACCAGAGTTACTACTCACCCCAACCAACTAACCATACCATACCTCCAACCTAATCCATGCCAATTCCCCTATCTACCAATTTGATCTTACCTCATAACCAAACCACATCAACCCCTCAACAAATACCTTTGACACCCTACCCACACTATGTTCCTAATCCACAAGGATGCATAACTCCATCTTCTACCCAAACTTTTGTGCCTATTAACCCTTATGTGGCATCATCCGAACCCTCAATGATCACACATCAATATGTAGCATATTATCAACTTTCTACTAGATATCCATATATTTCATCCACCCAAACCGAACAAAACCTACCACACAATTATCAAACTACCCAACCCCAAACAGATTTGATCAAAATGTTGATGGACAAAATGACCAACCTAGAGTCATCTATCTTTGGGGATCACAACCTCCTATCTTGTGACCAAATTTTTAATGAACCTATTCACCCATCCATCCCTATCCAACCTTACCCTCCTCAATGGGAATTACCCAAATTTTCTAAATTCCAAAGCAATGAGGACCCCCAACAACACTAAAGAGCATTTTGACATTCTTCCTACTTGATTGCCTATGACAATGTTCTTATCCTTTGTACCTTTCACATATCTTTATCTAGACTAGAATTGGATTGCTATAGTTTTCTCACTAAGCACTCCATATTTTCCTTTTTCCAACTTGCCCAAACCTTTTTAGACCACTTCTCAATCAATATATATAAGAAGATCTCTATCACCGACCTCTACTCTATTAGGTAGTTTGATGATGAATCAATTATCAATTTTGTATCCTGATGGAGAGGTCTTATCAACAAACTCTCTTTTTCTTTACCCCAACCTAATTTTATCAAACTTTTCTCTCAAGCTCGTGACAAACATATCACCCCCACTCTATAAGTTCAAAATTTTAGAACCTTTAAAGAGGCTTTCACTATGGCACACAAACTAAAAATTAGAGCCATTAACAAGGGGAAGTTGAAGCTAAGAAATAAAAACTCTAGCTTCAAATCCAATGACCCTTCCCCATCTAAAACCACCAACTAATCCAACTACCCTAACACCAAACCAAATGCAGTTGTAAACATGATTGTCCTTAAAATAACTACACCTCCAATTATCAACCAAATCAACCAACCCAACTCCTCTAACCCCTATAATTAATAAACCCAAAATCAAAATTGGGCTACCCAAAACAATACATTATACTAGGGGAGTTATATGCTTCAACTATGGATAAGTTTCTCAAAGCCAACATCATACAACTTCCCCCCATCAAACCTCCTCTATAATTTGATGATTTTTGCGCTGTGCCTTGTTGGTACAACAAGAATTATCTTTGTGCCTTCCACTATGTCATTAGACATGACATTATTAGGTGTAACACATTTAAAACCATTATCTAAAGCTTGATTAATAAAGGAAAACTTGCATTAGACAATCCCAATGCACCCCCAAATCAGTCACTTGATATCTTTTGACAACCTTTTCCCAACCATGCCCCTTTTACCAACCATGATGATAATAAATTAGAATCATCTCATACTCATGAGGTCCATACAATCAATGTTATTATTAGTGAACCTATCATTGAGGAAACCATTGCCTCAACTACCTCTTCCTCCACTCCACCTATCAAAGTGGTAGAAGCACCCTCCAGTCCTTTGGACACCCAAACAAAGGAAACAACTGCCTTCTCACTTCCACTTGATGAGATTTGGACTTACCCACTTATGCTTTAATAAAAACACCGAAAGAGGCCACCATTACCATCCCATCTTCTTCTCCCACCATGGAATTACCTACTCTCTCTTTGGAAACCATTCCACAAGAAGAGATCACCTTATCTAATCCTTACATAGAGGAAACATCTTCCCAACTATTGGAACCTTTCATCAAGGACAAGGGAGAAGAAACCTCTCCCTCACTTCAACCTATGGGCTTAATATTTGAATCTGATGCCCAAGGGATCAAGCCCATTTACAAACCCTTCTTTAAACTAGTCCAAAACCTATAATTCTCTTCTCAACCCAAGTTGGATCGATCTACCTTTTGGCACCATCTTGGGTTCCCCTATCAAAACAAATATGAACCTTCAACCTCAATTTTATCCACCATTAAACCTATCATCCCTTCATTAAACACCTCTCCCTTCAAAACTATGGAAGAACCATACAAACCATCTCCATCCAAAACCATCAAATCACCTTACACTTCTCTGATCAAACCTATCAAGAACCTTGGGGTACTTCCACTCCTAGCCTTATGTACCCATCTTTGAATTTGTATTTAAACTTATATAATACACCAAATAAAATCTTAACCAAACCAACTAAGAATGTAGAGCCACTCAAACTCCCACCTAAAACCAGAGCCATACCACCTCCTTCCCTCTTACCTTCTATCTTAGGACCTCATCCTTCCTCCATCTTAGGATCTCATCCTTATACCAAGAAGGCCAACCCTACCATAGCTACCCAAAATAAACCCCCTCCTTTTATTCTACCTTTACCTACCCCCTTCAAAACATCAAACTCCCCATAATTTTTGTCTAAACTATCTACCTCTACCTACCCACCTATCACCAAACCCTCATCGTTTCAATCATCAACCTCTAAAGCTTTCACCTTTAAAGCCTCCACCTAAAAACCATCCAATTAAAAACAACCTCAATTAAACCCACTTACCAAAACCATCCACACCTTTCATGGTGAAGACTAGTTCTAAGAAGGCTCCCACCCTGAAAAAAAAAGCCCATCACCCATAACACCTTTGCTCGAGTCTTATTTAACCATTTAATAAAGTTTGTTACAAACTTATTCCTTAAGCATACCACTTATCATACCCTTTAAACCTTAGAAACCTAAACCATCTTGGTTCAGTGATAGTTTAATCTGCTCATACCCTAGGACACCTAGACAAGACAGAGAACTGCAAAGCTCTCCAAGCATTTATCTATAACTTATGAGATGAGAATGATTTATTTTTAAATGAACCTCTCTTAAGCCCATTACCAATCCAACCACTAAATAAACCTACCCAACACTTATCCACTCTCGCACTCTCAGCCAAGAGTGAGGAGGAACCAAAGCAACCACTTCCCCTCATCCACACTATCCATATGGTTACCCAATCCTGGGCATAGTAAAAGGATAATGTAAAGGCCAAAGTTTCATTCCATGGACATATCCTTCCACCCCTTAGCCTTTCAACCAAACTCAAACATTTTCACCTTCAACTTCACCTTCACCAAAACCTAAAATATCCATTTTGGGTGCCTCTCCCTCCAACACTTCTAAATCTATCCAATAAGTAGTTATGAAATAACTTCAACAGACACCAATGAAGATGAGTCTATATGAACTAATCAACATCTCACCCCATCAATGCAAAACATTGATAAATGTTCTATAATCTATAGAGGTCTAACCTAAAGACCTTCAACCTCTTTTAGCCTTTATCGAAACCCTTCAACTTTCCACCCTCATCACATTTAAGTATTCAAAAATACCTTATGCTCATCCTAAAGATCTTGATCCTCCTCTCTTCATCACTGCATACATTAATCAAACCTACATCAAAAGGGTGATGATTGATGGAGGAGCTAGTATTAATATTATCTCCTCTCATGCTTATGGCCAAATACAACTACCAAATAATATCATGTTAGAAGCCTCAATGGTCCTTCATTTATTTAATGATACTATGACCATAACCTTAGGAACAATCATCCTCCATATTTCATTAGGACCTTGCACGCTTCCAAATCTCTTATACATCATAGAAGAATATAATGTGTCACTTAGATGCCTTTGGATATGTGTCATGAGTTTTGTCCCATCCACCTTGCATCGATGTGTCAAGTTTGAACATGAGGATCAAGTCATTACCATACATGTTGACCCTAGTATTTTTACATCTTACAACATGATATATCGACCCAATGACGTTCTTATTCCTCACTCATATACCTCACCACCAACCAAAAACAACACCACCTCACTGCCAACCAATAACAACTCTACCCTTACCATTGATGAAGCTTCAACTGGCTCATTTATCCCTTCTTCTCAGATCCCCATAGAGGACCCCTTGAAACCCATATTCTAACATCTCTCACTGGGAGAATATTTTCTTTTAGCCTTGGATGCCTTCCTTACTCCTCAAGAGTATAGAAACCTTGACCATGATCCTAGTTATGTTTATAACATCAAAATCATCATCCTTTTTAGGCTCCCTGACCACCAAACTAATTTCATCTATGGGGGACTTGATCATCTGCTTCTCGCTTCCTACACCACCTCTTCTATTTGATCATTTACTTTAGATATCTCCTACTTAGACAAACTAAAATTTACCAAATTATATCTTCATAGGTGTGCCTAAAAGGGATTAAACCTTGGCCATTATGAACATGGACTCCATGAGTTACTTTTAATCAAAACCTAGAAACCTCATGAGCTATTTGGCTTGGGCTTCGTACCACCAGAAGAACCCACTGATTCACCAAAACCCATCACCACCATTGAGGAAGACATCCCATCCTTACCAAACCCATCTCTTTCAAAGTCTAAGGGTTTCAAAATCATCCCTCATAACTTTTTTTTAGTCAATACTATTAGTTTGGGCCCCCTAACCTATCAAAAAGATGGTCAAACTAAAAACTTTCCTCTGATTCATTCTAAAATGGTAAAAAATAATTATCTTACCATCAACACCATCCAACATCAAGATGATGATTCCATTCTCACCTATCTTGGTGTAGGGAATTATTCTATCCAAAAATCTCTTCCTCCTGAGAACCAAACCATGTTGAATAAGTCCAATATTGATGTCAACTTGGGTACTCAGGATAACCCTCAGATTGTAAAGATTGGTTAATCCTTAGATTCCTTGGAGCAATAAGATTACCCTTCCTTCCTTTATGACCACAAAATAGCATTTGCTTGGTCTTATCAGGATATTCCTAGAATTTATCCTTCTATAACTCTCCATAACATTGTCATTTGTTCCGATGCTAAGCCTGTTAGGTAAAAGCTTTGTAGGATACACCCTCACATCACCCTTCTAGTCAAAGAAGAGATTTAGTGCCTCTTATCTATCAAATTCATCCAACCCATTGAATATCCCCAATGGGTTTCTAACATCATCCTAATTACCAAACCCATAGGGAGACTAAGCCTCTGTATTTACTTTCGTGACCTCAATCTTACTTCTCCAAAGGATGAAATCCTTTTGCCTAGCATCGACCAACTTGTTGATGTTATAGCTGACCATGAGGTGTTGCCTCTCATAGATGGTGTCTAGATATATAATTAGATCTTGATTTCCTTAAAGGATCAACATAATAATTCTTTCATACCCCATGGGGAACCTTTTGTTATAGGGTCATGTAATTTGGTTTGAAGAACACTAAAGCAACCTACTAATGTGCGATGACCTACATCTTTCATGATCTCATACATAAAATCATAGAGGACTATGTAGATAACCTCCTTAGGAAATCCAAATATCATAAGGATTATCTTGATGTCCTCAAAATTATATTTGAGCATCTCATCCATTTTCATGTTTGATTCAACCCCAAGAAATGTGTTTTTGGGGTCTTTTGTAGAAAGCTTGTTGGATTTATCATCTCTCTTCAAGGAATCAAAGTAGACCCTACCAAAGTCAAAATAAACCTTGATATGCCACCTCCAACCCACCTTAAGCAACTCTACAGCCTATAGGGAAAAATCCAATCCATCCATCACTTCATCTCTCAATTATCAAATAGATGCCAACCCTTTCACTAGCTTCTCAAGAAAGATACATCTTTTAAGTGGACTAAGGATTGTCAACAAGCCTTTGATTCACTCAAAAAGTACCTTATTTATCCACCCATTATTACCCCTCTTAAAGAGGATCAAAATTTCTATTTTTATATATCTACCACTGACCATTCCTTAGGGGCAATGCTTGTTCATCGTGATGAACAAAACAAAGAACAAACTGTCTACTATATAAGTCAAACACTTATAGAGTACAAAACTCAATACACCCACACTAACTTTGCCTCACCTTAGTCTTTATGGATATAAAAATTCATCATTACCTTCTCAATCATGAAACCTATGTCATCACTAAAATAGACCCACTCAAATACATGCACTCTAAACCATACCAAAATGAGCTGATGGCTAAGTGTCTCATGTTCTTAGCTAAGTTTAACCTTGAGTTCCTCTAATAAAAGTTTATTAAAGGGCATTTTATTACCAATAAATTGGCTGAAGTTCCTTTGACAGATAACCAACCACTTCCTCTTATATTTATAGATCAGTCTATCATAACTCTTTCTCAAGAGGACATCACTTACCAAATGACCATGTTCTTCGATGGCTCAAAGTGCTAGCAAGGTGGGGGTGCCAGAGTTATTCTTAGTCCCTTTTATGGAAAACCTTTTCCTCTCTCCTTCAAACTTGACTTTGAGTGTACCAATAATATGGTTGAGTACGAATCCCTAGTAATAAGTCTCCAAACTAATCTAGCCTTGGGAGTTAAGATGATCAATGTCTTTGGTGATTCCTAAATTATGGTCAACTAAGTCAATGGATCCTACCAATGTAAGAATGATGTCTTGAAAATGTATAAATAATTAGTAGATGTACTCTTAGCATCATTTGATCATTACCTTATCTAATATGTTACATGATCTACCAATAAGTTTGTGGATACAATGGCTTCCCTTCCCAAATCCCATCTCAGCCTATTGATTCTAATCTCTTTGTCACCATTCATAATTTTATCAAACCCTCTTATATCCAATCTAACCTCCCTACCATTTTTAGTGTGGAGGCATCTCCATAAAACAATTGGTACAAGCAAAACTTTGACTACCTAAACCTTGGCATCATTCCTCCTAACCTCTCTAGGATTGCCCAAAGAGCCTTTGTTTAGAGTACCTCTTGGTATACCATACTAGGGGGAATCCTTTACAAACATTATTTGAATGACATCCTTCTCCAATGTCTACACAATCATGAATATTCCCATGCGATCAAGGAAACACATGACAAAATATGTGGGGAATACTTTAGTGGTCTAGCTATTACTAAATATATCCTTCACCTTGGCTACTATTGGCCCACCCTTAACCAAGACTATTGTGATTATGTAAACAAGTGTGTTAAATATCAACAACACACTAATTTACATCATGCATTGACGTATGGTCTTTAAGTATCTAAGGAATTTTGGCCCTTCTCACAATAGGGACTAGATCTCATTGGGGAAATCAATCCTCATTCTTCCTAGTGGTATAACTCCATCATCGCCACCATCAAGTATTTAACCCAGTGGGTAAAGGCTATTCCTCTCATCTTGACCAAAGCTGATAAGATAGCCAATTTCATCAATCATCATATCATCTATCATTTTGGTGTTCCCCATAAGATCATCACTGATAATGTCAAATATTTCAAAAACAAGCAAGTCTAAGGTCTTTGTGACATATTTGGCATCAAATTAGGATTTTCCTTGCCCTATCATCCACAAGTAAATGGATAGGTGGAAGCCTCTAACAAAACCCTCAACAAAATGTTTACCAAAGTAGTCAATGCTTTCAGTTGGGATTGATATTTGTATATACATTTTACTCTATGGGCCTATTGCACTAACATTGAAACCTTTACAGGTGCTACCCATTTCTCTCTAGTCTTCAGAGTAAAATTAGTCTTGCCTCTCAAAGTCCAAATTCCATCTCTTCACATATCCTTACAAGACATTATATTTAAGAGTGAATATCCTCAAGAGTGTCTAACATGACTTGAGCTACTTGACAAGCACCACCTCGCAATACTTAACCAACTTCATTTCTACCAAGAGCAAATCAAGTGCACCTATAACAAGCACCTAAAATAATGAGAATTCAACATCGAAGACCTTGTCTTGAAGGAAAATCAATATGTAACCAATATGGAGAAAATCAAGTAAGGCAAGTTTGATTTCAAATGGCTTGGACTCTACTCATAACCCACAAGTATGGACCATGAGCTTATAATTTGTCCTCTCTCAAATGAAAACTATGAATTGAAATTCTCAATACTTCACATTTACATCCTTTCTTTTGTTAAACAAGGATCAAACTCACCTTTTTGTCTAACTTAAGCTCATCATTTAATTTATAAGATTTTCACCTCCATTTTATTCCCTTTAAGGACAATCGATAATAACATAGAACCATGTGATTAACCATCACAATCATATCCTAATTCTAAATATGGGTACCATGAATCTATCCATGGCATTGTTCTCATGGATACCTTTTATCCCTAATTAGATGGAATCCCATGGTTATTATTTCTCAAAACCACCCCTTCCACCTATCATTAACCTCTTGTGCTCTATGTTTTTCCCTCATAAAGGTAAACCTCAAAGCCTGAATAGAATCATCTATGTCAAACCTAGCATTAAAACAATTTGGGATACCTAAATATCGCTTAGGTCAAACATCTCTAGCATGCAAACTGCTCCCTTAAAGAACAAACTGCCCAAAAATTTAAAATTGCTTAAAAAGATAGACTACTCCCTTAAAGGACAACTACTAAAATGAATAAACCCAAACTTGAAATGCTCCCTTGAGGGATGGCTAAGTCAATTTTGTTAAAGCAATCATTTGAAGCTTCCTACATCAATCAAATTCACAAACCTATCAAAACAAAGCAATCAAAAAACCCTATATCAAAATCAGAACAAGTTATCCCAACACAGCTACAATCACCTTTCATATATTACATTAGTAGAATTTTTGCATCGATCAATATACATCCCATATCAAAACATGGACTCATCTATTATGGTTCTTAGGTCCCCTATAGAAAGGGTAAAATAACTCACAAGAAGGTTACACTTCCCTTCACATCACCTATCACCTATCTGCCCTTTATACCATCTACAAATAAAGGGATTTTTGAGCTTATTTGACATAATGTGATCAAGATACTTTTTTATGAACCTACGCATGCTAATGTAAAGCATTCTAAGGGCTTATATTCAGTAAGCTAATCTAAATTTAGTTTTGTTTAGTTTTTCCTAATGAAGGAATAGCATGCCTTTTTCTTATCCTCTTATAAATGGTTCATTTATTCACTAAGACATATGTCTCATGATCTTCATTTCTTTTCCCTAATCTAGTTTGTTATCTAACCTGCTTTATGTGCTATCATCAAAAAAATAACTATAAATCATCTCAGCATATCCATGATCATAACCATAATTATAAACATCATATTTATAACCATAATAAACCATTTCAAATAACTATATGATCATAACCATAGTCAAAACATCATCACTGTAATAATCAACACAATAAACCACATCACATACCCACAAACATCACATCATCATAAACATTGTAACCATATATAAAAAACTATGGCCATAATCATAATCCAAACATCATAATCATAAAACAATGAATCATCATGATCATATATGACCATTCATCATAAACATTATCCATAATCATCACATGATGAAGCTAATGAATCTACATCTCATGTGCATAATCATAAGCATAAACATCAAAACCATAAATCATGAACCATAAACCATGAACCATGAAACATGAAATCGCATCTTTATATCATCATCATAGCATCATATACATCATGTCTCATCAACATAAAATAATACATATAGTCATGTGCATCTCTCTCTCTCTCTCTCAAAATATACATCTCGCTACATTATCTTGTAGGCCAATTTCAAAATCATGTACATCTATACATACCATATCACATCATAAAACTATGCCCCTGGGGCACCACTATACATATAGTCAAAACATCATCACTGTAATAATCAACACAATAAACCACATCACATACCCACAAACATCACATCATCATAAACATTGTAACCATATATAAAAAACAATGACCATAATCATAATCCAAACATCATAATCATAAAACAATGAATCATCATGATCATATATGACCATTCATCATAAACATTATCCATAATCATCACATGATGAAGCTAATGAATCTACATCTCATGTGCATAATCATAAGCATAAACATCAAAACCATAAATCATGAACCATAAACCATGAACCATGAAACATGAAATCACGTCTTTATATCATCATCATAGCATCATATACATCATGTCTCATCAACATAAAATAATACATATAGTCATGTGCATCTCTCTCTCTCTCTCAAAATATACATCTCACTACATTATCTTGTAGGCCAATTTCAAAATCATGTACATCTATACATAACATATCACATCATAAAACTATGCCCCTGGGGCACCACTACCACTAGCCCCTCTTATGGCACTATTGCCATCTAGTGCCTATCCTCCTTAGGTGCCTGCCTATCCACCCACTAACCTAGAGTCGCTACACCTGTACCACCTCCCAAACTGGCTCCATACTCACCCCATCAAGGCTCCTATGGATGTTGTGTCAGAACTATGGCCTCATAATAACACAAATCCTCAATTATGGCCAACTATCATGCCATGGGAATACTACTTGGTGGTCTTATTAGTGCTGTAGCTGCTCCTCCTCTCTGCCTCAAAGTGTCCCTCTCTTGGATCACCAAACCGAGTGAAGTCTTGGCCTAGTCCCTCTTGCCCATCATAATGGAAACCTGACCCAATAATGTCATAACTTGGCCCTACAATGTGGCTACCTATCCCTATAAAATTGTGATCTACACTTGTGCAATAGCTAGTGTTGCTCCTACCTGTCCATCAAAGCCATCTCCCTATACCTATAACTATGGACACCCACCAATTAGATCCACATCCATGGACTGTCTACCCCATCCTCCTATCCAAAATCCATAGTTGCATAGACAACCTGATACCATGCTACATAATCATCGACAAAACTAACATCATCAATCATTGCTCTAATGGGTACCTTCTCAAGATTAAGAACCACCTCCACTAGCTGTGGCATGGGAAGCAAAAACTCAACATCCTCCCACTTGTACCTTGATAATGGACGTAGAATCCCCTATAATAACCCAAACTACCTATAGACCCTATCAAAAGGGATGAGCTCAGTCTCACCCTCTCTTCTCCCAAAAATCCACCTCTAACTCTGTATCAATAAAATATGTTGAGTGTAGTGGGCCCACTTTAGAAAGTTGATATATAGCCCTCAAACTACATCTCCAACAACCAGGGCATCCAAGACCTCCCTGAACCAATCAATTTCCCTCACACATCCTTCAGCTCTTATGAGTTCATAGTCAACCCTCCATCACATGAACCCCACCCTGAAGTCAATATGGGTGTATCCTTCCTATGGCATCCCCATCAGTCTTAAAACCCTGATATGCTCGTAGGTCCAATAATGAATCACAAACCCCACACTGATGCCATATCTCCTATGAGCTTAAAACCCCCATAGCTCCCTATAAATTTATACTAGCTAAATAGGTGCCCACCCAAAAACCATCCAACTGAGCAAAATCTCCACCAAAATAGCTAGTAGTAGATATGGAAACTACCCACTACTCAAATTTGGCAATGCAAAGTAGGAGACTACCATCATCATCATCATCATCATCAACCACTTATCATCTCTATCCCTTTGATACAATGGCCTATAACTAAATCCACTCACATGCCACTTAGCCAAGGCCTAATCCTCACCATATAAAAGCTCCATATGCTCATCTCTCTCCTCACTCTCTATGTGATATATCAGCTCTCCCTGAATGGGCAGTCATGTAATCCTATGTACATCATTTAGTAGGATGGTCATCTCACCTGTCGATAAGATAAATGTGTTCTAAGATGAATCCCATCTCTTGATGAGGGCCATGATCATAGCCACATCCCACATCATATGTTGGAAGTGTATCATCATGCTGAAGCTGACCTCCTCCATGTATGTCCAATCATCATCAATCATCCCCTGATAGATCTCTACAAAGATTTAAGGGACCCGATCTTGCATCTAGATCTGATCTTGTGCCTGCAAGTTTAAATTAGCAAACACAATTAGTTTTCTATAACTACTTTGCTTATGTCCTTCATTCATTTCATCTTACCTAATGACATCTATTCTTCCCTATAATAACTCAACACTTACCTTAACAATTTTATCAAAATCACTTGACTACTCACACTTACCTTAACATTTTTTTTCAAAATCACTGAACCAATCACACTTCTTTTAACATTTATTTCCCACATACCTTAGCTCTTTTATGAAAAACATTTGACCAATTGTTCGATCACCAATGGTCACTATGACCATTGATGGTCGACATAACCCATTTTACCATGGTTGACTACGACCATCAATGATTGTTATGATCATCAACAATCAATATGTGTGACCACTGGAGGTAAAACCATAACCATATCCTACCTAAAAACCACCCAAACCACCCCTTTTTAGTACCTAATTACCTTAAATCTATTTTCTACCCTACCCCTAACCCATCTATACTTCCAATTTAGATTTTCACCTGTTAATTTTATCAAACACAACACAACCTAAAAAACTAGGTCAAACCCCCAAAACCTTCCCAAACCAATCACAAAACAATAAAATTTCAACCAAATTCAACTAAAATAACCATAATCAACTAATCTAATAATTTAATACAATACCTACCTCATTCCTCAACCATTGTCGAGGAAGAATACTAGCTCCTGATACTCGGTCGTATCCTCGTCTACCCTACATCTTCGGTCCCATATTAGCTCAACACAAATCTCACACCAATTAACTAATCAACACCTCAACCAATGAACCATTTGACCATGTCCACCTTAATGTTGGCTATTTTGGCCCCAACTATAGCATATTTTGCAATGACCTTGCCTTGGTCCTTTTAACCGCACCAACCAACCTTGTCATGTTGAACATTTGAATTTGTATCACCTAGTACACATTAGACCATTTATTATTTTCATGAGAGAATTTATTACCTTATATACCCATGAAAACATTAACCTTGTCTAGGAGAATTGAATTTACAAGTGTAACCCAACCATCACATACGGTCATGCGGTTCACTTGTCACTTGTCCTTCTAAAACCAACCTTATTTTTACCAACCATAACAACTTAGTCTATGCATAATCTTAACTATCAAACTTAGTCATATTTTGTGTGCATGTTTGCAATTTGAATGCCTAACCATCATTGTCACCAACCTCATGACTCACCATAAACCACTTATCAATCCCTAACTTGATTTCAATTTTACCTCATCGACTCTCAATTTGAGGGGGAACATCTCCTCCCAAGCTTGAGGTAACCAAACTTTCAACCTATAATCCATTATTTTTTTGTAGCTTGTTGACACAAATTACATAATAAAAAGGGGAAAAATGTAGACACTAGAAAATTACACATAATGGTTCTAGATGTCAAAATATTTTAGGGACCACCTAAACCTTCTTGACCTACTAAATCACCCATCAGACCCCAAGTCAAATTAGTTAACTAAGCTAACTAACTCACTAACCCACTAACTAACCCTTAACCTAGCCCTTATAACCTACCTTGACCCCTTCACCTTTAGACATTCGATCCTTGATGGTCAGCATGACCACCAATGATTAGGTTGACCATTGACAGTTAGGTTCTTACTTCCTAAACACAACACCAGTTATGTACATGCTAACATGACACAATGTAATATGTTCACCTTACCCATTGATAACACATCATAATGCATCAAAATCAATAAGCTAACCTCCTATGGAACCTTCTACCTCCATCTCTCTTTGCCTATAAAAGGAGGGGAGTAAGAGGTGAATAAGGATCCATAATCAAGCATTCTAGTATATAAGTGATCAAGTCATCAACCAACAGGTCTTCCTTCTAGCAATTCAACAACTATAAGAGAGACCCAAACCTCTGCCAAAATTGATCTTGAGGCAAAATACTATTACTCTACCAAAATTGCTCTAGGATCAGCCATAAAATAACAAACTAGGTACATTTTATATTTTTGGTTCTGTTTGTTTGGATTCTAACTTCCCAACTTAGATCAGACCTTTTTGTGTCTTATCTCTTAACTTGCTAACCTGAGTCAGACCCTCAGAAAATTTACTAACTTCCTTTTGCAACCTAAACTAGACCCTTTTCTGAACACATCCAAAACTCATAGCAACTGTCAACAGTCACCTTTATCACCAATGGTCACCTTCAATCACCGACAGTCACCCAACCACCGATGATCAACTTAACCATCGATGATCACCCTAACCATCGACGATCATTATGGTAAGAAATAATAACAAGTTATTTCCACCCACTTATCCTCAACCGAATTTCACTTTCTATGTCCTTGCCTATTCACAAAGACCTCATCAATTTTCTAAATCCAACTTAACTCCCTTAGCATTAGTATTAACCCATTATTTGATATAATTAGTCTATTTCCTTTATCAAGCATTTATTTCTCCTTGCATTTCTTTTTAGTATTTTATATCATTTGATGCAAGTATTTCATTTCCATTTCTTTCAACTTAATTGTTTTAAGAGTGTGGATTGATATCATCCTAGTAAGCTCACGCTTCTTGGATCTATCTCACACTAGGTAATCTACCTTGATACCTATCTAACAACTGCTTTGCATGAGTGTTTTCTTATCTACAGGTCATTCTTCCCAAGACAAAGAAGAGTTATTTACAATCATCTGGATCACATGCACACAAACAAATAGGTTTTTTTACCACACCCTTATAACTATTTTTTTACTTCTTTAATTAAGAAATAAGTTGAAATTAAGAGAAACACCTAATGATACTCAAAACCAAGCCTTGGTATCACAGAGCATTACTATGCCACAAATGAAACAAGAAGAGTTTTCTCTTCAAGGAGGTTAGTATCAAGAGACAAATTTGGCACCCCAAGGAGAGTCTCAATAAGATCAAAGGTAACCTAATACCATTAATGTAAATTGGCAAATGGATAATCAAGTTACATTCAATAAAATTAGTGAGACTGACATAAGTGCTCAAGTTGTAGCTCTAACTAGAGCTAAAAGAAGAGTTGTTGAGGAACCTCAAGATGTGATAAATGCTTCAAATGCTCCTAAAAGTGCTCTCAAGAGTGGCAAAGATCAACTTGTTATCCCTACAACATAGATAAATCATAATGTAGAGGCTAAGAATGTCCCTCAAATACCTCTAGTCCATGAACAACCAGTGGTTCAAAATATACAACCAAAGGTTAGTGGAGCTCAATTTAGCATAATAGATTAGATGAAAAATTCCAATGTTAGCATTAGCATGTGGGATTCCATTGCTAGTCTAGGACAAAAATATATGCTCATCCAAGAGCTTTTAGCTCTTAAGGTGTCTCTAGAACTAGTTGAGAAACAAGGTGCTATTCTAACTAATGTAGTCTAACCAATCAACCAACAAGTATAATAGGTATACAAGATAGTGAACGTAGACAAAGCTGAAGTAAAATCAAGCAAAACTCCTCCCTTCTACCTTTCTTTAATAGTTGATGACTGTCTAGTTCATAACTATATGGTGGACAATGGGGCCAGTAGCACTATCATGCCTAAGAAAATTGTAGATAAGCTTGGTCTGGTGTATGAACCAAATACTAAAGGAGTATTGACACTAGATCAGTCACCAACAAAGATAGTGAGCATCATCAAAGATCTAAAGTTGACTCTACATGCTTGCCCCAATGCTACCATTCAATAAGATGTGGTTACGGTGGACTTACCTCCCTATTTTGTTGTGTCTTTTAAGGGAATTTACCTCAAATATTGGAGGATACTTATCAGTTGATTAGACATATTTAATATTCAAAACTAGGTATGGTATTAAGGTAACAATATGCTTTGAACCTATTGCACATTTCCATTTGGAGCCATATATGCCAAGTATTGTGAATATTATTTGTATCATCTCAAATGAGGTGCTTGAAACTAATACATAAGAAACTGAGTCACCTTTAGATGGATTTCCAAATCTATTCTTAGATAAATGGGCCTCTAATTTACATGAGTATGATCCTTATAATATAATTTAATAAGGACTTGGTGTTTATTGTTTGCATGAAAAAGATACACCAATTCCATCTTTGATGAAGGATCATGAGCCTAGTGATGGCCTATGGTAGTTATACTTTGATGGGTCTAGAAATAAATGTTGACCATTTTGGTCTTGCAGGACAAAAAATGGTCTCCTCATTTCCCTATTGTCTTGAGCCCTCAGCATTGGATGTATCCCCCTTACTACAAATGCTCCATTTCCCTTTGCAATATCCCTATTATTATAAAAAATTGAAAGATATAAGATCTGTAGGTTCCTGGCTTGATATGGGGCTTATTTCTCTTTGGGCAATTGCCTTGGATAATCCTTTTGGCAAAGGGATGGGACAATTCAAGGAATGCAAGTATTTTTAAAAAGCTCCAAAGACAAAGTGCCCTTGTAGAGGGTAGGTAGGTGACCAATTGGACCTTTCAGTAGGCTTCGAGGGGTAACTTGGGGCCCAAAGTGCCCTTGCAGAGCATACGGAACACTTGCAGAGGTATTAAAAAAGGAGGCTGAAAGGTAAGTTTTCCTTCAGACAAAGACCAAGGTAAAGGACAAAGATTTCCTTCAAACTTTTTTTTTGAAAGAAATCCAAAGGAAAAGACAAGAAATCTAAATGAAGAATCAATGGATGAATTCCTTCGGGCAAAATGCCCAAAGGAATTCCTTAGAACATTTTTTCTGAAGAAATTCACAAGCAAGGAACCAAGGCAAAGGACAAAGATTTCCTTTGAACTTTCTATCCGAAGGAAATCCAAAGGAAAAGACCAGAGAAAAGGATGAGACATGAAGATAAGTTTTCCTTTGGAAAAAATGCCTAAAGGAACTCCTTTGGATATTTTTTTCGAAGGAATTGAAAAGATAAGGGAGCCCAAAGAAGCCCGAAGGGCAAGTGCCCTTGTGGGGGACTCCCAGTGACCTAAAAGGGGACCTTTTCCATTTTTCAAAGGGACACCTTCCCTTCAGGAAGGTTCAATTACAGAAAGCTAAAGGAATTACCAAAGTAATGATGGGCTCAAGCACATCAATTTTAACATGGAAAACTAGCCGTTGGAGGTTCAAACTTTCGATGATGATTGCATGAATGTCAAATTCAAGGCAGTGAAATAGGCATTGGTTTTTGAATAGTGACAAGCCCATAGACGTCAATTTTGATGGGATGCATCAGCTAAGAAAGGAGCCCAAAGATCTAGGAGGAGATGAAAGATAGCTCGAGAGCTCAAAATTCCTTGAAAGAGACAAGAAATAGCAAGGAAAGAGGGAACAAAATAGAGAATCTAAAACATGGCCACACACACATATGATAACATTTGGAATGTTCCAAAGGACGCACCCAGCCAAACATAGACATAAATCAGATCAGCCTAGGTGGCAAAAGAAGGTGTCATCAGGAGAAGTTATTATCACAGATGAAACAATCCTTATAAAATGGTCATAAAAGAGTGCAAACAGTGAGAGCATGGCTTGTTTTATTTGATTTTACATTAATGAGTAGACAATGGTGTGAACTTCATTTAAGAAGTGGCCTTGTTATTCAAACAAACAAAGTGACCCATGCTCTTTCATTGACATTTAATACAGGTTGAGTTTTAAGATTTTAGAGTATAATTGATTACTTTTGTATAAGAAACTAAACACGAAATTGAAACCAGAAGTAATAATAAACTAGAAATCTGAAATAACAAATAATATGAGATACAAGAAACAACCAATTTGTATTAAACTCTTCCAGAAGGAAATACAATGAAGAAATCTCTCTCTCTCTTCACACCTCACAGATGTACAGTAATTCTCCCTCAAGAGTTCTCTCTCTCTCTCTCAATCAATTACAATAAACTCAATTACTAAAATTGTACATGCTATGAGGATCTATCCCTATTATATAGAATACTACAACACTAGAGTTCATGAGCCATGCATTCACCACCCTTAGATCCACCTCTTAAATCAAAGGCTCAAATCTGTTGTCCCAAAAATAACAATTTTGGAAATGCATAGAAGTCAGTGTCGGTCTGAAGATGACCGATGCCGATCGACCCCTAACCAATGTCAATTGGTTCTGACCTATGCCGATTATTGTGTAAGCCCAACAACCTCAATATTAGCTCATTAGTGAATCTTTTAGCTCCACAACTCAACAATCTCCCACTTGGAGATAAACAACTGCACATGTACCTGTACAACAACATCCTCTAAACATCTCTGGCTTGTTTCTCCCTCTTCAAGTTCAATCTTGAAGACCAACAAAAGTTGAATGAAGATTCAACTTCTCCTTTGTTACCAGCTTTGTTAACATATCAACAGGGTTCTTATCCGTATGGATCTTTTCCAGCTTCAACTGTCCATCCTCCAATACTTGTCTAATGAAGTGGTACCTAAGCTGTATATGTTTGGTTCTTGAATGAAAGGCTGAATTCTTTGCCAAATGAATTGAACTTTGACTATCATTGTACAATCTACAACTCTCTTGCTCTTTTCCCAACTCTTCTATGAACTGAGTCATCCAAATCATTTCTTTGCTAGCCTCTGTGACTGTAATATATTTCACCTCTATAGTAGACAAGGCAACAACCTTCTACAACTTTGAAATCTAGCTAACCGCCGTTCCACCAATAGTGAACATATATCCTATGGTGCTTCTCCTACCATCCAAGTCGCCTGCCATATCTGAATTTACATACCCATGTAGAGAAGTGTTTGACCCTCCATAGCATAAATGCCTACTACTAGTCCCTCTCAGATATCTGAGAATCCACTGAACTGCTTTCCTGTGTTTTTTTCCTAGATTGGCCATAAACTTACTGACAACTCCCACTGCTTGGGCAATATCCAATCTAGTACATACCATTGCATACATCAAGCTCCAAGCTGCTGAAGCATATGGAACTCTACTCATGTACTCAACCTCATCATGTGATTTAGGACACTGTTCTTTGCTCAACTTGAATTGTCCAGCCATAGGTGTGCTTACTGGTTTAACATCCTGCATATTGAACCTCTCCAACACCTTATTCACATAATCCTCTTGAGAAAAAATCAAAATGTGATTTTTCCTGTCTCTCTTAATACTCATGCCAAGGATTTTCTTTGTTGCTTCTAAATCCTTCATGGCAAATGTGTGAGCTAATTTTACCTTAAGCTCAATAATTTCCTACATGTGCGAACCTGCAACAAGCATATCATCTACATACAATAACATGATAATATAACTACCATTATCCAATCTGTTAAAATAAACACAATGGTCAAATTGACATTTACTAAAGCCATGCTCTATCATAAACCTGTCAAACCTCAAATACCATTGTCTTGGAGCTTGCTTAAGACCATATAAGTTTTTCTTCAACTTGCGCACAAGTTTTTCCATACCTTTGACCTCAAAACCTTTCGGCTGATCCATATATATCTTTTCATCCAAATCTCCATGAAAAAATGCTGTCTTAACATCAAGCTGCTCAAGATGCAAATCCTAAATAACAACTAAAGACAATACAGTCTGAATAGAAGTCATCTTTACTATAAGAGAATTTTTTTTACCAAAATCAATACCTAGTTTCTGTGTAAATCCCTTTACTACCAACCTGGCCTTATGTCTCATTTGTCCATTCTCTCCTTCCTTTAACCTGTATACCCATTTATTTTTTAGTGCTTTATTTTCGACTGGCAACTCAACCAAATCCCACATATGGTTCTCTTCTAAGGAATCAATTTCCTCATTCATGCCATGCTCCCACTGTTTCTTGGATTCTACCTACATTGCCTCATCAAAACTTTCTAGTTCTCCACCATCAGTGAGCAACAAATAGTATAAAGAAGGGGAATAACAAATTGGAGGTTTACTTACCCTTTCAGACCTCCTTATGGGCATTTGAGACTCATTTACAGCTTGCTGTCTGCCCAAATTTTCTTCTGACAGTGACCAATCCTGGTCATCTCTGATCGATGCCGGTCTACACCTGACTGATGTCGATTCCCCCTGATCGACGTCAATTTTCACTTGACCGACGTCGGTCTCTGTGTTTTTTTGTGAGTGATGATTTTTACCTGCGAGCTCATTTTGGATCATAACCTCTTCCAAATCAAGATTGCCTTGCTCATAATTATTCAGCCTCTTGAGCTGATCACTGTACATCACCTTCTCATTGAAAACTACATTGCAGCTTCTAATAATTTTGTTAGTTTCTAAATTCCACAACCAGAATCTAGAATCTCCAAAACCATAACTAATGAAAGTGCATCGCATAGATTTAGCATCCAGCTTCTTTCTATTTTCTTTATCAATGTGCACAAAAGCTTCAAAACCAAAAACTCTGAGAAATGAAAGATCTACCTTTTTACCTGTCCAAGCCTCTTCTGGAATTCCACCATCCAGTGCAGTAGAAGGTCCTCTGTTAATTAAGTAAATCGTGGTATCTATAGTTTCTGCCCAAAATTGTAAGGGCAAACTAGCATGCAACCTCATACTCCGTGCACACTCCATTATTGTTCTATTCATCCTTTTAACAACTCCATTTTGTTGAGGTGTCTTTGAAATCATCTTTTCCCTACGTATTCCACTCATAAAATAGTAACTGTTGAATTTATTGCTGCAATACTCACCACCATTGTAAGATCTAAGGCACTTCAATCTCAAACCTATTTTATTCTCAACCAAAGCTTTCCATTTCTTAAATGTGTCAAAAATATCAAATTTTCTCTTTATGCAATAAACCCATACCTTTCTTGTATCATCATCAATAAAAAAAACATAATATTGTGATCTTCTAATAGAAGCTACCTGAGCTGGTCCCCACACGTCTATGTGAACAAGCTCCAACTTGTGCTTCTTCTTTATTGACCCAGTTTTGAGAAACCTCACTTTCTTCTGTTTCCCAAAAATATAATGCTCACAAAAATCTAGATCTATGCTTTTCAAATATGAAAGCGTACCTTTTGACTTAAGAACATTCATTCCCTTCTCACTCATGTGACCAAGCCTACAGTGCCACAACTTTGCATCTACATCTGAAGTAGATAAAATAGAAGGAGAATAATCAGTAATACAAGTAGATAGATAAAGTGTACCTACTCTCTTACCTTTTGCTAATACAAGTGCACCCTTGGAAACTTTCCAAAATTCAGCTGTGAGAGTTACTGTGCAACCCTCATCACCCAACTTTCCTACAGAAATCATATTCCTTTTCAGGATGGGTACATGCATGACATCCTTCAACACCCATGTGTTGCCATTTTGCAATTTCAGCTGCACTTTTCCTTTGCCAACAATTTTACAAGGCTCATTATCCCCTAAATAAACTTAACCAAAGTCTCCATGGACATAATCATTGAAAAATTTTCTATTTGGGGTTGCATGGAAAGAGGCACCAGAATCTAAAACCCATGATTCTACTTTATTATCCAAAAAAAATATAAGAGCATCCTGTGCAAAAATCCCTGTAACTTTTGTTTCTTTATTACTTTCATACTAATTTTTTTTGTTATCCTTCAACCAACAATCTTTCTTTGCATGCCCTTTCTTTCCACAATTCTAGCAGGTTATTCTTCCATTTCTGGATTTGGATCTACTTCCCATTTTTGACCTTGATTTCTCTTGCTTGCCCTTCTCTCTTTGCCTTCCCCTGCTTGCAACACTTAAAGCATTACCTGATGTTTCCCCTGTGCTTTTCTTGAAAATTTATTCATTCAAGATTACACTAACAACATCATCAACTTTCAAGATATTTGAAGCAGATGCAGTATTACTAACTGCCATTACCAAACTATGCCAACTTTCAGGTAAAGAGCATAAGATTAAGAGAGCCTTAATTTTATCATCAAAAACTATTTTGATTGAATTTAACTGATTTACTATTGTATGGAAATCATTAAGATGACTAGATACAGATCCACCTTCCTGCATTTACAAATTAAATAATTGCTTCATAAGATATACCTTATTCGAAGCTGAGGGTTTTTCATATAAATTTGCCAAAGTATCCATTAACTCTACCGTTGTCTTTGCCTGTGATAAGTTAGAAAACATAGAAGCTACCAGACTCAACCTTATAGATCTAAGAGCCTTTCTATCAAGAACATTCCATTCTTCATCTTCCATATCTATGGGCTTCCTTGAAACCCCACCCAATGGTAAATACAAATCTTTCTGATACAGATAATCTTTAATCTGCATCCTCCATAATTGATAATTTTTGCCATTGAATTTCTCTATTTTTATTTTACTTTCTTCTGCCATTACTTTGCTCCAACTCAATCAAAAACCCCTATGAGTGAATTCTGTAATCAACAAACACTAACACGCTCTGATACCAGTTGTTAGGATCTTAGAGTACAATTGATTACTTTTGTATAAGCAACTAAACACGGAATTGAAACTAGAAGTAATAAGTAACTAGAAATTAGAAACATCAAATAATAGGAGATACAATAAATAACCAATCTGTATTAAACTCTTCCAGAAGGAAATACAATGAAAAAATCTCTCTCCTCACACCTAGCAGATGTACAATAATTCTCCCTCAAAAATTCTCTCTCTCTCTCTCAATCAATTACAATCAACTCAATTACTGAAATTGTATATGCTATGAGGATCTAACCCTACTATATAGAATACTACAACACTAGGGTTCATGAGCCATGCATTCGCCACCCTTAGATCCACCTCTTAAATCAAAGGCTAAAATCTGTTCTCCTAAAAATAATAATTTTAGAAACGCATAGAAGTTGGTGTTGATCTAAAGATGACTGATGCCAGTCAACCCCTAACTGATGTCGATTGGTTCTGACTGATGCCGATTACTGTGTAAGCCCAACAACCTCAACATTAGCTCTTTAGTGAAGCTTTTAGCTCCACAACTCAACATTGAGCACCAAAATCAAGACTTGTGACATCTACAACATGGTTATTTTTGGGCTTTCTAAAAGGATGACACTAACATGATCAAATTCCTCCCCCTTAGGTGTTCAACGCAGTATGGGCTGCTTATTCTGGAAAGTGCCTAAGTCTTTTACTTTTATGCTATATATTGTAACCTCTCAGTAGAGAAAGAGATCTCTCATTTTGTAAGGTGAAGCCCTACAAAATTTCACCTTTGATCAATAAGAATGTGTTTTACCTCTATCTGATTGGTTATGATTTTGAGTGTGTCTGTGTATTAATTTTGTGTTTAGTCATTTTAGCTTGATGCTTTCACAAGATTGACACCAACATACCTAGTGTAGCCAAAGCCATTTTTGTAGGTCAAACAAGAAGTGCTTCATCTGGAGCATAGAGACAAAGGAGTAATTATCAAACAGTGTGTTTTCTTTAGTACCTATGGTAAGTTCCTCTTCTTTGTATCTTCACCAAGCCTCCCTATTAAAGTGCCCTACAGTCTAGTTTTTTTGTCAGATAAAGTGTCTATTCACCCTTCTCTTGGTCTGAAGTGTTGATCTTATTGAGTAGATCAAACACATTTTTGGTGCATCACCATTTAGACAGGTTTTATTTCAATTGTATCCTTCTCCCTTTTCACCCCCCATCATTAGTAGTAGTAGTGAAATTTTTTAGAGATGCATTAAAGGGAGCTAGCCCTTATCTAGAGATTATCCCCTCAGTTTTGCCAAACCCACAGTAAGAGGGGAGTCTCCATTGTGCAACATTGAAGATAGAATCTTAGCCTTCTATCAAGGGTACAATCCACAACATCAAATTTTTTTGGCATGCCCGATGGGACCAATTTTAATGCTAAAAAAAGTTCCAAGATTGATGTTGGTCCTGTTACAATAAGAATGAACCACTAATCTAGCATCTGGCGACTCCATTTTCAAGAACATCAGTCTCTGGATAGAGATCAGTCTGACATTCCATGCCTAAGGTCACCATAAGATCTTCTGTTAAGGGTGTCCCTTTCAAATTCATTAAGATCCCATTAAACTCAGCAAGGCGACTGAGGTTTGCAAGAACTCATCCATATACAACAAGTCATTTTCTTAGACCTGTTATAGAATACACTTACGCAAGAAGGCCCCAATTGAACCCTGTTATCACCATGGTTTTGCCTTTTTTAGCCTTCCATAGTCAGAGCCGTTTAAATCTTTTGCATTATGACCTGATTCTAGGGATAACCCTTAAGAGTGTTCCTCCATTTAATGGAGAGGGACCTATTATCGCTATTGAGCATATCAAAAATATTGCCAACCTCTGTAATATTCACAATGTCACTAAAGAGAACATTGATATCAGGTTGCTGGCATTGTTTTTTAAGGATAAGGTTCTGGACTGGCATGAGACTTTACCTATGAATTCAGTCAACACATGGAATGAATTAGGCACTCTGTTAACAAATAGATTCAAGGAGAAGAGTGATCACCTCTCACTTAATAAGCAACTAAATATGATGAAAAGAGCTCCACATGAGTTCACGTAGGATTTCAATACCAAATTTCAAAAGACTAGGGACAGAATCCCCATTTTGGTGAAATCAACCCCAAGCTATGCCTTCTATTATTTAAAAGCTTTGAATAGTGATATTGCTATCATGATACAATCCATGGGAGGACAAGTGCTACCAATTTCCTATGAAATAGCCATAACCATTGAAAATTGCCTAGTGCAAGTGGGAAATATATCCCTTAGACCTTATATGCCACTCTTTTTTGAATTGCCACCTCCAGTTCAAACTACTGCACCCACCTTAGCTCTTCTACTGCTACTTTGCCCAATGACCTTCATGAAGTCAAGAGCTTTCTACAAGGTGTGACCAATGAATTGGTGGCTCTCCAAAGGTGAGAAGCTCAAAACTATCAGCTAAATCAGGGATACTAGCAGTTCAGACAAGCAAGTAGAACCCCTTTTTAGAATTATAATCAAGGATAGGGTCAATTTACATAAGCCAGACCATATAAAAGGTATAATCTAGGCACTCCATCATGCAAGGCTCTTGTGCCCACTCAAAATAATTTGGTACAAGAATAACCTAATTTCTCACCCCTAGGATATGGTCAAGAACAAACTAATTTCACAAATGAGACATTGAGTCAATATATGAATGCATAGAACAATCAGGTAGCTACCCAATTCCCAATATTTGATGTGTCAGTACAACCTAGCATGGACAACATGCAAGCTTAGTCTGATTCCACTCTCACAAATCACATGGAAGGTGAATTTTGTGCAGTCAATTATGTGGGCAGTATGAACAACCAAGGTGGTTATGTTGCATCCAACACAAGGTCCAAAAGGAAAGCTATGGAGGAAGCTCAGACAGCTGCCCAAACATTTGCAACATCTTTATCATCACATGAGAACCAAAAATTTTAAAATTATAGGCCACCGATTGTGCCCTCAGCTCCTCAGCCTACGCCTCAGGCTATAAGTATCCCCAAAGAAAATTTGAAAGGGAGTAACCCTCAAATCAATGTGGTAGACCAGATGAAGAAGATACACATGACTATCTATTTGTGGGATTCATTGGCAATGCTAGGACAAAAGGACGTACTCCAAAAGGAGTTGCATGAGCTATATAAACTAGCTGTCCCAAGAAAATATGATAACATTTTGATCATGAATGGGCACCCCTCCATAGTAGGCCATGTAAAGAAAGAAGAAAAGATTCCCCCTTTCTATCTATCCTTAGTCATAGGAGATTTATTGGTGCATAATTGCATTATTGACAATGGGGCGAGCACCTCAGTAATGCCAAACTATATAGTGGATAAGCTGGGACTCAAATACAAAGAAATGACTAAGGGAGTCTTGCAACTAGATGGATCACTAGTTAAGACACTAGGAGTGGTATGAGGCTTGAATCTAATGCTACACACCTATCCCACTTTATCAGTTGCCCATGACGTGGTAGTGGTGGATGTTCCTCCCTACTTTGCTATCTACTTGTCCAGAGATTTCACATCCAAAATAGGTGGGTACCTAATATCAAACTGGTCTTATATGGTTTTTAGAACCAAATATGGGACTAAGGTCAAGATTGAGTTGAAGCTAATCCATAGAGATCATCTGGATCTATACTCACTCAAAGTGGCAAATGTTAGCTACACCATTTTGATGAAGAAGATTTTCAAGTAGATCAATCTCCACCCTCTGCGCTTGAAGGGGTTGCTGACCTACTCTTAGATGAATGGGGAGGTGACAACTTTGAACATGACCCATACAAGTTCTTTGAAGAGGCAGGTCTTGGAATTTATTACATGCATGATGAGGGCACTCTCATGCCAAATTTGATGAAGACAAGCCAAGAGAGCTTAGGTTTATGGTAACTCTTCTTTGATGGCTCAAAAAGCTAATTGGGACCTAGTGGTGGAGTGGTGTTAATTTCCCCCTCAAAGGAGAAATACTTCTCGACTTTCAGGTTCCAATTTTTTCACACATGCAATGTTGTAGAATATGAGTCCCTCATTCATGGTTTGGAGTGGGTAAGGAAAAGAGAAATAAGAAAGCTACAAGTTTTTGGGGATAGTAAATTGATCGTAAATTAGGTGAGAGGCCAAAATATGACAAAGAATTCCTTGCTTAAGTCTTACAAGCACAGGGTGTGGGACTTAGTAGAGAGTTTCCTTGCTTCAATGTTACTTCCATTCCAAGAGAGAATAATAAGTAAGCAGATAGATTAGCAATAGTTAGTGCTCAGTTTGACACCCCTAAGGAGATAAACTGAGACAACAGTCCATACCATTTAAAAGTGGTAATCAGACCCTCCATGCTTGATAACATCACCAAATGGTAGGTGTTTGACAGTGACCAGGAGATAACACTCTTCTTGCAAGAGGAGGTTGAGTTCACCTCTAGAATTTAAGTTGAGCTACAATAGTAGTATGGCAGCCAGATTGTTTAGCTAAAGAACAATAAACTTTCCAAAGGCTTAGTCACTCTCGAGAGTATTTTTAATGAGGATGACCAACTAAAAAATCACAAAGAAATCATCACAACAAAGAAAGAAAACTATGAAAAGGTTGAAATATTCAAGAACAGGCTGCTTACACTTGGGAAGGTATGTAGAGATCATGAAAGGTAGGCTTTCATCTTGTTGTGCAAAGAATTTGTAAATGTCTTTGTTTCGGAGTATAGCGAATTGAAGGGTTTTGACCCAAGTTTGGTCCAACATACCATTGAGATGGAGGAGGGCACCAAGCCCATCAAATAAAAACAAAGGCCTATCAACCCAAAGATTGAGCCTCTCATGTGGAAGGAACTCACCAAGATGATTGAGTCCAAGATCATATTTTTGATCAAACACTCTTCTTGGCTAGCCAATCTAGTCCATGTTAAAAAAAAGAATGGGGAGATTAGACTGCGTGTGGATTTTAGGGACCTCAATAGAGTCTCATTGAAAGATCACTATCCTCTCCTAAGTATGGAGTAGATCATCCAAATGGTGATAGGCAGTGAACATTTCTCCCTCCTAGATGGGTACTCAGGGTATAATCAAATTTTAGTGCAAGACTGTGATCAATACAAGACAACTTTCACTACCAAGTGGGGAACGTTTGATTATTAGAAAATGCCATTTGGACTATCAAATGTTGGACCCACTTTTCAACGAGCCATGGACATGGCTTTCTAAGGCTTAATAAATAATGTTGTACTGGTCTATCTTGATGATATGACAATATTTTCTAAGGAAGCAGGCTAACATCTAAAACACCTTAGGCAAATCTTTGAGAGGTGTAGAGAGTTTGGTATCTCTCTCAACCCAAAGAAATGTGTGCTCACTGTCCATGAAGGTAAACTCCTTGGCCATGTTGTTTTGAAAGTGGGCTTGACCATTGATCTAGAAAGAGTTCACACCATCCTAGCATTGTCCTTGCCTAAGCATAATAAAGGTATACAAATTTTCTTTGGCAGAATAAATTTCATCAAAATATTTATCCCAAATTTTTTTGAGATAGTCAAGCCACTAACCTCCATACTATAAAAAGATGAGAAATTCACATGGACAACACAAAGGAAGGATAGTTTTGAAGGGATCAAGTAAGCTATTACCCAGGCTCCTACCTTGATCAGTCCTAACTTCACCAAGGATTTCAACCTCTACACCTTCAAAAATGAAGAGGTAATCTTTGCCATGCTTACCCAAGCAAATGATGAGAACCTTGAATAACTACTTGCATTTTTTAGCCAAGGTCTAGAAGGTTTTGAGATCAGATATACATATGTGGAGAAGTAAGTCCTTGCAGTCATATGAAGCCTAAAGAAATTTAGACATATGTTGTCCAAAAATAGGGTTCATGTCATGGTGCCACATTCTAATGTCAAAGATTTCTTGATCAGCCATGATCTAAATGAAAAGAGAGCAGGATAGATCACCAAAGTAATGGAATATGATGTGGACATCAAAACCACTAAGCTGGTAAGGGGAAAAAGCCTATGTGAACTCCTTACTACAGACCTTAAATAACAAAAAGAGAACATTTTTCTAATCCATGATGAAGCTATAATAGAAGAACTAGTAGTCATGAAGGATTGAGCATCATACATGAAACATTTCTTTCTCACTGGTGCGTGTTCGCAGGGCTTTGATCGGACCAAGAGGAGATATTTTAGACTCCAATATCTCCCTTATGTCCTAATTTATGGGGTGCTATTCAGAAGGGAATTTTTAGGAGTACTCTTGAGGTGCATAGACCCAGGTTAGGTCGAAAAGGTGTTATCTGAGTTCCATGATGGGCCAGTTGGTGGCCACTTTGCTCCTAAGCCTATAGCTATACGGATTATAAGAGCTAGTTACTTTTGGCCACTTTATTTAGATACACCCATGCCTAGGTATGAAAGTGCTAGAAGTGTGATCTCTTTGATGGAAAATAATGGCTGGCTGCGATGCCTCTACAACCTATTCAAGTAGAACAACCATTCATGCAATGGGGCCTAGACTTCATAGGGATGATCAACCCTCCTTCTAGTGTTGGACACAAATGGGTCTTGATTGCTACAGACTACTTCACAAGATGGGTAGAAGCTATTGCTTTGAAGGAGGCCAACAAAAGTGCAGTCTTGGACTTTTACAAAGGCATGATGACAAGATTTAGAGTCCCAGCTACCATCATCTCAGATAATGCATTAGCTTTCTTGGGAACCAAAATAATCGAATGGGCATTAGGATACAACATCTACCTTAGCACTTCTTCCAAATACTACTCACAAAGAAATGGGATGGCTGAGTCTACGAATAAGAATATGATTAGAATTATTAGAAGGATAATGGAGGAAAATTAGAGAACTTGGCACACCAAGTTGAAAATAGCCCTGTTGGCAGACAAGGTTATTCCAAAGAGGGCAGTTGGCAATTCACCATACACACTTGTGTATGGAAGGGAAGCTATAATTCCTATTTCACTTAAATTTCCAAATTTGGATCTTGCTCACCAGCTCCAATTGGAAGAATGCAACATTATGGAGGTTAGGCTATGTGAATTGATGGAACTTTAAGAGATAAGGGACCAAGCCATGATTTCTATGATCAACCATCAACAGTAAATGAAGAAGCACTTTGACAAGAAATCCTTGTCAAAAGGCTTTTTTGAAGGTGACATCATCTTAAAGTGGGATGAGGACCGAGATAATCTTGGAAAACACATAAAGTTTGATGCCTTATGGAGTGGTTCATAGGTCATCACTCAATGCAAGCAGCACAATGCATTCCAACTCTTTAGGTTGGATGGTGAAGAACTGCATATCTCAGTTAATGGGATATATCTTAAGCACTACCACTAAGCCTTCTCTCATCATGTATATGTTTTCCTTATTTTTTCTTGTTTTCCCTAAGTTCTCTTGTGCATGTTCATAGTTTTTTAGCCTTGTGTGTGTTTTTTTTATCATTTGGGGTGAAAGCTTTATGATTGATTCTTGAATCTCTCAAGGTTATTATCAACCTTTCAGGCTATATTTTGACTCCATGCCCAATGGACTTGTAAGCTACTAGTTTTTCTAAGCATAACAGGCATGCTTCCCCTAGGAATTGCCATATTTGTTGACCATTTTTGTATTATAGGCTAGAAAATAGTCTCCTTCTTTCCCTGTTGTCTTGAGCCATAAGTAGTGGATGTATCCCCCTTAATATAAATGCTCCATTTCCCTTTGCAATAGCCCTATTATTATAAAAAATTGAAAGATCTAAGATATGTAGGTTCTCGGCTTGATATGGGGCATATTTCACATTGGGCAATTGCCTTAGACAAGCCTTTTGGCAAAGGGATGGGCCAGTTCAAGGAATGCAAGTCTTTTTACAAAGCTCCAAAGACAAAGTGCCCTTGCAGAGGGTAGGTAGGTGACCAATTGGACCTTTTAGCAGGCTTTGAGGGGCAACTTAGGGCCCAAAGTGCCATTATGGAGGGCAGGGAACACTTGTGGAGGGATAAAAAAAGGAGGCTGAAAGGTAAGTTTTCCTTTGGAGAAAGACCAAGGTAAAGGACAAAGATTTCCTTTAGACTTTTTGTCCGAAGGAAATTCAAAGGAATATACAAGGAAATCCAAAGGAAGAATCAATGGATGAATTCCTTCGGACAAAATGCCCAAAGGAATTCCTTCAGACATTTTTTTTGAAGAAATTCACAAGCAAGGAACTAAGGCAAAGGACAAAGATTTCCTTCAAAATCTTTGTCTAAAAGAAATCCAAAGGAAAAGACCAAAAAAAGGGTGAGACATGAAGACAAGTTTTCCTTCAAGCAAAATGCTCGAAGGAATTCCTTCAAACATTTTGTCCGAAGGAATTGAAAAGATAAGGGAGCCCGAAAAAGCCCAAAGGGCAAGTACCCTTGCGGGGGACTCCCAATGACCCAAAACAGGACTTTTTCCATTTTTTGAAGGGACACCTACCCTTTGGGAAGGTTCAATTGTAGAAAGCTGAAGGAATTACCAAAGTAATGGGAGGCTTGAGCAGGTCAGTTTTAACATGGCAAACTAGCCATTGGAGGTTCAAACATCCGGTGATGGGCGTGCAAACATAAAATTCAAGGTGGCAAAATAGCTGTTGGTTTTAGAATAGTGACGGGCCCATAGACATTAATTTTGATGGGATGCATCAGTCGAGAAAGGATACCAAAGAGCCAGGAGGAGATGAAAGATAACTCAAGAGCTCAAAATTACCAAAAAGAGACAATAAATAGCAAGGAAAGAGGGAACGCAATAAAGAATCTAGAACATGGCCATGCACACATATGAAAACATTTGGAATGTTCTAAAAGATGCACCCAACCAAGCATAGACATGAATCAGATCAGCTCAAGTGGAAAAAGAAGGTGTTGGTAGGAGAATTTATTGTTGTGAATGAAATAGTCCTTACAAAATGATCATCAAAGAGCGTAAGCAGTGAGAGCATGACCTGTTTTCTTTGATTTGACATTAATGAGTAGACAATGGTGTAAACTTAATTTAAGAAGTAGCCTTGTTATTCAAAAAAAAAAAGTGACCCATGTTCTTGCAGTGACATTTAATACAGGTTGAGCACTAAAATCAAGACTTGTGACATCAATAGCATGGTTATTTTAGGGCTTTCTAGAAGGATGACACCAACATGATCAAATTCCTCCCCCTAGGTTTTCAACATAGCATGGGTGACTTATTCTGAAAAGCACCAAAGTCTTTTCATTTTATGCTATATATTATAACCTCTCAGTAGAGAAAGAGATCTCTCATTTTGTAAGGTGAAGCCCTGCCAAATTTCACCTTTGATCAATAAGAATGTGTTTTACCTCTATCTGACTAGTTATGCCTTTGAGTGTGTCTATATATCAATTATGTGTTCAATAATTTTAGCTTGATGCTTTCACAAGATTGACACCAATATATCTTGTGTAGCCAAAGCCATTTCTACAGGTCAAACAAGAAGTGCTTCATTTGGAGCATAGAGACAAAGGAGTAATTATCAGACAATGTGTTTTCTGCAGTGCCTGTGGTAAGTACCTCTTCCTTGTATATTCACTAAGCCTCCCTATTAAAGTGCTCTATAGTCTAGTTTTTTTTTTAAGATAAAGTGTCTATTCACCCTTCTCTTGGTCTAAAGTGTTGATCTTGTTGAGTAGATCAATAGCATTTTTGGTGCATCACCGTTTAGATAGATTTTATTTCAGTTGTATCTTTCTCCCTTTTCACCCCTCCCATCAATAGCATTAGTAGTGAAAAACCTTAGAGATGCATCAATGGGAGCTAGCCCTTACCTAGAGATTCTCCCCTCAGTTTTGCCAAACCCACAGCAAGAGGGGAGTCTCCATTGTGCCACGTGGAAGAGAGAAGCTCAGCCTTCTATCAAGGGTGCAATCCATAGTGTCAATAATAAACATGGTACCAGGGATGAAATGATGTTGATGTCTCTAACCAATCAAAGGTATTTCTCTTATCTCAAGTTTTAGTTTGGTTGTTTTAATGATGTTGCTGAATATGAGGCACTAGTTCATGGTTTGCAATGGTCAGGGAAGATGAAGGTCAATTCTTTACAATTTTTTGGAAATAGTGAACTGGTAGTTCACCAAGTAAGAGGTATAAATAAATGCAAAAATACATTACTTAAATCTTATAAGCATAAGGTATGGGACTTACTTGAATATTTTCAAGACTTTAACATTTAGGCAATACAAAGAAGTGAGAAAAAATATGTAGACAAGTTGGTTGCCATTGGGTTGCAATTCAACATCCTAGATAATATAAAAATTGAAAAGGTTTAGTCACACATTAAGATAGTTGTGAGACCTTATATTATAGATAACCATGATAATTGACAAGTTTTTGAAGATGACAATCAGATCATCGGGTTCCTGCAAGAAGAGGCTAAGTTTTCATCAAGGAACCAAGACAAGTTCTCATAGTAGTATGGTGACCAAATTGTGTAGCTAAAGATAAATAAGTTTCCTAAAGGGTTGGTCACCCTTGAGAATATATTTAGTGGTGATGATGAGGTGAGGGAGGAAAAGTATTCATCATCAACAAAGGATGAACACTATGCTAATGTGGATATTACAACTGGTAAGAGCTTAAATTTAGGTAAAGTCTACACTCCTTCAGAAAAGGAAACTTTCATTGAGTTATGTTCAACTTTTTTGGATGTATTTGCATGGAAATATAGTCATCTCAAAGGATTTGATCCAAGTGTAGCTCAACACACCATTGAGTTAGAAGTTGAAACTAAGCCAATAAGATAAAGGTAGAGGCCTATCAATCCAAAGCTTGAGCTTTTGATGAGAGCTGAGCTTCATAAGCTCATTCAGTCAACTATCATATTTTTGATCAAGCACTCAACTTGGGTTACAAACCTTGTTCCATTATGGAAAAAGAGTGGTAAAATTAGACCGTGTCAATTTTTGTGACTTGAACAAGGATTCCCTTAAATACCACCATTTATTTCCATCTATTAAAAAAATTCTATAGCTAGTTACAGGTTTATAAAGGTTTTCCTTGTTGGATGGCTACAATAGATACAATCAGATTTTTGTCAAGGAAGGAGACCAATTCAAAATAGCCTTCACCACAAAGTGTAGGATATTTGTATATAGAAAGATGCCATTTGGTTTATCCAATGTTGAAGCCACTTTTCTGAAAGCCATGGATATGGAATTTTAGGGTCTCCTTAACAAGTTTATTCTTGTTTATTTGGATGACATAACAATGTTCTATAATAGTGCAAGTGAGCATAGGATTCACTTCAATCAAGTTTTTGAAAAGTGTAGATAGTTTAGGATATCTCTAAATCCAAAAATGTATGTCTTTTTGGTTCATGAAGCTAAGCTTCTTGGACATGTGATTTTAAAGCATGGTATGAGGATATATCCTGATAAGATAGATTTAATTCTTGCACTCTCCTTGACTAAACACAAGAAAGCTCTGCAAAGCTTCTTAGGCAAAATTGATTTTATAAGAAGATACATTTCATATTTTTCCACTTTAGCTAAGCTAGTTATAGCTATGCTAAAGAAGAATTAGGGTTTCAGTTGGTCCAAAGAAGGAGTAAGAAGCTTTGAAAAAATAAATAAAGCCATAGCTAATGTTCCTATACTTCTGAACCCTGATTTCATGAAGGATTTTATTCTATACACTTATGCTAATATTGATGCAATTTTAGGTATTCTTATGCAGTAGAACCATGAGGATTTAGAACAACCAATAGCCTTCTTTAGTCAAGGCTTAGAAGAATATGAAACAAAGTACTCTTTTGTTAAAAAGCATGAACTTTCAGTTATAAGGTCACTCAAGAAATTTAGATACTTGTCTAATAATAAGATACATCTGATCATTGCCCATCCAAGTGTCAAAGAATTCCTCTTGAACAAAGATATAAATGAGAAAAGAGTTGGTTGGATAACCAGAGTAATGGAGTATGATGTAGAGATCAAAGTAACAAACTTGGTAAGAGGCAAGGGACTTTGTGAACATCTAGCCCAAGATTTGCACGAGTCTAATGAGGTGGTTATGGTGTCAACTAATGAATAAATTAAAACTGATCACACTTCAACTTCTAGCTAGTTCTAAGACATGGTAATATTTCTCTAGGATGGTATTTATCCTTCTCTTCTATGCCCTTCAAGAAAAACATATTTCAAATTACAGTCAATTCATTTTCTTCTTATTGATGTATTTTTCAAGAAAGATATCAATGGTATGTTGCTAAGATGTATAGAGCCACATTAGACATAGAGATTGATCGAGTAGTTCCATAATGGACATGGTAGAGGACATTATTCAGTGAGAACTACAACCCATAATTTCATGAAAAGTTGGTATTATTGGTCGAGTTTATTTAGAGATTATCATTCATGGGTTAGAAAATGCAGACAATGTGTTATGTTTGTTGGAAAGGTGAAGTTTGATACCTTATTCCTCTAGCCAATTCCAATAGATTAGCAATTTATCCAATGGGGATTAGACTTTATTGGTCTCATTAACCCCCGTTCAAGCTCAGGGCACAAATCAATATTGACTGCTACCAACTATTTTACTAGATGGACATAAGTAGTAGCATTGAAGGAAGTAGATGAGTCCAATGTTTTAGATTTTTATGAATGTCTACTTACTAGGTTTGGAGTCCCTTCAACCATTATTATTGACAATACTATGGCCTTTATGGGATCTAGAATCAACCAATGAGTAGATCATCACAATGTTTTCCTTAGTACTTCATCAAATTACTATCCACAAGGCAATAGCCTTTCTAAATCCACTAATAATAATATATTGAAGAACATACAAAGTATTTTTGAAGATTATCAAAGTTCATGTCACCTAAAGCTAAATTCAGCTTTGTTGGTTGATATGATCACCTATAATAAATCAATAGCCAACTCTCCATACAAGCTAGTATATGGTATGGAAGCAAGAATGCTTATTTCTCTTGAATTTCCTACCCTAGAACTAATGCACCAAGTTGATTTGTTAGGGAATGAACCTATAGAATTTAGATATGCTAAGCTTATAGAGATAAAGTAGACAAGACATCAGTCCATGTTAGCCATGAAAAATCATCAAGCAAAGGTAAAGAGAACTTTTAAGAAAGGAGATTCCTCATGCAATTTCAAATAAGGAGATTTGGTCCTCAAATGGGATGGGGATAGAGCTAAGACAGGAAGGCATACAAAGTTTGACTCTCTTTGGAGTGGTCCATATACAATATCTAGCTACAAATCCCATAATGTTTTCTAGCTTGCAAAGATGGATGGTGAGGAGCTTCTTATCCCAGTTAATGGGATACATTTGAAACATTAATTTTAAGGAAGATAAGTTCCTTGTACATAGTTTATTTATTTTACTCCAAGTGTTGTTTTTTGACACATTAGTTTATTTCTATTTTGTTCCAAATAAGTGCTTTATTTGCACATTTGCTTTATTAAGTAGTTTCCCTATTTCATGTTTTTTTCCCTGTTTTGGTGGAATTCTTTTGTCTTTTTAGTCAAGAGGTTTGTTGCAGTCATAGAACAAATGTATGATCTATTATGAGTCAAGAGTCATGTAAATGGTTTGAGTTCTCAAGCATAGCAGGCATGCTGCCTAGCTAAGTTACCAAAGATGTTAGCCAATTTTTGGCTTACATAGTAAACTTGCCTGAATGCAGTACAATGTCCTAAAGATCAAGTATGGAATAAGGATTGAACAGATTTTTGGATGGAATGAATGGTCTAGGGACTACTTGTAATGTGTAAAGATTGTTAAACACTTTAATATCACTTAAATTGTGTTTTGTCAATTTTTGAGGGACAAGTCTGCAAAATAAAGAGAAGGTTCTTGAGCAAGTTTTGTGATGAAACCAAGTAGATCAAAGGTCAGGGATAAGTTGCAAAAGAATTGGAAAGTCATTTAAGCATTCAAAGCTCAAGAACAAGTTCAAAAGAGCCTATAAGCTTTAAAAAGGCTAAGTGCAATTTTTTTTTTGGATAAGTCCTTACTTAAGAATTATTTTGGGCTTTGTTTTTGCTAAGTTCAATTCTTCCAGACCTTCTATTTAGACTAAGTGCTCATATTTCCTTTAGGAAAATTGTTTTGAGTTTTTTGGCTAAGTGTTGCAAATTCTTTCAGACATTTTGTCTGAAATAAAAATCCCAAAGTGCAAATTATCTTAAACATTTTGTCTGAAATAAATATCTTGAAGGCATGTTTCTTTCAGACATTTTTTCAGAGGCAAAAGAAAGGACCTAATTCTTTCAGACTTTTTATCTACAACAAATGCTCAATGCAAAAGCTCTGACATAATTATTTATTTCATAGAAATTGATCCAGTAGGGTAATGATAGGCACACAAAAATCATCAACAGGCATGTAAATGTCAAATTTCAAGCTAGGCAAAAAACCATTTGTGTCTAAAAAGTGATGGTCATATGAATATCATTGAAGGTCATGCAAATGTATTTGACATCCACATGAATGTCAAAATAAACCTCATCAACTAACTCTATCATGCTTAAATTTGATGGTAATGAGGATGTCAAATATGGTTGCTTGGATGTCAATTGATGAGAGCATAAATGCCAAATTTGAGCTTGTGATGTAACTATTTAATTTCAAATAATGGGTCCTAGAGATCCAATGGTTGGCATAGGCATTCATACAAGGAAGATTAATGGTGAGTGGGTGTCAGAGAGGTTAAAAAGCCGAAAAGGATAAAATTGAGCATGAAGCCACCATGTGGCATAAGTGTGGTGGGTTAACAAGTCAGTGGATCTTGAATGCAAATGCGAGGGTGTTAAGTGTCTTCACCATGTTAGTCTACCAGAATATCGATAAACCGTGTTTGATCATGCATCAATATTTGATGATGTGAGTAAAGGTGAAAAATATGAGTCGATGTCAATAACCAATGAGAAAAGGGCAAGCCTAGGACTTTAGATGGAGGTTGATAAGATAATTTTTTAACTTAGGTAAAGTAAATATATAAGAACTAAGCTCAAATAGGATCCAGGTTGAACCAGAATGGGGACACTGAGACCAAACATTGCCAATAGAGCTCCATAGAGTTAAAATAGGTTTTGTTAGACATAATATAGACCAAGGGGTGGCAACTTATAGTCAAATCAAGAATATGCACCTAGTGAACTTCATTTATTGATATAATAATTATATGAAAACTAATAATTCATGGGTTTTCATCTATAGTAGACATGAGTTCAATTCCCAAAGTAGGGGTAGATATTGTAATTAATGGAGGGTGTCTCATCCTTGGACATGGCCATACCCTCGACAAACCACTACTCAAAGCTTGTATAACATGGCTCTATTAGTTCTAAGGTATGAAGATTTGGTCCTTTTAAGTAGATCAAGTAAAGATGCAGTAGAGTCCTAAGAAGTGACCTAGTAGTTGGATAAAGATCATGGAGTATTCATTTCTTTTGTGAAGCCTTTTGAAGTTTGTTCCTTCTTGATAAGATCATAACTCAACATCCTCAAGTTGGTGCTAATCCAAAGAGGGTGGTTGGGCCTCATTCAATGTTTTCTATCTGCTTAATTCCATCTCTTTCCTCTTTTTTTATAAATATAGGCTTCTAAGCCTTAAAATTGATCCCTTTCTTTGGTATGACAAAACTCTATTGAGATTTATACTGTAACACCTATTTGATATAATAGAGACTGAATTCCTCTTTTTGTAGCTGAATTGAAGTGTGTCTTATGATTTCATTGATTGGTTACGTGAATGTATGCTTTCCTTGCCTCTATCTAAAATTTTCACCTTCACGATTTGCTTTGGTAATCCTCACAAGTCATTCTAGGTGCAATATATAGTCTGTTAAGTAGTTTGGAAGTGGATAACTGCCCTCCCTTGCTAGATTAATATCTAATTCATGCCTTTTTATGAAATACTGATGTGAGTGATTTTTTGCAGTCTTGAATGCATCCTATATTGTGTCTTATGTAATTTTGAGTGATCAAATCATTGGTGCATCACCTCTTTTTACATGCTTTCATTATTTATTATTAAAATGTCTTTCCCTTTTCCAAGTAAGTGCTAGTTAGGTTTAGTATAGGTGACAAATCCAAAAGGAAGTCAGCCTTCTTCAGAAGTCTAATTCATTATTAGGATACCCACAATATATGATTATTCGCATGTTGGACTATATTTAAGTGAGAGGATCTGAATAATCCCCTTCTCAGCTGGGGTGCAAATCTAGAACACCAACAATAACTTCTACTTAATATGCTAAATATTTTAAATACAAATGTGTAAAATATCCAACAAGACTATGAAAGCTAGTTCTTATGATTATAAGGGATAAACATCCTTGTTGACTTGTATAGACTGAATGAAATAATGTAAAGCTAATTTTTTTTGAATGCTAGATCCCAAAAGAATGCTAATAAAATCCTTTTTGTTTTGTATGTGCATTCTCTTGTCGTTGTGACCATATGGGATGAATGGTTATAAAATAATTACATTAAATGATTGAAATTGATGATGTTTATGTTAGGGTGGAGGTTCATCTTCTAGTTGAGTGATAGTTGGACTTCTTGTAGGTATATGGTTGGACTACCAATTATGTAGTGTTGATATAAGATTCCCTGAGAAGCACCAGATTTGTAGGATCCTAGTTTTCACGTCACATAAAAAAGATACCCTAACACAGGAATGTTAAGTGTGCATGTGGTTGTACACATAAGAAGTGTGATGGTAGTCTAAATGGTGATTTGATAATGTGTATAGATATTGTAAGATAAATATAGTGTTGTGTACATACTATAATGAAGAATGTTGTGTGCATAGTCCAGGAGAATGTGCATGGTACTAGACTTATTTTTGGAAAGGAGAAAGCTAGTGTAATAACCTAAATATGTACCACAAGCTTGTACACAAGCCAATAAATGTCTTACATGTGAGGATCCAAAGTCAAAGTGAGAAGTGTGTAGACCCAAGTGGAAGATGCATACAGATCATTGATCATGTCAAAAAATTAAATAGTTATGCGAAAGTGGTTTGAGATGTTGAAAAACCTATGATGATTCCCATGTGTGTATAATATCAATTGTATCATGGAGTCTCTTAATGGTGTTATTGTGTAGGACCAATGTGGATTGTTACTAGTGTTTACATTATGACATGAGGCCCATATGCCATCAATATATGTCATTACAAGGGAACACCTCACAACTATTATGATTCACTTAATTTTCCTTCCTCCACTAACACATATAATGGCCAAAATAGAGCATCCATGTTGTCAGAATGACTTTAAAAAGAAACTACATTGTGGCTAACCACCATATTAGAAATTTCTTCAAAAGTTCACAGTGCCATTTTAGGCTCTCTTATTTGGGTCTCGTGTTAGGTATAACAAATATTTTTTTGTTTATTTTGAAACTTTGATCCACTTTTTAAGGACATGGTACATATTGATGTGTTCCCTCCTTCCATTTTGAGTATCACATATATACATCATTTGAAAACTATTTTAGACACCATGAAATAATGTACTATGCTATAACTTAATCTATCGTCTAACCATTGATTAACATTTCACACTTAACTATATTATAAATACACTATCAAAGCTGTTATATCACCCATAATGATCAACTTTAAGAGTTTCAAATTCCCATTGTGCTCCTTTTTAGTTGCTATCTCTCTTTCTCTCCTAAATCTCTTTACTCAACCCATAAGTTATGCTTTAGTGAAGGAGAAGATAACCATCTATCTAGTGGATCACCTAAACCTGCCAACTATATAATTTCACATCCTTCACATTCTAGGATACATGTTACTTGGTTTTGTACATCCCAATCATGGGAGGTTTATTTTTTAAAACTATCATATAACACAT